>CM042249.1:7536888-8029388 GCA_023566225.1 Romanogobio albipinnatus | reverse complement strand
CGTTCCCTATCCCCAATATAGTGCACTGTTTGATCGCTCCCTATCCCATATATAGTGCACTCTCTGATTGTTCCCTATCCCCAATATAGTGCACTCTCTGATCGTTCCCTATCCCCTATATAGTGCACTGTCTGATCGTTCCCTATCCCCTATATAGTGCACTCTCTGATCGTTCCCTATCCCCAATATAGTGCACTGTCTGATCGTTCCCTATCCCCTATATAGTGCACTCTCTGATCGTTCCCTATCCCCAATATAGTGCACTGTTTGATCGCTCCCTATCCCCAATATAGTGCACTGTTTGATCGTTCCCTATCCCCTATATAGTGCACTGTCTGATCGTTCCCTATCCCCTATATAGTGCACTCTCTGATCGTTCCCTATCCCCAATATAGTGCACTGTTTGATCGCTCCCTATCCCCAATATAGTGCACTGTTTGATCGTTCCCTATCCCCAATATAGTGCACTGTTTGAGCGCTCCCTATCGCCTATATAGTGCACTCTCTGATCGTTCCCTATCCCCTATATAGTGCACTGTCTGATTGTTCCCTATCCCCTATATAGTGCACTCTCTGATCGTTCCCTATCCCCTATATAGTGCACTGTCTGATCGCTCCCTATCCCCTATATAGTGCACTCTCTGATCGTTCCCTATCCCCTATATAGTGCACTGTCTGATCGCTCCCTATCCCCAATGTAGTGCACTCTCTGATCGTTCCCTATCCCCAATATAGTGCACTGTTTGATCGCTCCCTATCCTCAATATAGTGCACTGTTTGATCGTTCCCTATCCCATATATAGCGCACTGTCTGATCGTTCCCTATCCCATATATAGTGCACTGTCTGATCGCTCCCTATCCCCAATATAGTGCACTCTCTGATCGTTCCCTATCCCCAATATAGTGCACTGTTTGATCGCTCCCTATCCCCAATATAGTGCACTGTCTGATCGTTCCCTATCCCCAATATAGTGCACTGTCTGATCGTTCCCTATCCCATATATAGTGCACTGTCTGATCGCTCCCTATCCCCAATATAGTGCACTCTCTGATCGTTCCCTATCCCCTATATAGTGCACTGTCTGATCGTTCCCTATCCCATATATAGTGCACTGTCTGATCGCTCCCTATCCCCAATATAGTGCACTGTTTGATCGTTCCCTATCCCCAATATAGTGCACTCTCTGATCGTTCCCTATCCCCAATATAGTGCACTGTCTGATCGTTCCCTATCCCCTATATAGTGCACTGTCTGATCGTTCCCTATCCCATATATAGTGCACTGTCTGATCGCTCCCTATCCCCAATATAGTGCACTGTTTGATCGTTCCCTATCCCCAATATAGTGCACTCTCTGATCGTTCCCTATCCCCAATATAGTGCACTGTTTGATCGTTCCCTATCCCCAATATAGTGCACTCTCTGATCGTTCCCTATCCTCAATATAGTGCACTGTCTGATCGTTCCCTATCCCCAATATAGTGCACTCTCTGATCGTTCCCTATCCCCAATATAGTGCACTGTTTGATCGCTCCCTATCCTCAATATAGTGCACTGTCTGATCGTTCCCTATCCCCTATATAGTGCACTGGTTGATCGCTCCCTATCGCCTATATAGTGCACTCTCTGATCATTCCCTATCCCCTATATAGTGCACTGTCTGATCGTTCCCTATCCCCTATATAGTGCACTGTCTGATCGCTCCCTATCCCCTATGTAGTGCACTCTCTGATCGTTCGCTATCCCATATATAGTGCGCTGTCTGATCGCTCCCTATCCCCTATATAGTGCACTCTCTGATCGTTTCCTATCCCCTATATATGGCACTGTCTGATCGCTCCCTATCCCCCTATATAGTGCACTGTCTGATCGTTACCTATCCCCTATATAGTGCACTGTCTGATCGTTCCCTATCCCCTATATAGTGTACTGTCTGATCGTTCCCTATCCCCTATATAGTGTACTGTGATTGCTCCCTATCCCCAATATAGTGCACTCTCTGATCGTTCCCTATCCCCTACATAGTGCACTGTCTAATCGTTACCTATCCCCTATATAGTGCACTGTCTGATCGTTCCCTATCCCCTATATAGTGTACTGTCTGATCGTTCCCTATCCCCTATATAGTGTACTGTGATTGCTCCCTATCCCATATATAGTGCACTGTCTGATCGTTCCCTATCCCCTATATAGTGCACTGTCTGATCATTCCCTATCCCCTATATAGTGCACTGTCTGATCGTTCCCTATCCCCTATATAGTGCACTGTCTGATCGTTCCCTATCCCCTATATAGTGTACTGTGATTGCTCCCTATCCCATATATATAGTGCACTGTCTGATCGTTCCCTATCCCCTATATAGTGCACTGTCTGATCATTCCCTATCCCCTATATAGTGCACTATGTAGACCATGTAGAAAATAGTAAATGTGTGAACGAGTGACTGATTTCAGCCGCAGCTTCAGTGTCTGTTTATAATGTAGGGGGCGGGGCTTCAGATTCTAGAGAGCATTTGATTGGACACAAAATCTGATGAGAAGCTGAAGTGCAGAGTGATGTCATCAAAATCATTGATACATATTGGCAGAAGTGAGAGACCGTAAGTTTTGAATGCTTATATCTTCTAAATGTGAATTTTGTCATTGTTTTGGAGCGTGCACAGTAAAACTAGCATAAGCCATTAGCTAGTACATTTTTTAGTTTACTCTCCACACTGATATACTGTTTTATTTATATTAGTGCTGTCAAATCGATTAATCGTGGTTAACCGCATCCAAAATAAAAGTTTGGGTTTTATATTTATATGTGTGTGTGTGTGTACTGTGTATATAAATACACACACACACGCGTATATATTTAAGAAATGTTTTCTATATTTATATATAAAATATGTATATATGTGTGTGTATGTATGTGTATATATATAGCTTAAAAGCTGGTTCATTCCAAACTCTAAAAATACAACAAAGAATATGGTTTACATGTAGCGCGTCGATTCTGCGTGGTATGTAAGACTTTCTCTCTGTGTGTGTGTGTGTGTGTGTGTGTGTGTGTGTGTGTGTGTGTGTGTGTGTGTGTGTGTGTGTGTGAGAGAGTGTGTGTGTGTGACACAGCTAGCGCTCTCAGCAAAGCGACGGTGAGTTGTGCGTCTTCACCAAGCGGCAACCTCCCCCAGTCTCTCTTGAAGTCAATACGGAAGTGACTTAAATTGCAATTCATCGACTGGCCACTAGGGACAGGCTCCAGAAGGAGCAGAATCTCATTGAGCCTCACGTTAAAATGGCCAACTTTACTGCAGATTAAAACATGTTTACAGTCTGGTGCAAATTGTGGTTTTGGTCTATACGGTTCATTTTGCCCTTCATTACAACTGTGAGGGGGTGACATTATATAAAGCCTTAAAGTTCTGCATAATTAATGGCGTGGACACTTCGAGTGACCGGTGGATAGCCATTTATCTGCTGTCTGTTAGTCATTGTGTCACTTCAGCTCCGCCCACGTCCCGCCTCTTTGCCCATTTTCTGTTATCCGGGAGTGACGTGCGATGACGCGCTGCCAAGATGGCGACGGCCAGCTCGACCCTACTTTACGCTTCAAAACTGCTCTTCAGAATCCCATGGGTGTCGTCCCGGACACTACATCCATACAGTTACAGTCTATGGCAGGGGTCTCCAAACTCGGTCCTGGAGGGCCGCTGTTCTGCAGAGTTTAGCTCCAATCCCAAATAAACACACCTGAACAGGCTTATCAGTGTCTTGCTTGCCCTAGTTAGACACTGATTAGCTGGTTCAGGTGTGTTTTATCAGGGTTGGAACTAAACTCTGCCGAACAGCGGCCCTCCAGGACCGAGTTTGGAGACCGTTGGTCTATGGTCTTCACACTAGAGTTTACAGTACGTCAAATACAGGCATTCGCTGAGCTGAACTAGACAGATCGCTTGACGAGTGTTCAGTGAGTGAAAATATATCTGTGCTAAACTTATTCTTAGCCTCTAACACACACACTGGTGAGTCAAATCTAAGCATTTATTAGCCAACGGCTAATGATAGATATTATTTAGTCGCTCAGACTGAAGATTTACTCGCGTTGTAGAGGGTTGAAATGGTAAACTTTTGTGATGATGCAGCACATGCCATTGACAATTCTGTCCCAAGCGTGTCCTGAGCGTTTTTCATGCTGACCTCGGGCCATCGGTCAGCCCTTTTTGGCCCTGGTCCAAATGGCACACTCCTGTTTGCAGTCTTGTTGACTATGCTTTAGGGCTGTAATCAACCAAAGAAAATCTTGGTCGACTGAAGTCCTGAAATTTTCGACTAAAAATTACGTTAGGAAAAAAAAACGTTAAATTAATTAGCTGCACACTGTGCTCAGTTCTTGTTAGCCTTGTTGTCTGCCTAAATGAATTATAAATAAACATAAAAAACTAGTAGGTTATTTGCAGTATATTAAATCGTTTTTGAGCTGATTATTTTGCACTGAAATGAGTCTGCCACACAAGAGTCTGTCGGCTCTGACAGCGTTGCATCAGGTACACCTGCGCTATGATTTCCGAAAATATAGTACCATGTTGTCAACTAGTGATATCATCACCAAGAACTTTTGAGGAATATGCAACATAATTTAGACAATTGTTTTTGTCATATGTATTATAATAACTGACAGACACTATCATTTCAGCCACTCTGTGAACATTGGATCAGCTCAGCTTCGCGGCTGAGACACGAATAGATTAACTTAAAGCTTTTACTCTTAAACACAAAAGGCACGTCCACTTTAATAAAAAAGGAATATTTACCAGTCCCTCCCGGGGACCTCATTTTTTCAAATACGCAGCACTTTCGCCGCGTAAAATGCCTATTTCCGCGTGCAAAATATGCAGGGCTAGCATGATTTCATAATCCCTGCATTTTCGTTGAAAAAAAAGTCATATATATATATTAGCAGAAAGTTGAAAAATGTCTGTTTACTTCACACAAGAGCCGCCATTTCCCCCTATTGCCATAGGTAAAGTGACGTAATTACCCGACGTGAACGTCATCGAAAAGCTGCAAACCCCGTGTTGAAACCATAGATATCGGTGAAACCATGATGAAGCACGCAAATTCCCATTTGCCAACAAAAATAACAGCAAAAGACGCGCAAATCAGTTTCCCGGTGTGTTGACCGATTTCAAAACACAGCATCATGAAGCTTCGAAGCGCTATGAATCAGTGAGACGATTCAGTGGTTCGGATCGCCAAAGTCACATATTTCAGCAGTTTGACACGCGATCCGAATCATGAATCGACTCACTGATTCATAACGCTTCGAAGCTTCATGATGCTGTGTTTTGAAATCGGTCCAAATTGAGCCATGTGTTTATTAAGGTCTTCAATAAAACAAGATGAGAACTTAAATATTAAATTAAAAATATTCACTTTTTTTCATCAAACCGCAGTTTTTGCAAGTTTTATCGCATAAAATTGCATAAATATCCCGCATTTTTTAAGAAAACATGCCGCATAATCAAGGATTTTTGCACATTTATTAAACAAGCCAGATCAAGAGCAGAAAAAAACGCTCTCACAATTAAATAATATACAGCAAACTAGCCTTCTTCAATCTGTCTCTCTTCTTCAGTGGGTTGGGCTAATCCAAAAGAAGTGGAAACAGGGGGGTGTTCTGAAGACAGACTGTTACCTGTGAAACAGGGGTGCTCTGAAAACACCCCCATTAGCCATTAGTGCTCTCCACCTGATGAGATGAACGTGGCAAAACCGACAGTACAGATCCACTTTTGCAGAGCGACTGAAGCGTGGCGTTGTGGCGCTTCCCCTCATGTGTATGTTGATGGGCGTTCCTCAAGTTTACCGCTTTGGCCGTGCGTTTGAGCCAGCGGGGAATGAAAAACAAAGGACCAGCGATAGACTTCTCTTCACCAGTGGGTTGGGCTAATCCAAAAGAAGTGGAAACAAGAGGGGTGTTCTGAAGACAGACTGTTACCTGTGAAACAGGGGTGCTCTAAAAACACCCCCATTAGCAATTATTAGTGCTCTCCACCTGATGAGATGAACGTGGCAAAAAATCAACCAATCAGAATTTTGGTCGAGCCAGAACGTATCGACTAATAATCGACTAATTGACTGGGAGATTACAGCCCTACTATGCTTGCTGCGGCAGTCGGTGTGACGGGTGTTCTAGGGATCTTCAGCCGTACACTGATCATCATCTTCAGCCCACCGCTGCACGGCCCCAACTGTTGCTTGCTTTTTTTTTCTAGAAATAAATTAGCCTGGATGCCAGCCGAACTTAGCCCCGCCCACAACATTTTAACTCGGGCAGTTCAGTCTGGACTTGATCTGTAGAGGAGTAATTATGCCCGAACAGAAACTGTTCGGACCAATGAAATTGTCAGGGCGGGCTTTAGATGATGGTTGGTTCACAATTCTGCGTCTGGGTCTGAAATTCGCATATCTGGGGTCGCTTCAACCCGCGGACTTGGCAACACAGTGCAGTTGAGTTCTTTTGACATTTGACAACTAACATTATGCGTTGCTCTGATTGGTTGTAGGTCTATCCAATTGAGGTCTTCCCTGGTTCGGTTGAAATACGCCCCATAATCACAGCCCAACGGAGCAGTATCAGACTCAAATTCTGACTAGAATTGAGTATGACGACGTCAGGCTAGAAATAAATACCATTTAGTTCAGTTGGACAACGGATGCTAGAATTACAACTGAAAGTGTTTGCTGTGCTCCATACAGCACGAGCACTGCAGTCGCAGGAGTCAGATTTCACTTATCACATGATGAGAGTAAGGAGCAATGACTGACAGGACAATGGCGGAGGATCTGGTGCGCAACAGATTGTAAAATGTGCGGCCAGTAGAGGACACGTGACCACAAATTCACATTCAAAAGCAAAAGTACCCCCACAAACATGGAATTTGAGAAAAACAAAACAGATTGTCCTGTTCTGATGATTTGTCTCTGCCTACATACAGAGATGATGTAAAGTTAGCCAGTCCTTACTGTTGTGCTGACTGCACATTATCCCTTATTTGATACATGGAAAACCGTATCAAAAATGGTCAGAAGGCGTTTGTGATTTAATTTCATTCCAAACCTCCCTTTATGACTCATCATGCGTTACTGCTGCTGCTTTTTAGCAACACGAAAACCGATTCCTTATCTTGCACTGGCAGTGCCGCCCATTTGAGGTCAAGCTTTCATTACGCATTAGCAACAGGAATTGGCCATGACCAACCGATACAGCGTCCTTGTGACCTCCGGAGATCAAATCTAGATTCTAGACTGGAGCAGAACGGCCCGAGATCACGAGAGAGAGAGAGAGCGATGTCAGTGCAGAAGGGACTTTAGGTGACCAGTAGTGGCAGGAATCTGTAGAGTGGTGTTTTTCATCCTTTCTTCTACAGTGCGGCCTGCAGTGAGTGCACAAACCATCTGACCCACATACAGACGAGCGGAGAAAAGCTGCTGAAGTGGAGCCTCGTGTTGGATTGGCTCTCCCTCTCTTCCTCCGCGCTGCTGCTTTCTTCTGTTATTCTCACAGTTTCTGTCCTCTGACAGTAGATGAACTCATTGGCACCGGCCTGGGCGTTTGATGTCTCTCTCACACACAAACGCACGCTAATCTCTTCTGCTTATTAACAGTTTTCCTCTTCGTTTTCTTCTGCTACTCTGTATTTTCACAGTGGGAATGAATATTTGTCAGTGACGACAACTCATCGACCAATAAGATACATCTTGTTAAGTCAATCAAAAGGGACTCTACACACACTAGAGTTCAAAAGTTCAGGGCCAGTCTTCTGCTCATCAAGGCTGTGTTTATTTGATCAAAAATACAATAAAAACAGTAATATTGTGAAATATTATTACGGTTTAAAATGAGTGTTTTCTATGTGAATGTATAGTAAAGTGTAATATATTCCTGTGATCAAAGCTGTATTTTCAGCATCATTACTCCAGTCTTCAGTGTCACATGATCCTTCACAAGTCATTCTTATATTCTCAAGAAACATTTCTGATTATGATCAACATAACAGTTTTGCTGCTTCATATTTTTGTGAAAACCTAGCTATTTATTTGGGGGGAAAACACTTTGGATTTATACTGTGACTTTACCGGCTCACGGTTTCAGAGAAGGTCGAAATAATAAATAAATATTGCGTATTTATTTCAAATGATTGATTATTATTATTTTCTGTTGATGATTTATGACAATATTCATGGTGTTTGTAATGTGTGAGAGTGAATATTTTTTCAATCTTATTTTGTAATGAGCAGCTGGAAGTAGTAAAGCATAGACATTTCAAAATAAGAGTCCTAGCGTATTTCAAGCTTATTTATAATTAAAAGTTTTGCATATTTTTTTCCTGGTAGTTATTGGTGTTTTGGATGCACAGTAAACTGTATCTGGCATTTAATTCAACAAGTTTTTCTGTCTGGGCTTTGCCGTCACAGATAGGAAAGATTAAGAATTTGAATTATTCAATATATCATTTTTTTACTAGTATCAGTACAACAATCGGCTTCTTACATACATATGTTTACACACACACACACACACACACACACACACACACACACACACACACACACACACACACACACACACACAGTTCAAAGAAGGCCTTTAAATAATTACATAATATTTCAAGAGTTTGAAGCTGAATTATTTAAAAACCCAGTGTACTTTTTTGTATTATGATAAATGTAATCTTTTTTTGTATCTATTATTTTATTATTTGAAATATTACACCTCTGAAATGTTTTAATGTTTTCCTTAAGTGAGTGTCAAGCCTCGCTAAACCTACCTAACTAACTACACACACACACACACACACACAGGTTCGTAACTGAAAGACTGAAAGAGTTATTCCTGATTTTGTGTGTGTTGTGTGTGTTGTGTGTGTTGTGTGTGTTGTGTGTTTCTTTATATTGCTCAAGCCGGGCTTGGCACTGGTGTCTTATGCTAATGTGCTATTGTGTTTTCCTCCTTGCAAGACAAGCTGTTTCTCACTGCTGTACGTGTGTGTGTGTGTGTGTGTGTCTCTCCTGGCTCATTCAAATGAGTGTCACGTTATGCTGTTGAAATCTGATCTTCTGTGACTGTAAAGGGAAATGAAGCTTCGCCCTGTTTCTCTGTTGCTCTTTGTGGAAGGTTCAGAGGCTTTGAATCGTGTGTGTGAGTGAGTCTGTCTGCTGTCTGGCTCTGCAGGTGACTGATCCACAGCGGCTCTGATGTGACTCAGCACTGCGTCTGTGTGTGTGTGTGTGTTTGTGTGTGTGTGTGTGCAGTCAGGGATGACACCGCTCAGATCTTGTTTAATTTTTGTATTAGCGAGAGAGAAATATTGTGTGTGATGTGAAGGCACAGCAGTTTAATACCTTGCTCCTATGCAGGTACAATAGCCATGTTTCCATCTACCTATTTTTATGCACATTTTGGGATAAAAAAAACACTGGATGGAAACTCCAAGCGTTTAAATGCTCATTAAAAACTTAAAAGGATGGTTGAATATGATTTCACTTTTTTAACTTCAGTTAATTAGTAATGTTACTGTTTGAGCATAAACAACATCTGCAAAGTTAAGACGCTCTTTAAGGGTGCTTTCACACTAGCAGTTTTGGTGCACACCCGGGTTCGATTGACGTCAGAGTTCGGTTCGTTTGGATGATGTGAATGCTGTCTTCCTAACTCGGGTGCGCACCCAAAACCGTACCCGAGTCCGCTTGAAAAGGGTGGTCTGGGGTTCGGTTTATGTGAACTCTGGTACGGTTCGCTGCTGATGTGAATGCAATTGTACTAAATCGCGGAAGTGTATCGATATTAATGACGAGCGTGACTGATCTACTGAAAGCAGAGAGCTGTAGATCTCATTTCTGCTCGTCTTCAGCGTTCTTTAGAGCATTTGCAGTACATTCGCGGCAGATAGACGCAAGTGTCATTACGTACTGAAGCTTTGGTAACAAAACCAACGGTTCAAAAACAAAAATATAAAAGTGAGGTGAGCAATGCTGTGCATTTTGCCACTTTCTTGCGTGGTCATTACCAAGCAGCGGGGTAAACAGTAGGGGTGGGAGAAAAGGTCGATACATCGCGATTCGTTATCCAACGATTCAGAATCGATTCTCAAACATTCAGAATCGCTTCTGTGTTCAATTCAAACGGCCACTTCACCACTGTGTGCGCGCGCGCGCGGTCATCGGCCAAACAGAAAAACCCGTTGATAGGCGAGCGTTCGTATGCTGGTGAATTGCCTTCGTTTAAGATAAAATGGACAAACTACGACCTGCTCAGGGGGGTCGCACCCATGGGGACACTTTTCCCGGTGAGAGGGTTCAACACCCGCACGTTTTATGCAGTTTTTCCGCAGTTTTGCTCAAACGCCTCACAGCAGTCGCTCCTCCGTTTCTCTGGCTGCTCTGTGCCTGCGCTCGCTGTGGCTGCCTCTCCATTTCAAAAATGTATTTTGCCTATTAAATGCAAAGTTTTTAATTTCAAAAGCACTTCTAAACTAAGTTAATATTTCCAACAAACGAAATTCTGAGCCAAAATAACGAAGTGGTGCTCAAGTAGGCTATACGGCGCTTTCCTTGCCATTAATGCTTAATAACACTCCTATGTCTCTGATGCGGTGGCCGGGACATAAACCTACCAACATCCATGGCATAATTTTTGGAATGTCTTATCGAATATTGCTGAACTACTGCACAATGTTTCAAAAGAATGGAAAATTCTGAACAAAGGAGCAATCGAACTGGGGTTCGGTCCAGGCAATCAAACCAAGTCTGAAAGCACCCTAAAAAAAAATCGCTTTTTAAGTACTATAACAAACAGCTGGTAGGAACTACAACAAGCTTATTCATGGTTTGGTGACATCACTAACCCTAATATTTACATAAACCCCACCCCTGGGAACAGCAACAAAGGCCATGTTGAGAAGAGGAAGAGTTGTTGTAGTCGAGCACATTTGAGAGTCGCTCAAGCTGTCATCCGTCTTTCACATTTATTGTAATACAGTACGAACACAAATGCAATAGCATGTCATAAAAGCAAGATGACAACACAAGTTATAACCGTAATTAAACTAAACTAAACCTGTTCTCTCTTCATGCAGCAGATATTCTCTGGCTCTGAAGGATCTTACAACAGTTCCCACACGAGCGATGTATAGATTATCATGACAGAATATGCTAATCAATGACTTGAAGATAGTAACTCCACATCAGCTCCATAAATTCATCAACTAAGCATTCAGAAACGTCCGGTCTCATTCTACATGTTGTCACTTCTTCTTGAGTCTCTCCATAATTGTCCGACTCCGGTTTGAACATTAAAGACTGAGCAGTTTCTGATATTTTTGGTGGAGCTGCTAACACAAGCTCTTGAAGCTCCGCCCTCTTCCTGAAAGTGGGCCGGGAGCAGCAGCTCATTTGATCTGTGGGGTATTTTGAGCCAAAACTTCACATACACACTCTGGGGACATATTTTACCTCTTGTAAATGGGCATTATAGGACCCCTTTAATTGAGCTTAATTGAGTCGGATATGAAAGTGGCAAACCCCTTCACTAGCACTGGTATTGACTGCTCAAGTTTTGGTACTATAACAGCCATTATATTTGTAGCAAGTAAAAGTAATGTCTTTGTTTTGTTTTGCATGTTTTTTCCAATAATTTTGGAGTGTTTAGTTATTAATGGACCAGATGTGAGGTCTGGCTCTGTAAGCCTGTTCTTCGTGCTAGTTTCAGTCGTCTGTTGGCATCTGTCTGAAACGTCTCTCTGTGCTGTCTGCAGGAGGAGGTTAAGCGATGAATAAGCTACGACAGAGCTTCCGGCGAAAGAAAGACGTTTACGTGCCAGAGTCCAGCCGGCCGCACCAGTGGCAGACCGACGAGGAAGCCGTACGCGGGGGCAAATGCAGCTTCGCTGTGAAGGTAATGGACACACACCTGTGCTGAACCACCTGCAGCTGCCGATCATTTTCATGTTCATGCTAGAGATTACTAGAGCTTTGAGGCACTTGTTGTCTGCTACTGTTGTGCATGTCTGAACTCTCGTCTCTGACCTGTTTTTGGAAAATAATATGCTGTAATTCACACCTTTTTTGATGCACTAGTAGGGGTGTAACGGTACACGTTTTCGTATTGAACCGTTTCGGTACAGGGCTTTCGGGTCGGTGCACACGTGTACCGAACGGTTATGAATGTAATCTTTAACAGTTAACAGTCGGCTTGTTGTAAGCGCGGAACACACTTCAATCCGAGTTCCCACACGAACATATTAAGTATTCAGTCCATTTTATCACGAAATTCAAACGATAAATGCCGTTTTAACGCTCTTTAATGTGATGTGACTGATAGACGAGTATCAGTTTAACTTAAAGCGGCAGCGCGCGGTGCGCGAGTCAATGCGATCATCTCTTCCTAAAGAATAAACATGAATTAATACATCTTAAGGTATGTTGAGGATACATTACAACTTACTGAAATGTATCATATGTCGTGTAATCGCTCCATCTGTGTTTACTAGGGGTGACGTGACTGAGACACATATCAGTTCAACTTAAAGCGGCAGCGCGCAGCGCGCGAGTCAATGCGATCAACTCTTCCTAAAGAATAAACATAAATTAATACATCTGAAGGTATGCTGAGGATACATTACAACTTACTGAAATGTATCATATGTCGTGTAATCGCTCCATCTGCGTTTCAACCGCGGAAAGACAATAAAACTGCTTGTAAACAATGTCATGCAGAATCACGTTTACTCAGAAGTCATTCAGTGTCCACAGCTGTTAGCTCACTAGAGAACGCTTTCACTGAATACATGCACTATATTAGCCGTTATATTCATTATATTAGCCTATATATATTCATTATATACTACTTAGCCTGTTAGTGATGTCTTGTTTATTTAATGTATGTTTAAATAAACCTGTCATGAAAATTACAGCCACTAAATGATTATATTTCAACAACGAATAAAAATAATCAGATTTAGAAGTTAATGCAAAAACTGCCTTATGTGAAGCTTATGAGTGTTGATTATTATATCTAAAAATAAATAGCAACTGATTTAGGCTAATAGTTTGGGCTCTGTTGTTAATCTTTAATAGCTATATGCAAGTAAGGGCTCCCTATATAGTTTACAGCATTATCTTTAAGAAACTTTTAGTTATAATTGAATTCATTTAAAGACAGACACAATTTTTCTCATTAAACCACTGTTGAATAAAAATTAATAAAAAGCAATTTTGTAAAACTGCTGTACCGAATCCATACCGAACCGGGACTTCAAAACCGAGGTACGTACCGAACCGTCAGTTTTGTGTACCGTTACACCCCTATGCACTATATTGGCAAAAGTTTTGGGACGCCTGCCTTTACATGCACATGAACTTTAATGACATCCCATTCTTAATCCATAGGGTTTAATATGGAGTTTCCCCACCCTTTGCAGCTATAACAGCTTCAACTCTTCTGGGAAGGCTTTCCACAAGGTTTAGGAGTGTGTTTATGGGAATTTTTTGACCATTCTTCTAGAAGCGCATTTGTGAGGTCAGACACTGATGTTTGGCCTGGATCGCAGTCTCTGCTCTAATTCATCCCAAAGGTGTTATATCGGGTTGAGGTCAGGACTCTGTGCTGGCCAGTCAAGTTCCTCCACACCAAACTCGCTCATCCGTGTCTTTATGAGCCTTGCTTAGTTTGTGCACCGGTGCGCAGTCATGTTGGAACAGGAAGGGGCCGTCCCCAAACTGTTCCCACAAAGTTGGGAGCATGAAATTGTCCAAAATGTCTTGGCATGCTGAAGCATTTTGAGTTCCTTTCACTGGAATTAAGAGGCCAAGCCCAACCCCTGAAAAACCCCACACCATAATCCCCCCTCCACCAAACTTTACACTTGGCACAATGCAGTCAGGCAAGTCCCGTTCTCCTGGCAACCGCCAAACCCAGACTCATCCATCGGATTGCCAGACAGAGAAGCGTGATTTGTCACTCCAGAGAACACGTCTCCACTGAGCTAGGGTCCAGTGGTGGCGTGCTTTACCCCACTGCATCCCACACTTTGCATTGCACTTGGTGATGTAAGGCTTCGATGCAGCTGCTCTTTTGGCATTACAAAACTACTGTCATGATTAACTAAAGACAAAAAAGTAAAAATTTTGCGCTGAAAAGGTGTGGACAGGGTTATTTTTGCAGCTGATCTTATTGCATATGCATTTGTAGGAGTTTCCCTTTCAGACGCAGTATTTGTGGGAGGAGAGTATTTAAATTAATCATGCGAGGTGATTTACTGAGGTTTGTGCCTGTCAGTTTACTGGTGTTGGTACCATTATTTACCGCCCCCAAAAAAGCATGTTTTAAACATAAACTGTAAAAAATATGGACGTAGTGTCCGTGACGTCACCCATAGGATTCTGAAGAGTTTGAAGTAGGGACGAGCTGGCCGTTGCCATCTTGGCAGTGCGTCACTCCCGGATAACAGAAAATGGGCAAAAAGGCAGGAAGTGGGTGGTGACGTGACGACTAACAGACAGCAGATAAATGGCTATCCACTTGTCACTCAAAGTGGCCACGCCCTTAATTATGCAGAACTTTAAGGCTTTATATAATGTAAACAAATGAGTTCACCCCCCTCACAGTTGTAATGAAGGGCAAAATTAACCGTATAGACCAAAACCACCATTTGTACTAGACTGTAAACATGTTTATTTCTGCTGTAAAGTTGGGCATTTTAACATGAGGCTCAATGAGATTCTGCTCCTTCTGGAGCCTGTCCCTAGTGGCCAGTCAGTGAATTGCAATTTAAGTCACTTCCGTATTGACTTCAAGAGAAACTGGGGGAGGTTGCCGCTTGGTTTTAAACCAGAAGCTAATTTGCGCTGCTCTTGGTTAGATTATGTTGGTCATTATGGAAATGATCCGGCTGTGTCTGTGTTCTTTAATTTGTGTCGTCAGTTGAACTTTACACTCCCATCTGCGCTTTTATGGGATTGAACTTGCACGCTAATTTGCCCTGTTTAGTAAATCTGGTCCTAAATATTGCGGAATATGAATCCCTTTTATAGAGGCTGTTTTCATACTTTCTACGGTATCAATATTTTTATTACATGTTCTATAGTTTATCATTATTTATTTATTTTAGAACTATATACCCATGTTATTGAGCATGGTTTTACCTGTGTCTACCATGATCTTAAACCTAAATAAAACTTACAGTTAAACTCTGGATGCTATGCAAGAACCATTGTAAATTTAACTTGGGCAATTAAAGGATAATTTAAGAAAACCGCTTTAAAGCCAGGATCTTAAGGACAAAGCTTTTTCTCTTAATTTTTTTATGAACCTTTTAATAGTTTTTAAGAATTTTAATTGAAGTAAATTGTAAATGAGAGCCTCAGGAAAGACAGATGTCTTACGTAAATGAGGTATTATTGTTTTTAAAGGGTTAGTTCAACCCAAAATGTCATTTACTCACCCAAACATGAATGACTTTCTTTCTGTGGAACATAAAAGAAAACCCTGTTTTTTGTATCTTGTCCATACAATAGAAGTCAAGGGTAGTCTAACCAAAATGGTTTGGTTGCCAACATTCTTTTGTGCATCATACAGGTTTGGAACAACATGAGAGTGAGTAAATGATGACCGCATTTACTAGCAGTAAATTTACTACATCAGTGCTTTACTGCAAGTCCTTCTCCATGTGACAAAAGGCCCTGTCCTAGTTTTATTTATTAATTTGTTTATATTTAAGTCCCTAACATTCACGGGGGAACTCGTGGGCCGCATGGGCTGGATTTGTCCAGGGACGAATTTTAGCCCCAGTACAGCCCTGGTCTCCGCATTCTAACCATTAGCGTGTTTTTTTCCCACAATAGATGTTTTTTTTTTTTTTACCTCTGTTTTTAGGCTGGCTTATTATTGTACCGTAAGGTCACAGTAAATCGGTGGCCTCTGGCGGGATTGCGTGTGTGTGTGTTCTGTTGTCGTGTCCTAAATTCACTCTCATCATCTGAGCTCTTATTTCTCCACCTGCTGAACATAAATATACTCCATACAGCTCAGAGAGAGAGAGAGAGAGAGGGAGAGAGAGACGAGCAGAAGTGTGTGTGTGTGTGTGTGTGTGTGTGTGTGTGTGTGTGTGTGTGTGTGTGTGTGTGTGTGTGTGTGTGTGTGTGTGTGTGTCTGTGTGTGTGTGTAAAGCAGTGAGTCAGTGTTTTTATGGCTCGTGCTTTTGTTCAGTTGAGGTGCTTGGATTTCAGTAAGATGACATCCAGTGAATTTGTTGTTTTGGTGCATAAATACTCTTTTCTTCTCTTTTTGGAGTCCTTCTTAAAGGAATAGTTCACCCAAAAATGAAAATCCCTGATTATTTATTCTCCCTCCCAGGCCATCCAAAATGGCTTTCTTTCTTCAGCGAAGAGAAATGAAGGTTTTTCTCCATATAAAGCAAGTGAACGGTGCTCAAATTTTTTTGTAATTCACGGATTGGTTTATGGTCCTTAGCATTAATCCGTTCATATTTTGAACACTCATCATGGATGTCTTGATGAATAGATCTGCGTTTAAAAGCAGATTGAGGCAAAGCTGAGGATTAACAGTCGTGCAGTTCTGAGCTCATGCACAAATTGGCGGCACATTCTTTCTCAGTTTTACGAGCCACTGCAAATGTCAATGGAAATCTAATAAACAATAACCCCGGGATGCGTGTTATAGACCATTGAAAAGAATTCCATTAATTCTAAGTATAAAATATAATTCTAAAATTTAATGTAGGCCGTAGACCGATCAGGCATAACATTATGACCTAATATTGTGTTGGTCCCCCTTTTGCTGCCAAAGCAGCCCTGACCCGTCGAGGCCTGGACTGGCCTGGACCGTCGAGGCCTGGACACTAGACCCCTGAAGGTGTGCTGTGGTATCTGGCACCAAGATGTTAGCAGCAGATCCTTTAAGTCCTGTAAGTTGCGAGGTGGGGCCTCCATGGATCGGACTTGTTTGTTCAGCACATCCCACAGATGCTCGATTGGATTGAGATCTGAGGAATTTGGAGGCCAAGTCAACACCTCAAACTCATTGTTGTGCTCCTCAAACCATTCCTGAACCATTTTTGCTGTGTGGCGGTGCATTATCTGCTGAAAGAGCCACAGCCACCAGGGAATACCGCTTCCATGAAAGGGTGCACATGGTCTGCAACAGTGCTTAGGTAGGTGGTACGTGTCAAAGTAACATCCACATGGATGTCAGGACTAAGGTTTCCCAGCAGAACATTGCCCACACATCACACTGCCTCCACCAGCTTGCCCTAGTGCATCCTTGGGCTATGTGTTCCCCAGATAAGCAACGCACTGCAGATGCACTGTGTATTCTGACACCTTTCTATCAGATCCAGCATTAACTTCTTGAGCAATTTGAGCTCCAGTAGCTCGTCTGTTTGATCGGACCACACAGGCCAGCCTTCGCTCCCCATCAATGAGCCTTGGGACCCTGTCACCGGTTCACCACTGTTCCTTCAGTGGGGCACTTTTGATAAATATTGACCACTGCAGACCGAGAACACCTCACAAGAGCTGCAGTTTTGAAGATGCTCTGACCCAGTCCTCTAGCCATCACAATTTGGCCCTTGTCAAACTCACTCAAATCCTTACGCTTACCCATTTCTGCTTCTAACACATCAACTTTGAGGACAAAATGGTCACTATTCTGCCTAATATATCCCACCCACTAACAGGTGATGAAGAGTTAACTCATAATGTTATGCCTGATCGGTGTATACAGAATATTATTCATAAAAATATAGTTTGTAAATGGAAAATAAAGCATATGTTTTAGGATATTATGATTTTTGTGATTAATCACATCACCCCTCCAAAATATCTCATTCTCAGTAATGCAGTTGCTGTTTACGAAAATACTGTACAATTTAAATAATATATTATTATAATGTTTTTATTTTAAAATGTATTTTAATTTCTGTGTGACGTATGACATGGATATCTTTTAAATGTTTTTGTAACCTTCACACTTCTCTTTCTCTGTCTGGACTCTGCGCGGATTGGGTCAAGTTTTTGATGCCTGCCTATTGACATACATTTTTTTGAAAGATGACCATAAAGGTTGAGTTGTGTTGAGGACACACTTATGTAAGCAGTCCTGACTGCTCAAGAAGAGGATCTCTATGAATAACTCTGTGCCCATTTCCCAGCTAAATTACTGCTCTGTTCTTTTACAGGCTATGGAAAACGGCTGCTCTCGTGGTTATAGACAGCTGCTGTTCTCATTCATGCTCAATAACGGGTTCATAAGTTGCTTATAAGTAGGGATGTGCGCAACGACTAATTTCATTAACATTTAAAAAGAAATTTTGCAACTGACTAGCTAGTGCTGCAACTAGCGTTTTTTTTATTATTATTTTTTTTTGATAATTGATTAATCTGTTGATAATGTTTTCAAATAATCGGGTAAAAACCAAAAAATATTATACATTAAAAAATACATTTTAATGAATTATTATAAACAATATTATTCCTCATCCTGCCCAATGCGGGATGTGGAATAATATTGTTTATAATAATTCAATGTGTACAATGTGTAGTCAATGTGAGATGGTGGTCCAGTGGGTTAAACCATGGAACTGATATGCAGAAGGTTGCTGGTTCGATCCCAGCGGTCACCACCAGTGTGTCCTTGAGCAAGGCACTTTACTCCATGTTGCTCCAGGGGGATTGTCCCTGTAATAAAGGCACTGTAAGTCGCTTTGGATAAAAGCGTCTGACAAATGCATAAATGTAAATGTAGTATAAAGCCTATAAAAAAATATATAGTGGATATACACTCACCTAAAGGATTATTAGAAACACCATAATAATTCTGTGTTTGACCCCCTTTCGCCTTCAGAACTGCCTTAATTCTACGTGGCATTGATTCAACAAGCTGCTGAAAGCATTCTTTAGAAATGTTGGCCCATATTGATAGGATAGCATCTTGCAGTTGATGGAGATTTGTGGGATGCACATCCAGGGCACGAAGCTCCCGTTCCACCACATCCCAAAGATGCTCTATTGGGTTGAGATCTGGTGACTGTGGGGGCCATTTTAGTACAGTGAACTCATTGTCATGTTCAAGAAACCAATTTGAAATGATTCAAGCTTTGTGACATGGTGCATTATCCTGCTGGAAGTAGCCATCAGAGGATGGGTACATGGTGGTCATAAAAGGTCAGAAATAATGCTCAGGTAGGCCGTGGCATTTAAACGATGCCCAATTGGCACTAAGGGGCCTGAAGTGTGCCAAGAAAACATCCCCCACACCATTACACCACCACCACCAGCCTGCACAGTGGTAACAAGGCATGATGGATCCATGTTCTCATTCTGTTTACGCCAAATTCTGACTCCACCATCTGAATGTCTCAACAGAAATCGAGACTCATCAGACCAGGCAACATTTTTCCAGTCTTCAACTGTCCAATTTTGGTGAGCTTGTGCAAATTGTAGCCTCTTTTTCCTATTTGTAGAGGAGATGAGTGGTACCCGGTGGGGTCTTCTGCTGTTGTAGCCCATCCGCCTCAAGGTTGTGCGTGTTGTGGCTTCACAAATGCTTTGCTGCATACCTCGGTTGTAACGAGTGGTTATTTCAGTCAAAGTTGCTCTTCTATCAGCTTGAATCAGTCGGCCCATTCTCCTCTGACCTCTAGCATCAACAAGGCATTTTCGCCCACAGGACTGCCGCATACTGGATGTTTTTCCCTTTTCACACCATTCTTTGTAAACCCTAGAAATGGTTGTGCGTGAAAATCCCAGTAACTGAGCAGATTGTGAAATACTCAGACCGGCCCGTCTGGCACCAACAACCATGCCACGCTCAAAATTGCTTAAATCACCTTTCTTTCCCATTCTGATATTCAGTTTGGAGTTCAGGAGATTGTCTTGACCAGGACCACACCCCTAAATGCATTGAAGCAACTGCCATGTGATTGGTTGATTATATAATTGCATTAATGAGAAATTGAACAGGTGTTCCTAATAATCCTTTAGGTGGATTATGTGGGTATGACTATGATAGCCCTGAACACTGCAGGAGGAGTTCACATGCAGGTGTTCTGCCTGCGTCGCGTGTGAAATGTCTTCATCCCAGGTACAGTGGCATATGTTTCAGCATGTCATATGAATATAATTTCATGGGGGATATATCAATTTTTTCATACGCCAAATGATCGTGATGCTCACGTTTACAAGCCAGCGTCATTATAGTAGTCTAGTCTATTGGTTAGCGTTTTACAGAATCTATATGATACTTCAATTCAATGTTTGAGTGGTAGGTAATAACATATATCGTCAATATAATATCAAGCTACCATAGATGAATCTTCAAATTTGAAAAATCGATTTGCATTATAGATTGAGGCAAGACAAATAAACATATAATACTTTAATACGATCATTTTCTCGTTTCCTCTTTTTGCATTCCTCCGACAAAACCTTTGCTTTCTTCTTTTTCTGTGCTGCCTCGGCCATGACTATAACATCCGGCAAACAAAGGATAGTTGGGCTCGCACGTCCGAATTTAAGGAAGTGGGGGTGATGGTGGAAGTGACGTATATGCCGTAAAGCAGTCGAATTTTGTAGTTCTTTTTTTCTCTGGTTACTACCCGAAACCCGAAGTTTAAAAGTACGATTAAAAACGATACAGACCCCGTCAGGCTATGGCAGACGTGCCCTTCAACCTATTGTAAGTCGATGTATCATCACAAGAGTCTTGAAAATATATTATGAAGGTTGAAAAGTTACCTAGTGCTGCTTTAATGAGAGAGTGATTGTGTGTGTGAATCACTCATACGTTCTCTATTCATTATGAAGCTGTGGTTTGTACTTCAAAGGTATTAAAATGTATGCCTATACCGTTGAGTTTCTAAGCTACTTTATTGGCTTTAGTCACAGGACAGCGTTAACACTGCACTTCTGCGCTGCTCTCTGCGCGCGATCTTCACGTGATGTGCGAGCTTCTGTCTGTGAGTGTTCGTTTGTCACAATATATCAGGCATTAGTTCAACATAATACACATCTGATGGTCTAAAATCGCTTTAATGTTCAAACTGGCAGGCCTTAAACCACATACAAATGCAAAGCTTTGTGAGGACGCAGGTGAAAGAGGTCCGCCTTCAGGGCGCGTGCGCTGTCAGAGACGCGACACGGCTCGGTGCTCTGTGTCACAGAAAAACAAACTTTATGAAGATGCAAGTGAAAGCGATCTGGCTTCGGGGCTTGCGCGCGCCAGCTGTGTGTGTGTGTGTGTGACAGCGCTTAGGCTATAAGAACGGCAATTAACTGACTCGTATAAACTGTGTAAAACATGCAGTTACTATAGTGACATCTATAAAAAAAGATAACTGCTCCTGCATCTCTCTGTGTTCCTGCCACCTGCACTTGATGTGACGGACGGGGCGGAGTCACGTGACTAAAACCGAAATAACCGACATGGGAAAAATACGTCTGTTAGAGGTTCTGAATTTCGGTTTCAATTATTTTTCAATTAACCGTACAGCCCTAACTTGGATACACTTTTCAATTAATTCAAGTATATTTAGGTTTATTTCGGGCCTGGTTCTCACCTAATTGATGGACATGAATTGTAGTTTGTGAGTAAAGCTGCAAATTCCTCCATCAAAGTCAGCTGCCTCCGTAATAATCTTCTGATATGTGCTGTGCAATCAAGTGAAAATCGCTGCGCGGCATAGAATATACATCTATTAAGCAGTCTATTAGCTAAAGCGCTTTTCTTCCGGTCTTCTTCCAAACAAAAAGTTGCATTGTGAATGATGTAAGCGTGCTCTGACCCGGTACGTTAAGTGCAATGTGAGTGCAGGCCAGCGGGGGAGTGGGGAGGGGGGAAGGGGCAATCGCGCTTGGGCACAGTACAAGGCAACCGTGCTTGGTGTGTGAGTACACCCTAAAACCAGCCCTAGTTAATAAACAGATGCACACCTCTAGCTGCTCTCATATGTGTGTCTGCTGATGTCACAAGCGGACAATAGCCAAGCAGCTCCTGTGTGTTTTACTAGGGGAAGGGGAAGGACTTCCTCTCAGTACAATAGCTGTCCGCCTCTTGGCCTGACCTCAGCCGCCCCAGGAGGCTTTTGGGCGATGTCTTCTACGAGAGAGGTCTGTCGCGGGTAGGGGAGGGCGCCGCTGTTTCCGCACATTGAGTGTCAGTGGCCACCGGACCGGTAGTGCCAACAGGAATAGATGGGTCTGCGTGACCTCTTCCTGTTGTAACGGGAAAGACTGAGTGACACGGTTTCAAAGCTAAACTACTGTTTCTCTGTGTGTCTCTGTAGTATCTGGGGCACGTGGAGGTCGATGAGTCTCGTGGCATGCACATCTGTGAAGAAGCTGTCAAGAGATTGAAGACGGTAGGTGTACAAACGCACACAAGACGTCCTTCATTTGTCATATCTCCTGCTCATCACCTTAACAATCTCCTCAGTCCATGTCTGTCCTCCTCCAGTCACGACACATCTCTTTTCCTGCAGTCGACACCAAGTGATCTATTTAAAGTGTGTCTGTCTCCTTCTGCTGTTCTCTCCCCCTTCCCTCGGTCTCGCTCATGTTATCATGCGTCAGTTAAAAAATGTTCCAGGTCTGATACAAGTTGAGCTCACTCGGCTGCATTTGAGTCATAATGTCGATTATACAGAAAATAATTGAGCAAATGCTACATTTACAATAGAAGCACTGTACATAGGAGCAGATAATAAATGTTAAAATAAACATTATTTAAGACAAGTATATCCTCAAGAATGAAATATCATTCGTGTTAACAAGACTAGTCTAGGGATGGGACGGTATGAAAATTTCATGTCATGATTATAGTGACCCGAATGATCACTATCAATTTTTTTTGTTCAAATGAGATGAAAGTGTTCAAAAAGAACAGATGCACACACTGAACACATTTCAACAAGTTTTATATCTGAAAACCAACAAACAACAAATAAATCAAGCAGCTCTATGCACTTTTTTTAAGATAGATTCTATTCTGTGCCAGTTCTTTCCTTATAATGACCGTCGTCAATAGCTACGCATTATACCGGCGCACATCCACCTATCAAAACAGACTTGCTTTTGATTGTATTGAAAATGAAATCAGAGGACTTTACTATTAATACTACTATAATTATTACTATAACTTCTTGTGATCATCTTGTCTGGATGATTGTTTTGTACGCTGTACAAAATAAATTTATAAACAGGTAAGATTTAAAACATTAATCTCAATTCAATATATCCCGTAATTATTTATGTGGTAAAGAAAATCTTTGTAATAAGTGTACGATGAATATACGTTATTATCCCTTAATATTCTTGTCTGAACTTGTTTGTTTGTCTTCGGCTCAAAGCCACTTTTCTTCGCGGAAGCTTCACGTTAATTTCAAGCGAGTGAGATTCTGCCGTTTCTTCTCATTCAAAAAACAACGTTGTGCGTTGCGTCTGCGCCAGACTGATCTGGCTGGACAGGATTTAGCGCGAGTTTTCAAAATTGTGATAATCAAATGCGATTTTAATGATAATAAAATTTTAAACGATATTACGAACCGTCAGTACATTTTATCGTGAAAACGGTAATCGTTCCATCCCTACCCCCTTAATAGTCTTATTTGAACTTGTTTGTTCGTCTTTGGCTCAAAGCCACTTGCTGCAAACTTGAAAACGAGTTTTCAAAAAATCGTAATAATCAAACACGGTTTTAATGATAATTACATTTTAGTGGTGGGCCGTTATCGGCATTAACGTCAGACTCTTATCGGGCGATTAAAAAAATATTGCTGTTAATCTATTCTCAAAGTTGGGTTGGGAGCTGGGTCTATACTGCGCCATATGATGACTTTCGAGTAGACACGCACCCGCCTTCTCTCATTCAGTCCGGTTTAATCCTCTGAACATGGCAAACTAGATTTGTCCATATGACTGCATGTTAGTATTGGTGTGACTGGTCTGAATTTCGCGCGGGGTTGCACATAACGTTAATTCTACTAATTCCCGCAGATTTCGCACACGCATCTGAAGCGCACACGCACATACCGTAATAAAGCCGCCTCTGACATACAAGTGCAAAAATGAGCTCCTTTTTCCAGCTTATTAATGGTCAAATACACTCACAAATGTCTCAATGCCCATCTTGGTGAGTTTTAACGTAAACACAGTCGTAACCAGCTCACAGGAACAGTGTTTGGATATGCGTGCGTCAGGTCTTAAAGGGACAGAAGTTATTTATTATTCAAACTACAAAAAGACAAACGATCACTTACGAGCACACATATTCTGAATGCCTTCGGCAGAA
Source organism: Romanogobio albipinnatus (assembly GCA_023566225.1). Classification (NCBI taxonomy): domain Eukaryota; kingdom Metazoa; phylum Chordata; class Actinopteri; order Cypriniformes; family Gobionidae; genus Romanogobio; species Romanogobio albipinnatus. The sequence continues at coordinate 8,005,038 of CM042249.1, read as the reverse complement.
TTCAAATGAGCCATTTTAATCTAGATTAATCTAGATTAAAAAAATGAATCTATGCCCTCCACTATTAAATTTTAAACAATATTACTAAACATCCTGATATTTTATCGTGTTTATCGTGAAACCGGTAGTCATCCCATCCCTAGACTAGTGTGAAACAATCACTTAACTTTTATTCAGTAAGGATGATTAATAAATGCCATTCTTTTGAAAGTTATTCTTAATACAATCACAGTTTTCACAAAAATCGACGTTTCAACATTGCTAATAATCAGAAATATTACTTGAGAAACAAATCATCATCATATCAGAATGATTTCTGAAGGATCATGTGACACTGAAGACTGGAGGAATGATGCTGAAAACCCAGCTTTGACCACTGGAATAAATTACACTTTAAAGTATATTCACATAGAAAACTGTTCTTTTAAATTGTAATAATATTTCACTATTTTACTGTATTTTTATCAAATAAATGCAGCCTTGGTGAGCAAAAAAAACGTTTGTGTATATATAAGTTATTGGCCAATAATCTCACTATTCCTTTAACCACCTCTGAGCTCTGCCCTGTATCGCTCTCCCAAGCCATCTGCATTTCCACTGGCTTGACTGCTGAGCGAGGATGTTACAATACTACATAACATGCCCACAAACAAAACAGTCTTTGTTTATGAGTTTTTCAAGTTTTGATGACGCTTCACATTCAGAACAGTGTGATTTAGCATTAGTGTCATCATGAGCGTCAAATTTGCACATTTAGGGTCTGAAGTCGCTTGCCAGCACATCAAAAATAGGAAGCTGCTTCCAGTGTACAGCATTGTTGATTAGAATGTGAGTGACGTAGTTTTGAAAACTTGCCACAGTGAACACATTATCCCGAATGCTTCCAGACTGGGCACCAGCTCCAGCACCGAGTCAGCAGAACAGGTATCTTATCATTTGCCCAAACCGCAGCACATAAGCACGCAATCCACCAGCAGAAGGACAGGCGTGAGTTTCCTGTCTCTGCAGTGTCCAGCGGAAGACATTCCATTCTTCAGGGAAAAGGAAGTCCACTGCGCTGTCCATTTCCCGCATTGACAAGGCCTCAGGCGCCGCCGCCCAGGTTAAGCTCAGGGGAAAATAGAGTCGTGATGTTTGTCACTTTCCACCTGACGGCTCGCTCTTGAGTTATTGCGTATCTTCTCAGTCTGACCTTCTGTTGGCTGTGTTTAATCACATTAGTGCTTCAGATCAGAGGATGAGGGCTGCCTGTAGAAGGCCATCCTTTTCTGTGGGGTTTAATTGAGGAAGTGGCTCAGTCTCTTTCTCACACACTTTTTATTTGCACTTTTTTTCTTAAATTCAATTTCACAGTCTGTCAAAGAAAAGATCTTGCTTATTTCTCACTCCGGTCAATAGAAACGAAGGTTTAGAGATCACAGATGTCTGCTTGCTCTGTGAATAAACTCCCACTCGTCTGGGAATGCTGGGCTCTTATACGGCTGCTTTTGTCTGCCATTTACTCTACTCATGTTTTTAAAATCCCTATATTCTGACTAAAATTGCATAATTAAAGGTGCAGTAAGCGTTTTCTGAAAAATGTTGTTGAAAGTGGATCGGACTGAGCACCACAATACACTTGTAGCCAATAAACGGTAGGGGGTGTGTCCACTTGTTAACGGGGGAGGACAGTGAGTGAACCAGCCAATCAGCAGTAGGGGTGTGTCCACTCATGATGGGGGAGGAGAGAGAGCCAATCAGTAGTAGGGGGTGTATCCACCCATGATGGGGGAGGAGAGAGAGTGAGCCAATCAGCAGTAGAGGGTGTGTCCACTCATTATGGGGGAGAAGAGCGAATGAGCCAATCAGCAGTAGGGGGCATGTCCAGCCATAATGGGGGAGGAGAGTGAGTGAACCAGCCAATCAGCAGTAGGGGGTGTGTCCACTCATGATGGGGGACGAGAGAGAGTGAGCCAATCAGCAGTAGGGGGCGTGTCCACCCATGATGGGGGAGGAGAGTGAGTGAACCAGCCAATCAGCAGTAGGGGGTGTGTCCACTCATGATGGGGGAGGACAGTGAGTGAACCAGCCAATCAGCAGTATGGGGTGTGTCCACTCATGATGGGGGAGGAGAGAGAGCCAATCAGCAGTAGGGGGTGTATCCACCCATGATGGGGGAGGAGAGAGAGTGAGCCAATCAGCAGTAGGGGGTGTGTCCACCCATGATGGGGGAGGAGAGAGAGTAAGTCAATCAGCAGTATGGGGTGTGTCCACTCATGATGGGGGAGGAGAGAGAGTGAGCCAATCAGCAGTAGGGGGTGTGTCCACTCATGATGGGGGAGGACAGTGAGTGAACCAGCCAATCAGCAGTATGGGGTGTGTCCACTCATAATGGGGGAGGATAGAGAGCCAATCAGCAGTAGGGGGTGTATCCACCCATGATGGGGGAGGAGAGAGAGTGAGCCAATCAGCAGTACGGGGTGTGTCCACTCATGATGGGGGAGGAGAGCGAGTGAGCCAATCAGCAATATGGGGTGTGTCCACTCATGATGGGGGAGGAGAGAGAGTGAGCCAATCAGCAGTATGGGGTGTGTCCAGCCATAATGGGGGAGGAGAGTGAGTGAACCAGCCAATCAGCAGTAGGGGGTGTGTCCACTCATGATGGGGGAGGACAGTGAGTGAACCAGCCAATCAGCAGTATGGGTGTGTCCACTCATGATGGGGGAGGAGAGAGAGCCAATCAGCAGTAGGGGGTGTATCCACCCATGATGGGGGAGGAGAGAGAGTGAGCCAATCAGCAGTAGGGGGTGTGTCCACTCATGATGGGGGAGGAGAGAGAGCCAATCAGCAGTTGGGGGTGTATCCACCCATGATGGGGGAGGAGAGAGAGTGAGCCAATCAGCAGTAGGGGGTGTGTCCACCCATGATGGGGGAGGAGAGAGAGTGAGCCAATCAGCAGTAGGGGGTGTGTCCACTCATGATGCGGGAGGAGAGAGAGTGAGCCAATCAGCAGTAGGGGGTGTGTCCACTCATGATGCGGAAGGAGAGTAAGTGAGCCAGCCAATCAGCCGTAAGGGGCGTGTCCACTCATGAAGGGGGAGGAGAGAGAGTGAGCCAATCAGAAGTAGGGAGTGTGTCCACCATCAGGCTTTTATTTTGGCGCAAAAACGCAGCTTTTTTTTGTTGATAAGTGCTTCTCATTACAAGTATGTGATGGTGTTTGGTGCATGTTAAAGTGACTCAAACTCAGAGCAGATGCAGAGATGGATTTAGTGTGGAAACGGGTGAAAACACGGGTGGGTCATGAGCTGCTCACGTATAAATGAACACAGTGCAGCGCTTCGCTATGAAACATGCTACGCATATATTTATATATTTAAATCACAGCCTTTGTGGGCACCAAATTGCCATTTTGGTTTTATTTAGCCCTAGTCTGAGTGTTGCATGAAGACACACACACGGAACATAACTAATAACACAAGCTTTAAAGAGGCAGCTTTAACATACAAGTCATCTCTCTTGACCCTGTAACCTACTCAAACCCTCGCTCAGACACTCCAAACCTTGTTATCTCCAGAACTAATCAACACTGATTAAGTTACCATCACTGTAACCCGGAGCACCAAATCAAGTGGCATTAGAAGGAGAAGTGGCAGGATCTGTGTGTGTGTGTGGATGTGAGGACTGTTCTCTAACCCGTAATGTGATTTCCTCTCACTGGAAGCCTGCCACCCGTGTCCAGGAAGTGTATGTCTCTCTGCAGAGGCTCATCTTTATTAATGTCATCCACTTATGTTTATTGCTTATCATTACTGTGCGAGCTGCACCCAACATCCTCCAGATGGCGCACGCATTCATAATGATAAACGTGCTTCACATATATGAAGGCTTGTTTCTAGCAATTTGAAGATTTAATGCATTAACGTCTGCATTTGGTGACTATATAATACAATAATTTTATATAATGACTTAAGAGACTTCTCGCTCCAAAGCTTAACTTAAGTTATATCTTAACTTGCTTTTTAAAAATGCAAATGCTTGGAGCTTGTCTTATTATAATTGGGAAAAGAGATGTTCTAGTTTGGCATTGGCATATACCGTATAGACCCAGACCCTTATTAGGTGACTTACTAGGCAGCATACGAACCACAATGGAATCTCATGAGTCTATTTTTTAACTCCGTTCACCATATTGAATACATTTTCTCTCTGTGTTCATCACAATGCATATTGGGATGACGTATCCATGAAGCGATAAGTGCTTTGATTTTATCTTTCGTGTTAGAAGCGGGTTGTCGTGAGGCTCCATCTTGCTAGGCTTTGTAGCAGAGCTCTTATCTCGAGTTTAACCTTCAGGTTTCAGAAGAATGAAAGCACTGTTTCTAGTCACTCTGTTTGTGTTTGCTGATGATCTTTGACCTCTGAAAGTTGGAATTCAGGGGGAAGGACATCAGCGTTATGCCATGAGACGCACCCTTTCTGCTCTATGATTAAGCCATTCATGTTGGCGCTCATCATGTTTCCACTGTCGGGCCAAAAGCGAGTGTGCTAGCGCGTGCCAGGGTCGCTTTTCTACGGTCACCTCCGGGGCTTGATCGGGCCTCGTCGGGGCCAATGGACAGGGGTCCGCCGAATACCTTGGTCCAAAGCGGGCCAACTGGGGCTCGAGGAGTGGTCATGAACAGAGTCAACACCGCTGCTCATTTCCCATGTTGTTATATCAGGGTACCCGCTAACTTCACCATTTAAGACATTTTAAACAATTTTCAGCTCTCAACTCACTTTCAGACACCAGCGAGTGTTTGAAATAACTTCCTTGCGCTTCGATGGGGATTCTGATCACCGTATGAGGCATAAATATATTTATATGCAATGCTAAAGGCTATAATAGTTACATGTTTATGGAAAATACCACGGGGTGTTTGAAGAATGTAGACAAATATATGATTATAATTGTGTATTTATTTGTTTTAATGTTTCTTCCTTGTGCCTTTGTTGATACCGGACTAATGCATCCGCATTTGTCATAAATAACATGCACTCTGGTTAACTCGTATAACTCATAACTCCCTCTGTTGCTCTGGCTGAATGGATATTGATGTAGAGAGATCACTAAAACATCCTCAGATTGCATAATTTTGTGGAAAATGAATGGAAATACTCGCTCTTTCTAAAGAAATGTGATATTTTATCAGTATTTTTCTGAATGTGCAAGCCTTTGGACTTTCAAACCTTAATGGAGTTGTTTTGTGCATTCCTGTGATCGCAAATAAACTCAGGAAGCAGGTGCAACTGAATAGGTGTGTGTTCTCTTTTTATGTGAAATTGTAAATAGCAGTTTGATTCCGCTTGGTTGATGTGCACTTCTGACCCATTAATAATTTACTGCCACTGTAACATTTATTATTGTAAAACATTGGTCAAATATCGATGCTGGAATCTTAAGTCTTTAAGCAAAGCCCAAATGTTTGCTTGTTTTTTGTGATGTAGCTAGCTTTCTGTCAGCTGGTGAAATGGTGTTGTTCTATGGAGGCGTGTCAAGGGCGGGTTTTAGGGTAGCGCTGGCCCGACAGTGGAAACGACTCTTGATTTTGGCCTCTTGCTTGAGATCTGAGGTCAAGTCAAGAATCGGCTGACTGCAGTAAACCTCGGGATAAACAGAGAGACTAACATTAGCGTAGATGCCATTGTTCTTTTGATGTAACGAGTACATCAGGTTTTATGGGAAGTGTTCCCGGTTCCGGCTGACCTAGCTAATGCAGCCTAATAATCATATAACTGATTTGAATTACATAAATTGATAATGTTCTATGTGTATGCCATAGTAAAGAGATTTTAGTCTCGATTTAAACTGACAGAGTGTGTCTGCTTCCCGAATAATGCTAGGAAGACCGTTCCAGAGTTTAGGTGCTAAATTGGAAAAGGATCGACCACCTGCAGTTGATTTTGATATTCTAGGTATTATCATTGGCCAGAGATTTGAGACGCAATAGAAGTGATGGAGTATAATATGTTAAGAGCTCGCTCAAGTACTGGGGAGCTAAGCCATTTAGTGCTTAGTAAGTAATAAGCAAAATTTTAACATTTATACAATGTTTAATAGGGAGCCAGTGCAGTGTTTACAGAACCGGGCTAATATGGTCATACTTCCTGGTTCTAGTAAGAACTCAAGGTGCTGCGTTTTGGACCAGCTGGAGTTTATTTATTAAGCGAGTGGGGCAACCACCCAGTTAGGCCTGTCACGATAACAAATTTTGCTGGACGATAAATTGGCCAAGAAATTATTGCGATAAACGATAATATTGTTGTTCTGAGACTATTCATCTAAAATAATGATAATGGCATAATAATGCAGGTACACCTTTTCAAAGATCAAGAAACTTTTATTTCTAAACACTATTTAACACTGAAAACGGAAAGCATTTTAAATATCCACAATAAATGAACAAAACAACCAAAAACAATAAAAGCAATGGACTCTCAGTCTCTTAACAAAAAATGCACTTGAATAAATACCAAAAACAATAAATAAAATGGATGAAAACTGCAAAGGATCATTGTGTTTTAGGTGCATATTAGGGGTGGCACGGTTCACAAAACCCACGGTTCGTATCATGGTTTTAGGCTCACGGTTTTCGGTTCTGTACGGTTCTTGTTGTCGATAACACTCCAGAAATGTACTTCAGTATATGATATGTAGCTTAATTATCGACAATTTAGGTTATAGTATTAAAAAATATTGTTAAATCATGTAATCATGCACAAACTGAATTTGACTTGACTTTAGGCACATTATTGGGACCATCTCTGAGGAAAGCTAAGTTAGATTTTGATACAGCAAGAGAGAAAACATTGATGACATGCTATCTCTACAGGAACTTGTAGAAAAGATTGAACTTGAAGCACACAAAGATTAAGCTGAAGAATTAACTTGCATTTATCAAACTGCCAACTTCAGTGTAGCTTTGAGCCTTGTTTAAACTCCACGTGTCCGCATGAGCGTGAGGGTGCGCACGGCAAAAATGGCGTCAACGCGGAGTGGGCAGTAATGCGCGTTGAGTGCGCAAGACCCCATTTCGCTTGGTGGTGTGCACGTCAAATTTTGTAACTTTGCACGCGGCTCCGCAAACCGAAGAAGCACGAGTTCCAGGCGAATCTGGCCGTCGTGCGATTAATTGATTTATTGACCATCGCGACAGGCCTACACCCAGTAGAGCATTCTAATAATCTAGCCTTGAGGTCATGAACGCATGAACTAACTGTTCAGCATTTTGCATTGAGAGCATATGTCGTAATTTAGATATATTTTTAAGATGGAAGAATGCGATTTTACAGATGCTAGTATTATTGGCCCTACCCGGCACTTTGTCAGCCCTGGCCCGACAGTGCAGCTATTTTCTGTTATAAGCACTCTACCTTGTTACTTCCTGTTTCCTGCAGACTGGGTGCCGCTGCCAATCTAGAAAATGTAGAACCTACTAATACCCCTTTTCCACCAAGGCAGTGCTAGAGCTAGATCGGAGCCAGAGCCTAGTTTCAAATCGGATCTTTGTGTTTCCACACCCAAAGCCCCAGCTCCGAGCCAGGAAAAGTGGTTCTTAAGTAGCACCAAAACATTGCTGGGCTAGAACAGGGCTAGAAGTAAGAACCGATTACATCAGGCGCTGGGGGCGGGGTCAACAAGACCAACACAAACTTGAGATCCGCCATTGTTGAAATAGCAGCTAATGGAGCTAACAGCTGCTGCTCATTTGTAATCTCCGTCTATACAAATTACAGCGAACTGCATGAATGCGTTGGATTCGCTGTGTTTTGATGCCGATGTAGGATCGTAAAGCCATGTGAATCAATAGTAACGCAGCGTTTGCATTGTTGATGGAAGGCTTGTTTGCAGCGGTGCTGTGCAGAGACCGATCGCCGTATCATAACGAGTCCAGCGAGAGCACACGACTCCTTATGCTTTTGATTCACTCATGCGTGTTTTTTTTTATATTATACGTGGATTGGTCTGTGCAGCGCCGATGCATCTCGAACAAGCCTGGTGTGTTTGTGTTTCCCGCTGCCCAGGGTTGCCAGGTTTTCACAACAAAACCCGCCCAATTGCTACTCAAAACAAGCCCGATCGCGTTTCAGGGGGGCTTCCCCGGTAAAAATCACATTTGGGGGTAAAATATGTGTTTTTTTGGCATGGTTGCCTACTAAAATTCACATTCCCGGGGCTAAATATCACATAATTGGGGTCGCTTCAACCCGCGGACATGAAAAACAGCCTGCGGAAACAGTGAAGTAGCCCAATTCCACGTGAAAACCGCAGACTTGGCAGATGAGACGTATACAGTGATGTAAGACCTGGCTCTGTTGTGGCTCTCAGCATGTGGAAAAGCAAACGGTTCTTAGAAGGCTCCTCAGTCGAACCAACTATGAACTGGGACTAGCACTGGCTCTGAACTAGCACCCGGTTCATTCTGGTGGAAAAGGGGTATAATTGATAAAATCAGCTCCAAGCATTCACATTTTCAAAAAGCAAGTGAATACATATCTTTTGAAGTTAAGTTTATAATAATTATAATGATTATAAAAGTCATTATCTAAAATTAATTTGAACTTCATTTCATATTTATAACTAATATTTTCTCTGCTGATTTGTGAATCACTTTGAGCTGTATTGAGCTGAGTGAGGAACGTAATTAGTCCCAAAATAGTATACAATTATAATTGTGTTATTATATGTTCTGTTAAACGTTTAATAATGTTGTATTTTTGTCATTTTTATTAGTTGGTTTTATTTTATTAGTTACCTCTTTTAACTGCTGATGTCAGTCGTCATTAGTTTTCAAAACGGAAAAACAACAACCTGTGGACTTAGACAAAACGCACATCATAAATCCGTCTACACTTCAAATGCTAAATTCAGGGCATCGGTCACTTATTTTTTCATCACTTCTTTATTTTTCCCTGTTTTACTCAAATAAAATAATTTACAAATATCATGTTTACCTGTTATTAACTTCTGAATGGCTGCTCATGATGGCATGGAGAAATTATTCAATTATTGACAAAGTTACAATATATTCTCAGAACTAATCAATGCTGTCAAACAGACCTTAATGCTCTGTGTTTGTGGGCTGGTTATGTACTAACTGTTCTCAAAACAGTGGAAATGCACGCTGATTCAGAGAGAGGAGTGCCGATTTCAGTCAAGCGGGACATATTTTAATCTTTTTTCCCTTTAGTGTTTCCTGTTTCTATTTATTTCCAGATCTTTATGTCTGTCTATGGTCTGCATGTTCTCTGCTCAGTATCCCTAGCGTCAGTGGCAGTAATTCTCCATGAAACCTCAGGCCTCCTCCATCTGTTTGCATATGTTCTGATGTGAATGCATTATGATGTTCTCTTTTTCTAAGCAGGTTTGTTCACATGAGCCATTAAGAGCATCTTGATCCTCTCTCGCCCCTTAAACCTCTTTTCTAACCCAATGAGCATTGCTTTCCTTCTATGGCTGTGTATGAACTCTTCGTGAAATGCTCTTGAGCACAATGATAACTTTATCTCGGGTCTTTCCGTAACATGTAACCTCCACCTCTTTCTGTGAAACTCGCTGTGCCCTTAACTGAGGGTGTGGGGTCAGTATATAATGGTTATGGTGGCCATGATTACTTGAACTGAAACCCAAACCTCAGTTAAGGGAGCAGCGTATATGAGGAAGCGAGTGTTAGGATTGGCGAATGGTGCACTTCTTGTTTCTCAAAGGCCACATACACACGGCAAAGTTCATGAATTGATGCAGTTACAAATCCACCTGTATAGCAGTCAGTCCCGCTTCCCTTCACTCACGGTGAAAACCACTGCAGCGTTTGGGAGTCACGTATCTGTAAACAAGAAACACGATGCGAGCAGTTTGTGAATTCAGTTGTAGATGTGGTCGTCATACCCTTAAATAACCGAACTCGGTTTGTACAGGACAGGAATATAGCTGCAGTATGTATCAGTGCTATTTTAATATCATTGAGATATCATTACAGTTTTTGTTTTTTAATATTATAAAATTTAAATTCATTTAAAGTTTAAAAAATAATTTCTATAATCAGTTATCATTTCATTTAGTCAATTTAAAGACTGTCAAATCGATTAATCGCGATTAACTGCATCTAACATAAAAGTTATAACACACACACACACACACACACACACACACACATTTTTAGATATATCTTTTAATTGATTTTAATTAACAGTTATAACCCTGGTGTGTATGTGGCCAAAGAGTGATATTTGAAACCTTCGCACTCTTCCTCTCATAGCTGGGATGTGTGTATGGGATTAGTGAGCACCGGAGCCCAGATCAGTTCTCTCCCTGTGGTACTTCTGATGCCTCAGCTTTAAAGGAAGCTATTTGAGGTCATCAGAAGCAATCCTAATGAACTACTGCTTAAAGCTGCTGCCATCACTAACATGATAACATGATTTAGTTTTGAGGATCAGTTCACCCGGAAAAATGAAAATTCTGTCATGATTTACTCACACGTACTCAAACAAAAGGAGATATTTACTAGCGCGTTCATGCTGCTCTTTTCCCTACAAAGAAATTGAATGGGAATAAAAGCTGTTGAACTCCAGAAAACAGAAAAATCACCATAAAAGTAATCAATGTTGACTCGTAGGACTGCACGATAATGGTTAAACTAATGATTATCTTGCTCCAAAAAATATAACTGCGATTATTAATTATGATTGTTCCCATGTTTTTCACAACACAGATTGATTCAAAGCAGCTTTACAGTGATGATAGGAAATGTATTTAGTTTTAGATGAAAAGCTAATGCAAGTTTTTGATTGATTAATTTCTGTTGTAAAAACTGATTTAAAAAAGCGCATGTAAAAAATATATTGCACAATATGAAAACAATAATGTAAATATTATTATTATAAGTGTGAATCAAAAAATGTAAAGCGCGTGAAAAAAGAACAAGCATGATTTCATCTCTTGAATGTCTTAGTGTGTGTTTTGGTCATAATTTAGACTTTTTAAAATCTAACTTCATCTTTTTATCTCATAATTAGGATAATTTTGATTTTTAAGTCATAATTTTGACTAAATCCAAAATTTTTCATTTTTATCTCAGAATTTTTTAAGTCATAATTTCAACTGTTCATCTCACAATGACTTAGCATGTCATATTTTTCACTTTTTATCTAATAATGAGAACTTTTAAAATCATATTTTCAACATTTTATCTTATAATTATGACATAGCATGTTGTATTTATCTCACTATTATGACTTAAAATTAGGGCTGTCAAAAGATTAATCACATCCAAAATAAAAGTTTGTGTTTACATAATATATGTGTGTGAACTGTGTATAATTATTATTTATATATAAAAACACACACAAGCATATATATATTTAAGAAAAATGAATAATATTTATATATAAAATATTTATATTTATATATAATATAAATTATATAAATGTATACAGTATATACATGCAAATATTTCTTAAATATATACATGAATATTTATATAAACATAATAATTATACAGAGTACACACAAATATATTATGTAAACACAAACTTTTATTTTGGATGTGATTAATCGTGATTAATCTTTTGACAGCCCTACTTAAAATCAAATTTTTGACTTTTTATCTAATAATGAGGACATTTAAAATCATATTTTCACCATTTTATCTCTTAATTATGACTTTAAAATGATTAAATATGATAATTGAAATGAGCTGATCAGTAATATAGTTGAATATTTAGTGTCTCCAATTTGAGAAATTTCTTTTTACTTTTCATCAGGTTTATTGACGTCAGCACAGTTCAAGTGAACAGAGCATTTGCACGTTTTTAAGACCTGTAGATCTATGAAACTAAACAATGTAGATTTACATTAACATTACATTCTAATGCCCTATACGGACAGTAATTGTTTCTCATGGGGTCATAAGGTATTTTCATCATTGTCAGTGATTTTATTGCCATCCGAATCCAGAATGTCTTTTTTTCTCCCACCACCCGCGTAAAAATCTCCGGCCGAATTACACCATGGACGTGTGGTAATTTAATTGTGTCCGAAGAATATATTACTTCAAAATTCACAGTTTATATCCTTTTTGACCCCTGCAGAGCACCGTGCGGTTGCGCTTCGCTGTAATTTGGATGCATTTTAAAGATCTAGACTTTTATGAAATGCTTCAGATGATTTACAAGAGCAATATATTTCATCACTGCTCAAAAAAAAAACATAAACACTTGAAATGGGCCGTTATTAGGGCATCAATTATATATGTTAAAATAACCGCAGCATAATGTTCACCTCATTTGAATAAGAGGCTGTATTTCCACTCATTTCCATATGGAATAAAATGACTTTGAATTGAATTTTGAGATAAAATACAAGACAGAAAACCATTTTAACTATAATGTGCGTCCATATATCTTCCTATTTTTAAAAATATTGAAATAATTAAATAATAAGTAGGATATTATTTTCCTATTATTAAATAAAATATGCATTTATTCTTATTATACTAAGCATATGACATTTTATTTACAGCACAATCATGTTATTGACCGTGAGCAGCGCATTCCCGATCACAAAACTCGCTCCTCCACCCTGAATAAATCACCATCCGAATGCACGAGTTCATCACTGAGCTGGCGTGCACATTTATTTTTACGAACTTCCACATGAGAAACCATTACCGTCCGACTATTGTATTCAACATTTTGGAAATAGTTCTCGATTAGTCGGTACTAGCCATTGAAGTACCACTATTCACAATAACTAATAGAGGCTAGATTATTTGTTAATGGTTAGATTAATCTGAAAAAATATATTTTGTTAACAGAAAAAATCTGTTAGTCGCAGCCTTATGATCTACTTTTATGATTTCTGGCATATCTGTAGCTCAACAACATCCGTCAACATTCACTTTCGTTTGTATGAAAAAGAGCAGCGTAAACATTTTGCCTAACATCTGATGGTGAGTAAATGACAGATTTTTCATTGCGTGTCAACTATTCCTTCAAGAATACTGAAATAATCAAACTCACTTAGTGGAGTAATAATACTAGAACTGTAACCGCACCAATAACATCACATGTGGTGAGTCTGATGCCTGATTGGTGAGCTAGAGGTGTGATCTCCCCCTCCTCTCCTCTCCATACTTCACAACTTTGTCATTCTTAACCATCGAAAGCCCTTAAACCAGAGTCCGCCCTGACACGCACTCACAGGACATTGTGTCTCAGTTCATTTGTAACCCTCTCCTGCCTTTTCCTCCCACCAACATCCCCTTACCAACCCTCCATTCCAGGACAGAAAGTTCTTCAAGGGCTTCTTTGCAAAAGTAAGTTCTGCTGTGTGCATTTACGTACCGTCCCAAATATACTCTATGCAAGTACGTGGGCACAATCCTGATTTCATATGTTGTTGCTTCAGAAAAGCGTGCAATTTCAGTTCTTATGGAAATGCATTTACAGTTGTGCTCAATTTTACACACCCCTTTCAGAATATGCAAAAATGTTAGAAAATAAAAGGGATCATACAAAATGCATGTTATTTTTTATTTAGTACTGTCGTGAATAAAGTAATTTACATAAAAAAATTTTACACAGTCCACAAGACAAAAAAATAGCTGAATTTATAAAAGGTTTATGAACCCTTGATTCTCAGTGCTGTGTGTCATTCCCTGGATGATCCACGGCTGTTCTTTTGTTTTGTGATGGTTGTTCTTGAGTCTCTTGTTTGTCCTGAGCAGTTAAACTGCCCAATGTTCTTCTGAAAAATCCTCCAGGTCCTGCACATTCTTCAGTTTTACAGCATCTTTTGCATATTTGAACCCTCTCCAGCAGGGACTGTATGATTTTGAGATCCATCTTTTCACACTGAGGACAATTGAGGGACTCAAACACAACTATTAAAAAAGGTTCAAACATTCACTGATGCTCCAGAAGGAAACACGACGCATTAATCCTCTCGAGTCCGCCGTCGTGCCGGCGTGATCGACTCACTTTTTTTCTTATCAGTGCCAAAGAGACTCAAATAACTGTCGTTTTTTATCATTCAGGCAAGTGTTATACATCATTATAATCTGTTAAGTTTCTATTTTTTCTGTGTGTACAGTCACAAAAAAACAAAATGTTTAGCTTTTTGCAAAATAAAGAAAACAAACATGATGTGCGATCTGCAACCTCTCTGTCAAAGACGTTCATTCAGATGAAAGGGACCTCTAGCTTAGTGAATACTTGTCTCACAAACATGAGACATATGTCTAAAGAAACGTTGAAATGTCAGGTTTTAAACAATGTTCACCAAATCGAAACCAAATATTCTGTGTTTATGTAATCTGTTCAAAAAGAGATAGATGTCAGTCACCCGCGACCACTTCACTATCCGCTAATGCGACCACGCCCAAGCAGCGTGCGCTCTTTCAGATTCAAATACTGACGATACAGAGTCGACGCCCACATCAACTCATACAAACACATCTAGTGAAGCGCTGTAACGTTACTTAAGCTACATCGTTTTGAGACGCGTTGAGCAATAATCCTGGAATAATAAACCTCATAAAAAGCTGTTCATTTCTTCAAGCAACGGATTCAGGGCTAATTGTAAGGTAGGCTTTATTCTGTTAAGTTTATTCTGTTAGAATCTGTGAATATTAAACGCAAAAAGACTGTTTAAATATGAATCCTGCTGCATATCATACACACAAGACTGTTTAGACAAAATTTATTTGGGCTGTCTTGGACAGATTATAACGTGTTTATTGTAAAAGAGCCTAGTGTCACATCAATAAAGCTTTTATTTGCAAATGTCTGCTCAGATGCTATACATTTTTCTTCAGATTGATGTTTAAATATTATAGCCCTAATGGTATTTTTTTTAATTTAATATCAAAGTTTGTTTTATCGAGTTAATATCAAGTTTTGTTCTGTAGAAAGTGGATTTTTTTTGTTTTGTAGAAAATGAATTGCTTTCTTTACAGTGAATTTCGTTTTGTATAAATTGTATCTTAATTTTAATTATTTATTATTACATTTTTTAGCATTAGATTACTTTCAAAAACAAAAAAATAATACAAAAAAATTTGAAAAAATGCTCTTAGTAATTTTTGTCTCGTTTCTAGTCTAAATATTTAAACATTCTTAAATCAAGATGCATTTACTAGATACGTACAATATATAATATATATAATATGTCCTTTGTCCTGTTGTTCTGTCACATACCTGAATTAAGCTCATTCATTATGCAGGTCATTGTACGGGCTATTATGTTATTTTGTCCTCTCAGGTGTGATTCCATCATTATTCTTTAGCTACCATGCCTCCTCGCATGCTGTCTTTGTGAAGAAAAACCAAACACTGAACATTGCATTATCTTAACAAGATCTTCTTCACAGCGCTCATGTTTAGTTTATATTCTTATGGCAACCAATTGGATCACCCTCAACCCCGAAAATAAAATCGTATTGGATCTGCATTTAGTATATGTATTTTTTTCAAAATGGAGAATTAAGAAAAAAGGTGTATAATGTTGTAACTCTTAACCTTTCAAGTGGTTATTGTCTAACCTTGTCTGCAAACATGCAGTTCTTTAAAGCAACAATTAGTTATGTAAAAAATAAATATAAATAGTGCTGCAGGGATAACACATATTTTTGTAGGCCAACCGACAAGTTTGTATCACCCTGGTTTCCTCTACAAAAACCAATAGGATTTTTCCATTGGCTTTAGTTTCCAATTCTTTACTAAATAATCATAATACTTTTTTTGCATTTTGAAGCTTGAAAACAATCGCTAAATCAAGGCTATAAATTAACCTCAACATAGTCGCTCGACTACATCCCCACAATTAAGCTTCAACAACTCATTCAGTTTTTATTTTTAAAAAATTTCACTGAAGGTTCGAGTTAGAATAGTTTGCAAGAGCGTGATTATAAACACAATTAAAGCTGCAAGTAGCGTTTAAAGGGCCCTCGCACACGGAACCATTGCCACCCGGTGGCCTCAGGAAAACAGCAAATAATGGGTGACATGCATTTAAGCGGTTAAATAGAAAGTCATTTTGATGTGCCACACTTCCTGTTGCCAGTAGGTGGCGCTATGACTGTAACTGAATATTGGCATGTAGATGTCTTCAGGACAGGAAGCATAGTCAACTGGTTTTATTTCACCTCTAGTGGGCACAGTTATATTGTACAACCAAAGACTTGTAAATTAAACGATCGCAAACTATTACTGTTGATTTGAACCAATAACCGATAGGTCCACAAAACAACTATGAGTGTCGATTAATCGTTAAAACTGTATTGGTTGACTTATACCCACAAGTACTGAGGTCACGTTAAGCATGTGCAATGATTGCAGTGCATTGCCCAAGCATTCAGGTCTGTGTTTGTGTACTTGCATAGAGTATGTTTGAGGCTCAAACATGTGTGTATGTGTGTACACTTTCTTTCCCACTGATAGAGTAGTTTGCTCCTGAAACATGCCTGGAGCAATCAAAGAGTGTGTGCAAAGGGACAAACTGAGTTACAAAACTCATTTTGCCTCCTTTTGTGTAACGAAAGTGTGTGTGTGTGTGTGTGTGTGTGTGTGTGTGTGTGTGTGTGTGTGTGTGTGTGTGTGTGTGTGTGTGTGTGTGTGTGTGTGTGTGTGTGTGTGTGAGAGAAAGATCTAATTTCTGCACACTTGGTAAGTGTGAACACAGAAGCTCCCCGAATCAGGATGCGTGTTTGTTTGGATGCTTAACTTCTGCTCTTTCTTTCTGGTTTACGACAACATGCCTGCTCCTAACACTGCTGTAACCTTCTCAAAACTCAATGTTTTTAACTTTTCTCTATTTTCAGGTGTTGTTGGTAGATGAAAGTACATTTGTATGAAAGTCGAGGAGGGTGAAGGGCCTCAACTTGTGGGAAAATCAACTCTCTTCTCTTTTAATGTCTCTCTTTCCCCTCCATCTCTCACTGTCTGTGTGTTATGTGTGTCCACACAGGCGGGTAAGAAGGCTGTGCGCGCGGTGCTCTGGGTGTCTGCAGATGGCCTGAGGGTCGTAGATGACAAGACAAAGGTACTGAAGGACTCCAAACTGACCTGAGATGATCCACCAGATCCCACAGTACAGATAAATACAGTACAGATGATCATAATGAAGAACGCTTGCTGAGTTTGGTCAGCGGAGTTGCATACTGCAGTTATAGGTTTACCATATGAAGAAATGGTGATTGTGAAAGGGTTAGTTCACCCCGAAATTTTAATTCTGTCATTAATTACTTGTAAGACCTTCGTTCATCTTCAGAACACAAATGAAGATATTTTTGATGAAATCCGAGAGCTCTCTGACCCCTCCATAGACAGCTGTTAAATTAACACTTTCAAGGTCCAGAAAGGCAGTAAAGACATCGTTAAAATAGTCCATGTGACTCCAGTGATTCAACCATAAAGGGGTCATTCAAAACACTGAATTAAAGCGACAGTACATAGTTCTTGATCAAAATCAACCTGATTAACATGAAAAATGAACGAAGGTCTTACGGGTTCTGAATAGGGATGGGCATTTTTACCATTTTCTAATTTCGATCATTGATTGGTCTCAAAAAACGAGTACTCGGAGGGGCGGGGCATGTCCGTCATGGAGATATTGAAAATATTTACTGTTACGAAAATTAATAATACAAACGTGACATGAAAACATGAACTTATGTCTAGAAAAAATAACTGCTAGATTATGATGCATCAATGTTTTTGAAAAAGAAAAAGAAAATGACCGTCTCAAATAACCCAGTCAATAATATCGGGCATTGCATTTGAGCTGAAACTGATAAACAGCACCCTGCAGAGCTTTGCTGGCGGGTTTATTACAATTTACATCGGCCCAAAAGGGCGCCATGAACTTGGCCGTGCTAGTTTTTACAGTCTATGGTTTGAAAGGGAAACTCACATTTTGAATGGGCCCTTCCCTTAACAACAACAACAACAACACTCATACACGGACAACTAAAGCACAGAGAAACAACATTCTATCACAATCGTGTTCTCATTATAATGCAATGTGTGACAGATTGGCGTATTTCATGACTGTATTTCAGTGATTCCAGGCAGCAGTGCACGCTTTCAAATCCAGTTTCACTTTATTTCACCCGTCTGGAGGCGTGCTGTCTAACGCTAACCAATCAGACCTCAGGTACTGTCCAAAATGCCATAATAACCAATCAAAAAATAAACTTTTTTTGTTCGTTTTTTAAAGTCAGGGCGATCATCGTTTTCATGATCGATCGTCGCCTTTATGTTCGAGTACTCGAGTGCTCTTGCCCATCCCTAGTTTGGAACGACACGAGGGTGAGTAATTAATGACAGAATTGTCTTTTTTGGGTGAACTAACCCTTAAACAAATCATTCAAACTGGCTTTGTGAATCAAACCAGTGGTCCAATTCAAAAGAACCTTTTATTCATGAACTTGGGTGAACTTAGCTAGTGACAAAAAACATACTTTTTTGTACTTAAATCAAATATTTATAAAAAATGGTTTCAGCTAGTAAATTTCTCATTTTTATTTAGTTTAATTTGATGTACTAAAATAAAAATAAAATAAAAAAAACCTAAGAAGAATGATAAACACACAACAAAATTACTACAACGGTTAACTAAAATGAAAATGGAGAATACAAAAATGAAAAATGTATTAAAAATATAATTAAAACAAAGATAGTATCTCAATAATGCTAAAACAAAAGGGGCAGATGTTAATATCTTTGGTAAATGACGGCACAAAGCTATTGTACTGTATGGCTTTAGAAGACTTTAAATATAGTGTGACCTTTACATATACTGAGCAGTAATGATGCTTTTTATAAAGCTCTTGCTGTGATCCCATCCATTGAAAATGCATAGAAAAGAGCATCTCTTCAAAATGTCTTTTTAATGCGTGTGTGTCTTCCATTATAGAGGTTTGCATCAACAAGAGGACTAGGTGAAATTAAGCAGTATATTCATGCACACTTTTCATATTCATCTTTTTCTGCCACCTGCTGGTGTGAGCCAGTCATTGCTCATCAGTGCATGAAGGCCTGCTGGATTTTAGTCCAGCAAACCATAAAGGCATAAAGTCTGCTCCATATTGCTGCGTATAAGGCCACCTGACAAACATGTAAAGTGGATAACCAAAGTTCAGATTGTTTTGATGATGTTTATGCAATATAATAATAATAATAATACTGCAGTCTCCACAAACAGTTGTACTGACCAAAGAAATTATACTGATCCAAAGCAAGCGGAAACTAATATAAAAATACTAGCTGAATTTTTAAATGTACAATCTTTTACTGATGCAGATGCCTACAAAAGCAGGTATTCAAAAAAAGTCAGCATTTTGTAATGATAATTCTTATAAATCTGTTGTCAACAAAAGAGAAGCTCTCCATACTATTTTACAGTACAGTAGTAAGGAGTTTTATAATGTTATAAAATAAAACAAATCCCCATTTTAAAGCATTTGTCATGTGTTTTTGTCTTCTATTCACCCCTGATGTGTGTGCATCTCTGATTAGAGCACGACTGCAGACGAATTTGTGTATGCCTGTAACACTGAGGGCGTTTTCACACCTGTAGATCGTTTGCTTTGTTCTGAAACCAGGGCTTAACAATGTTGCTTTTTCTTCTTAGCTCGGTTCGTTTTCTCAAGGCAACATTTCAAAGTGTACCAAAATGTGTTTATGCAAGTCACATGTGAGTAAAACGTCCACTTATTGGTCAGAGTGTACTCTACGTCACCCATCAAGATGTATCGTCATTTTCGCTCTGCGGGCCTATTGTGGCTTCATCTGTAGATGTTGTGACACATGCAAACACTCAGTTGATTCCTGCTCTGACTGATAAATTATATGTGTTTTTAAATACATTTAAAATTATATGATAAAATGATCATTTAAAATGAGATGTGTGTGTGTGTGTATATATATATATATATATATATATATATATATACACTCACCTAAAGGATTATTAGGAACACCATACTAATACTGTGTTTGACCCCCTTTCGCCTTCAGAACTGCCTTAATTCTACGTGGCATTGATTCAACAAGGTGCTGGAAGCATTCTTTAGAAATGTTGGCCCATATTGATAGGATAGCATCTTGCAGTTGATGGAGATTTGTGGGATGCACATCCAGGGCACGAATCTCCCGTTCCACCACATCCCAAAGATGCTCTATTGGGTTGAGATCTGGTGACTGTGGGGGCCATTTTAGTTCAGTGAACTCATTGTCATGTTCAAGAAACCAATTTGAAATGATTCGAGCTTTGTGACATGGTGCATTATCCTGCTGGAAGTAGCCATCAGAGGATGGGTACATGGTGGTCATGAAGGGATGGACATGGTCAGAAACAATGCTCAGGTAGGCCGTGGCATTTAAAAGATGCCCAATTGGCACTAAGGGGCCTAAAGTGTGGCAAGAAAACATCCCCCACACCATTACACCACCACCACCAGCCTGCACAGTGGTAACAAGGCATGATGGATCCATGTTCTCATTCTGTTTACGCCAAATTCTGACTCTACCATCTGAATGTCTCAACAGAAATCGAGACTCATCAGACCAGGCAACATTTTTCCAGTCTTCAACTGTCCAATTTTGGTGAGCTCGTGCCAAATTGTAGCCTCTTTTTCCTATTTGTAGTGGAGATGAGTGGTACCCGGTGGGGTCTTCTGCTGTTGTAGCCCATCCGCCTCAAGGTTGTGTGTGTTGTGGCTTCACAAATGCTTTGCTGCATACCTCGGTTGTAACGAGTGGTTATTTCAGTCAAAGTTGCTCTTCTATCAGCTTGAATCAGTCGGCCCATTCTCCTCTGACCTCTAGCATCAACAAGGCATTTTCGCCCACAGGACTGCCGCATACTGGATGTTTTTCCCTTTTCACACCATTCTTTGTAAACCCTAGAAATGGTTGTGCGTGAAAATCCCAGTAACTGAGCAGATTGTGAAAAACAGACCGGCCCGTCTGGCACCAACAACCATGCCACGCTCAAAATTGCTTAAATCCCCTTTCATGTGATTGGTTAATTAGATAATTGCATTAATGAGAAATTCAACAGGTGTTCCTAATAATCCTTTAGGTGAGTGTATATATATATATATATATAGGCCTGTCACGAAAACAAATTTTGCTGGACGATAAATTGGCCAAGAAATTATTGCGATAAACGATAATATTGTCGTTCTGAGACTATTCATCTAAAATAATGATAATGGCATAATAATGCAGGTACACCTTTTCAAAGATCAAGAAACTTTTATTTCTAAAGACTATTTAACACTGAAAACGGAAAGCATTTTAGATATCTACAATAAATGAACAAAACAAAAAAAGCAATGGACTCTCAGACTCCAAAAATGCACTTGAATAAACAGCTGGGAAAACTGCAACGGAGGATTGTGTTTTAGGTAGTGCTGGGAATCGATTTAAAAAAATTAACTAATTAATCAAATTTTTTTAGACCGGGCTTAGACCACCTTGTTCAGGCGATCTCGGAGCGATTGTTTTGGTTCGGATCCGAGTGTGATTGCGGCGTTCATATATGCCTAAACGATCCGAAATAAGGGAGAAAACGCACCGGGTTCTCAAACAACCACTCCAAACAAGTCAGGTGTGGAAACGCCCTATTCTTTTGTGAAATATATAAATGTCATTTGTAATAACATGCATTTTTCCTGTTTTGTTCTCAGGATCTCATTCTAGACCAGACAATAGAGAAGGTTTCCTTCTGTGCGCCGGATCGTAACTTTGAGCATGCCTTCTCCTACATCTGCAGAGACGGGACCACGCGCCGCTGGATCTGCCACTGTTTCATGGCCGTCAAAGACTCGGTGAGCGCGCTCATACCTGTCAAATACTCTCATGGGCAGATTATGGTCCCAGACCTTACTTATTCTTAATTGCCTCCTCATATAAAATCATGTCTGGAAAACTAAGAACGAAGTTTATATCTGTCTAATGCAACTTTAGTAGCTTGTCCAGTCTAGTCTAACTTTATTCTAGTAGCTAATAAAAATCGAATTGTTGTTGTTCATTGCACATAATCTTACTTCTTGAGAGCCATATACTATTATGGTCTTTGTGTTGTCATTTTTAAAATTGTGTGTCAAAACGGCAACATATAATATACATTTTTATGAATATTATAATTGCAGATTACATGAAATGAAATGTAAATAGTCAATAAATAAGTCACAATTACAAGAATGAACACCATGTGTGGTGACAACAATATAGACTAGAATACAGCATTAAACTGTAATAAACTGATGAGATGGCACTGAGGAGGTGCTCTCATTACTTCATTTATATCACATACTACCATACAGTTTCTTCTGTTCACCAAGGCTGCAATTATTTGATCATAAATACTGTAAAAACAGCAATATTGTGAATCCTTGTGATGCAAAGCTGAATGTTCAGCAGTTTTTAATTGCTATTCTTATGATCATTTCTTATTATTATCAGCTGTGCTGCTTAATATTTTTAGGGAAACTGTGATTCAATAATTCTCATGATTTTTGATGAATAGAAAGTTCTAATGAAGAGATAGAAGAAAAAAAAACATTTTGTCTTTGTCTTTTCCGCCAATTTTGGTCAATTTAATGCATCCTTGCTGAATAAAAGTAATGATTTCTTTCTAAAAGAAAAATTCTTACTGACCCAAACTTTTGAATGGTACTATATATATATATATATATATATATATATATATATATATATATATATATATATATATATATATATATATATATATATATATATATATATATATATATACTTGGAATCGTTTAATAAAAATAGGCCGATATGATTTATTAATGCTGTGAAAATTTATAATCCTTAAATAATAATTATATAATTAATTATTTGTGATTTAATAATATAGTACATAATAAATATATATATATATATATATATATACACACACACACACACACACACACACACACACACACACAGTGAGGAAAATAAGTATTTGAACACCCTGCTATTTTGCAAGTTCTCCCAATTAGAAATCATGGAGGGGTCTGAAATTGTCATCGTAGGTGCATGTCCACTGTGAGATGACAATTTCAGACCCCTCCATGATTTCCAAGTGGGAGAACTTGCAAAATAGCCGGGTGTTCAAATACTTATTTTCCTCCCTGTATATATATATATATAATGAAATGTAATATAATGTAGTTTGATTAAAGCCACATTTCATATGACTATGACTTTGCGTCTGATGACTGGTGTTGTTGTCAGGGGGAGCGTCTGAGCCATGCGGTGGGCTGTGCGTTTGCCGCGTGTCTGGAGCGCAAACAGAAGAGGGAGAAAGAGTGCGGGGTCACGGCTACTTTCGATGCCAACCGCACCACTTTCACACGGGAGGGCTCCTTCCGCGTCACCACAGCAACAGAGCAGGCGGAGCGAGAGGAGGTCATGCGGCAGCTGCAGGATGCCAAGAAAGGTGAGGGTATGAGAGAGTGACGCACTAGATCTGTGGTTCAGGGATGGACACCATTTAAAAGATTTTATTTTTGAAAACTGCACAAAATGCTTTTCTTACTTAGTATTTTTGTATTTAAGAAAAATAATCTTGTTTCTTTTTGAAATCTTGTTTCTCGTTTCTGTCCCAAACAGAAACAGGATTATTTTTCTTTCCCCACTGGCAGATCATTTTGCTTGTTTTAAGCAAAACTCGCTTCATTTTTTATATTATTTTCCAGAAAACAAGAAAAATATCTTATATCTTAAGCATCTTGATTTAAGAATTTGTACATATTTGGACTGGAAACAAGACAAAAATACTAAATAAGACATTTATTTTTTGCAGTAAAAGAAGTCTCTTCTGCTCACCAACAACGATTTTATTTGATTAAAAATACAGTAAAAACAGTAATATTGTGGATTATTATTATGATTTAAAACATCTGTTTTATTCCTGTGATCAAAGCTGAATTTATCATCATTACTCCAGTTGTCAGTGTCACATGATCCTTTAGAAATCATTCTAATATGAGGATTTATTAATTTGATGCACAAGGAACATTTATGATTATTATCAATGTTAAAAACAGTGGTGTAAAAAAAACTATTATTTGATGAAAAGAAAGTTTAAAAGTGCAGATTTATTTTAAATAGAAATCTTGATAAATGTCTTTACTGTCACTTTTGATCAATTTAATAATTAGGTTTATACATCTAGCATTAACAAAGACAGTTTAATGTATTATATAATTTAAGAAATGTCTTTATAATGTCACACATAATATTTTTTTTAATGGGTCTTTTCAATGAACATATATAACTGCCTTTATTTTTTTGGAAGGGGGATTAACCATATTTGAGAGTCCTTAGCATCAAAGTTTGAAATCCACTGCATCAGATAACAAAATATCAAAGCAAGTGCTTTTCTTTTCTGGACTATTTTTGGAATGACTCAACTAGTAATAACAAGGACGCACTAAATTGATGACAGTTCAAAAGTGACAGTAAAGACAATAATGTTACACACGATTTCTATTTCAAATAAAATTTCTATTCATTAAAGAATCCTAAAAAATAATGCATCATGGTTTCCACAAAATCATTAAGCAGCACAACTGTTATGTTGATAATAATCAGAAATGTTTCTTGAGAATATTAGAATGATTTCTGGAGGATCATGTGACACTGAAGACTGGAGTAATGATGCTGAAAATTCAGCTTTGATCACAGGAATATATTACACTTTACTATACATTCACATAGAAAACTGCTGTTTTACATTATTATAATATTTCACTACATTACTGTTTTTGTTGTATTGGGAAAAACTGCAGTCTTGGTGAGCAGAAGACGTCTTTGAGAAAGATTGAAAAAAATCGTACTGACCCCAAACTTTTGAACGGTAGTGTAGCGGTGTCATTGGCAACCAACCCTTCCTCTCTCACCAGACTCTCAGGGTGTTTTGGCCAGCTCCTCTGTCAGTGTGTCCCACCCTGTGGTCACCCTTGCCGGACCCAACGGCTCATCGTCCTCCCCTCCTCTGCCCATGGCCACACTGGCCCCTCAGGAACCCAATCCTCACGCCATCCCCCGACGCCACGCTCCCGTGGAGGCAATTGCTCGCCAGGGCTCGTTCCGGGGCTTCCCGGCGCTCAGTCAGAAAACCTCTCCCTTCAAGCGGCAGATGTCACTGCGTATGAACGAGCTGCCGTCCACCATGCAGCGCAAGTCTGACTTCCCCAGCAAAAACACTGGTGAGGCTCTTCACTGATTTTCACCTTTCCAGATTTGCAAATTCAAAGTCGATTAGATTTTCTCTTGCTTGCTTTTCTATAGATCCATTTCGTAGAGCTGGGCATTGAATCAAATTTCACAATTTCACAAGCTTGCAATTTGATTCAATTTGATATTTTATTTGGATATACACTATATTGCCAAAAGTATTGGGACACCCCTGGTGTGTGACCCCATTTATACACCTGTGACCCCATGGCCACAGGTGTATAAATCAAGCACCTAGGCATGCAGATGCTTCTACAAACATTTGTGAAAGAAAGGGTCGCTCTCAGGAGCTCAGTGAACTCAAGCGTGGTACTGTGATATGTTGCTGTGCAATAAGTCCATTTGTGAAATTTCCTCACTACTAAATACTCCACGCTCAACTGTTAGTGGTATTATAACAAAGTGGAAGCAATTGGGAACAACAGCAACTCAGGCCACATAAAATCACAGAGCGGGGTCAGCGCATGCTGAGGCGACAGATTAAGATATTTTTGATGAAATCCGAGAGCTGAACCGTCCGTAATAAACAACATCATTGTAACTTTCAAGGTCCAGAAAGGTAGTAAAAACATTGTTAAAATAGTCCATGTGACTCCAGTGATTCAACCTTAATTGTATGAAGCACAAGAATACTACAAAAACAAACAAAAATAAACTTTTATTCAACAATCTCTTCTCTACCGTGCCAGTCTCCTATGCGATTCACTCAAGCACCACAACACAGGCATGTGATCATGTAATCATGCTCGGCCAATAGTGAGCCGGGTTTTGCTGTAAAACCCGGAAGCGCAGTACTCTGTGAATTGACCGTTCGCAAAGACCCTCCCCCTTTAGTTACTGTTGCTATGTCCGACAAGCCATGGCGCTCTCACATATTCTCACGTAGAGAAAATACATTGCTGAGCAAAGAGGACACTGACAACACTCCGACAGACAGGACAGAGCAAGTTACTTTTGATATGAAACAAAGTCTCAACTTTGAAATTGTCATTTTTTTAAAGAAATTTAAACAATAAATACCGTTGTGTGGCTCTTTAATGTGTCGTGATCGCTGTAGCGCCTCAGTTAAAGCTGCTCGTGAACCGATTATCTCTTCTAGCTCATTGATAAGCATGAAATAAACATGAATGAACACTAAAAGAAATGTTGTTACAACCGCGGTAGTCGTCAGTACACACCGTTTTTCCAAGTTCAAGTCCGCCAACGTTAATCTACTAACTCTCCTGACTGCTTTGTCGGACAAAACGGCAGATTCGGCGATGTGGTTGGTCAGATCGCCTGTCAATCAAACTTGCGGCGAAGGGTGAATTGCCCAACAATGTGAACAGTGTAAAAGAGTGACAGGGAAAAGAAGAGATTGTTGAATAAAGTTTTGTTTTTTTTGCACAAAAAGAACTGCGGCAAACGTCACGCTACATTAAAGAAATTGAAAGATGAGACATTGTTTCATATCAAAAGCAACAAAGCATAAAACTTATTGCATGGGAGGCGCACTACAAATAATGTTTAGTAAAGTTTTGTCCTTTCATCGACTGAAAACATCGCAGACTAAAAGATTGATTCTTGGGGTTTAAGAATCGCTATCCGTTCATCAAAATGAGAATCAGTTCAAATTGACACATCAATATTTTCAACCCAGCCCTACAATATTAGACGTCCTTCTCTCTTTCTCCTTCTCTCCTTGTTCCTAAAGCCTTAACAGTATTGTTTTGTTGCCTTCAAGGCAGTGAGGTCCTTTTAGGATATGTAGATAGTGAATGTTGTCCTGTGTGTTTGTCAGTGCCGGAGGTGGAGGGTGAGAGCGACAGCATCAGCTCTCTGTGCACTCAGATCACATCCACCTTCAGTGGGCCTCCAGAGGACCCGTTCTCCTCAGCACCGATGCCCAAACCCACCTCCTCACCGCAGTCGCCCTCTGCTCCAGGTCAGCTTCACTCTCACACTTTCAGTACTTTAGAAAGGAGTCTATGTGTGAGTTACGACTTCCCAGTTTTTACATTGGACTAGTTAGCTGGTCAGTGTTTACCCTATGGCGTCTGTATCTGCCTGTTTAAAGGGAAGGGAATGAGTCTAAACATGCACCTTGTCCTTTTTAAAAACCAAAAAATTGAACTTCTTAATAACCAAAAATATAGAGATAAATATAGTATAATGTAATATCCAGTCTTTACCCCCCCCCCCCCCCCCCCCAATTACTGACCCCAGACATTTGTACAGTAGCAGGGCTTGACATTAACATCCGCCAACCCGCTAAAATGTGTGTGTATTTCAGCAGTGGCGTGTAACACAGTCACTCCTACTAGCCACTTTGGCGGGTTGAATTTTATATTTAATAAATACATGTTTCAATTGTAGTCTTTTATAAAAGGCATCTGAAATAATAAACTAAGAGCAATGTAGTGTTGTCAGAAATATAGATTTCTCAATACTTATCGTTACTGAAATATCTGAAACGCTTCCGATACTCATTTTCCGCAGAATAGACACACAATACCAGCTGCTCTCTCTCTCTCTCTCATCTCTCCGACAGCGAGTGACACACAAACCCGCCTCCCCTCACTCACTCGTTTCATTTGGAGGAATATTGGTGGTATTACAGGTCTTGAATTTCGCCATGGGATTCCATGTATTGCACATCCTTTTACTAATTCCCACAGATTTTGTGCTCACACCCAAAGGGCGCGCACATAAAGCCGCCTCTCTTTTTTTCCGCTGCTTATTGCGCTTAAACACTAGGGGTGTAACGATACACCTATGCCACGGTTCAGTTCACATCACGGTTTTCGAGCCACGGTTCGGTTCTGTTTGCTGTGGGTCAGGGTTCATGACAGGGCACCAGCAATAATAACACTAGATTTACTTTTAACTTAATAATAACAACAGCAATAATTTAACTTATTTACTTAATCTTTATTAACTTTATACATTGGCTTCACATTTTCTTTAGAGCAGTTAGCATACCTGAGTAAATGAAATAAATACCTCCACTGTATACTAGTCTAGACTAGTAAAAAAAAAGACAAGCTAATTTATTCCACAAAAATGAATGACCACACACAAGTAATGTCCCACTTTAGCCTACTTAAACACATAAATTGTATAAATAAGACTAATACTGATGATGAATAAATAGGCCTATAAGTTAAAGCTATTAAATAGCAATTTTTGTAACATTTATTTACAAAATAACATGAAGTGAAAATAAAGTGGCATTTTGGGGTTATGGAAACAACAGTTACCATGGCAAATACACAATACCAACATGAACTGTTAATGAATCACTGCTCCTGATTAGCACAGAATGCTTGCAAATCCTTCCCAGCTCACACACGGCGTACCTGTTATGTGATTTATTGGTACTTTACTTTTATTTCATGATTACGTTGCATGATCATAGTTTCTTGTGCGCTTAATATATGAAGTGATATACAGTGCTCGCTGTCGCGTTTGCGCATTCAGTTGAAGTGTGTGCGCTACGAGCACAGTATGACGGCTGACAGGACATGAAAGTTCGGTTTTCTAAGGTGAAAGAGACATATAGCCTTACAACATATCATCTGGGGCTGGTTGCATAAACTGCTTAGACTAGTCTTAAAAGTTAGTTGTCTATTTTTTTCTTCAAGACTGTTCTTAACGTTTTAAAGTCGGTTACATAAAAATTTAGATTGGTCTAATTTGAATCAGAAAAGTA
The DNA here is from genome assembly GCA_023566225.1 of Romanogobio albipinnatus. Classification (NCBI taxonomy): domain Eukaryota; kingdom Metazoa; phylum Chordata; class Actinopteri; order Cypriniformes; family Gobionidae; genus Romanogobio; species Romanogobio albipinnatus. The sequence continues at coordinate 7,976,060 of CM042249.1, read as the reverse complement.
AGACTGATAACCTCTTGACTAGATGCTAGTGTGTCAAATTAGTTCTTAAGACACAGTCTAAACATAATGGCTAAGTTTATGTAACTGGCCCCTGATCGCTGATACTGAATTGGGACAAAGCATTTTTCTCAGGCACACCGCGACCCACTCAGAACAATGGGTCTTCTTGTGGTGCCCCCTCAGCACTTGGTGCCCTATGCGCAGCACGTGGTGGGAGCGGCGGCACTTAGCTTGAGCGATCACCCAAGTCACATGACATGCACTTAGAGTATATTTAGTAAATAATAATATTATTATAATATTTAGTTAAAAAAAATACAGCTCTTATTAGTTGTTAGAAGTGTACTAATTACTATTTAATCAAATATCCATTTCAATTAAATCAATTATCAATCATTTAATGTAAATTTAATGTGAATGTAAACAGTTGAGAAAGAAAACATAACAGTATAATGGATCTGTGCATCAGGTCTTAAAGTGACAGCAGCCTAACATTCCTGTTGATAGATATTAACAATATCTACAGTATATAGTAGGTTTCCCTGTGATAACATTGTCAAAATTGTGGCTAGTAACTTTGGAAAACCACTAGCCACAGTGTTTGGTGAGCAAAAAAGTTAATGTCAAGCACTGAACGGTAGTTGTGTGTGTGTGTGCGGGGTTGTGTGGGTTCTTGTATATATGGTTTATGAGGACACAACTGTGTATAATTGCAAAGTAAACATGGATTACAAGGACACTTCCTGTAAACTGTGTAAACACTAAACTGTGTTTTTTTGTCATTCAAATAATGCGGAAAGTTTTGTGTGATGGCTAGGTTTAGGAGTAGGGTTAGTATAGAGGGTAGAATACACAGTTTGTCGAGTATTAAAACCATTACGTGTATGGATAGTCCCTGTAAACCACATATTCAAGAATGTGTGTGCGTGTGTATGCTAATGTGTGTATAGATGTACTCATCAACAACTAGTCAGAAAATTTGTCAACCATCTCGATTACTAATACAAAGTTTATGTCGCTCAGTTTGAGGACAGAGGAATTATTGCACCATACAACAAGCTCATGTGATCCAAGGCTAGTCAATACAGACCCAACACCTTTACTAGTGGCAGAACTAATCATCTAGTCTTTTCAATCCCTAATGTGTGTGTGTCTGTGTGTGTGTGTGTGTGTGTGCATGCCTATGTGTCAGCACTCTTGCTTGTGTCCGGCTCTGTCTCTAATCTACACGTCCTGTCTGCTGCTGTAGTCAACGGTGCAGTTCCTGCCTTCCCGCCGCCTAGTGTCACTGTATCTGCTGCAGCTAACTCGCCCGTGCTGCCGCCCCCTCTGCCTGTCCGAGAGACTAACCCCTGGGCCAAGACCCCAAACACAGCCCCCATCACAGCACAGATAGGTAAGACTTCTGGGCTTCCTGTGCTGACCATGCAGAATAGGTGCTGAGAAATTCATTACTCATACTGTGCGCTGCATACTTTCATCTCAAAATTGCATGAGATGAAATGTGTGCATGCATCAAAAATCACAATATTGGTCACTCTAGCTGTTAACTGTAGTTGCAACTGATCAGTCAGTCATTGCCACAGTCTGATATTTATGTATAAAAATATAGGGTAAAATATATAGAGTTGTATGTGGCATTCACATGTCGAAATTGTAATTCAGAGATGATAACATGGAGATCTCCTCATTGCAACTAAATTTCTGCACTCTCACGAATGCTTTCATCACTAACAGTTAAAACACAACGCCAGTAACAGATTGTGCAGTGTAGACAGCCTCATTGATTATTATGTGAGTTTTGGCGCGAGTGACAAACCCGCGCTATTTGATTGACAGCTCCAGTGATTGTAAAAGGAGCGTTCTTTTAGCGCTTTTCCCCTGCATGGTAATGCATGGTATGACTCAGTATGGTACGGCTCAGCTTAGCTCACTAGTCGCTTTGCTTTTCCACTGCGTGGTTAGACTCAGTATGGCTCGCTTTCCACTGCAGTTAGCACCGCTTTAAAGTGGGTGGGATTATAGAAAGATAGTTGTAATTGTGCCCAGGGCCGGCCCGTGGCATAGGCGGAATAGGCAAATGCTAGGGGTGCCACTCTTCTATAGGGGCGCCAAAATGTATTACTGATACTATTTTATTCATATTAATTTGAAATATCACCAAATAAAGCACAAAAAAACTTAACTAAGTCCCCGCATCTTCCCGGTCCGCCTCATCAATCTCCCCCGCTGAGCTACTTGAAGTGCGTCAGAAATATACGCGTGATCAGTTTAACTTATGGAATTTGTTGTGTCGCGTCGCCTCACGCCGCATCTAACGTAGACAGGATTGCTTTCATTTTTTAGGGTGCTTGGCCGCTCGCGCCAGGTGTAGACACGGTGAAAGTTGCCTGATTATTTATGACGGATGCCGAATTGTAGTGTCAAAAAAGACAGAAGCCCTCTGATACAGGGAAGATAAGGGATACACTGCAAAAAATTATCTTCTTACTTAGTATGTTTGTCTTGTTTCTAGTCTAAATATCAAAAAATTCTTAAATCAAGATGCATTTACTAGATAAGTAAAATTATATTTTGTCTTAAGCTAAATTATCTGCCAATGGGGTGAGAAAAATACTCTTGTTTCTGATTGAAAGCTTGTTTCTTGTTTCTATCCCAAACAGAAATAAGATGATTCTTCTCACCCCATTTGGCAGATAATTTTGCTTGTTTTAAACAAAAACTCACTTCATTTGGATTTTTTCCCCCCCAGAAAACAACGAAAAATATAGTCATTTTACTAGGAAATACATCTTGATTTAAGAATTTTTTTGATATTTGGACTGGAAACAAGAAGAAAAAATACTAAATAAGAAGAGCATTTTTTGCGGTGTAAAGACAGAGGATGTAATCTAATGAATGAACAGTTTATTTAAAGGCATAGTAGTAAAATACTAATGTTCGCTAATTAATTCCAGTTTTATATATGCAAGCAGCCGTTCTGGGTTCTCCAGAGGCCACAGACAGTGTGGTTTATAAAAATAAAAAAAATCCTGTAATATCACTTTTTTAATAGCCTAATGTTTTTATTCTGCCGTTGTGCAGTTTTAAGGGGACATATGGCAATTTTAAAATGTATTTGCCCAAATTAGTAATGATATTTATATACAGGTTTATTTAAAATAGCAACATTTTATGTAAACATTAAATATCTAAATTTCTCAGTTTAATTCATGGTGAAAACATGAATGTGCATAGTTTAGTGGAAGATTGCTGCCATCTACTGGAAAACAAACACTTTTGCTAGTTCTCAATAGTTTGTGCATGAATGCCAGATGCACTCTTGCTATTTTTGTTTAGGCTGTAATGTGGCGTAGGTGCTATTTTTGTATAGTTTAACTATCATTAGCCTTTAAATGTTTTTTAATAATAATAATGTCATGAACATAATGATGGGGTAGAATGGACTGGACATAAAAACAACAATAAAGAAAATAAAAAAAACATAAATGCATTACAAAAATAAAACAGTACCAGTGTTTCCACAACTGAGACTGATAACATGTAGTGCTAAACCTTGATACAAGGGGCACCAAGTAAAATCTTGCCTAGGGCAGCAAATTGGTCAGGGCCGGCCCTGATTGTGCCGACTCTACTTCTCGGCATGTAGATGTTTTCAACTACAAGACGAAGAAGTTTGTTTCAAAGGAGGCTAATGGCAGCAAAACAAAATACTGCTAAAAACAAGAGAGTCTTAGGGCGTTCACACTTGATGTCATTTTTGAAGCTGCCAGCGTCTGTTTTACATTATAATCCTATGGAGTAAACAGTGTTTTCAAAAAAGTTGTGAGCCCTTTTTTTAAACGCCAACATCTTTATCTGCAGCTCAGAGTGTCTTTTCAAGTTGAAAAAAGTTAAAAACTCCCTATGTCAAGTGCCTTTTTGACAGCTGACCAATATCTAGTGATAACCAAGACCTGACTCTTTTCCATAACAACAACAAAAATGCAGGGCTTAAAGTATTCCGGCGTGCGGCGTTTGGCTGCGGAGAAAAATTCTATAAAAAACTGTGTTGATATCACGTTCGAGTTCATGAGTTCGCCTACCAATGGTTTGAGAGTAAAGCTTGTAGCGTAGAGGATACAGTGTAGGTCAGACGCAGAAGTATAAATTGGGCTTACCATCAGTGTTAATTTCGTTGACGAATAATTTTGTCATAATTTGCATCAACGACCTTTTTTCACTGACGAAAACGAGACGATAACTAAATAAAAACTAGTGTTGATTAACAAAAACTATAACAAAAATCAACTGTCATTTTCGTCAACAAATAAAAACGAGACGAAATTGTTAGGGAGGGACAATTAGGGAAGAGATCGAGTCAGAACTGATGTCCTGTGTAACAGATGCGCACATTTGATTTGGACGTGCTGATCTAAACCGCTGGAGAACACGGCGCTGTTGCGCTTCTACAGGCTCACTCACGCATCCCCAATCCAGCGCTCCAGAGCGGCTCACAATCAATGAATAGCACACATTTATGCCAGGCAGTTGTTTATGAACTAATGCTGATGAATAATGACTGTTTACTTTACGATGTTTATATAGTAATGTGTTTTAGACGGCTGTAAAAATGCATATTTGACCTCCTCATCTGAACATCTCAAAATAAGAGTCCCGGTGTATTTCCAGCTGGTTTATAATTAAAAGTCACGCATTATATACCGTATTCGTTTTTGCTTACACAATAAACTGTATTTGATTTCATTCCCATTTAATTCATAGTCAGGAGGAAAGACCAGTATTTGACACATATTAAATAAAGTATCAGCGTTATAATAGTTCACTAAAACCATTTAAAAAAAATCTTTGTTACTTAAAATTAAATACATTTTAACTGAAATAAAAAAAATAAAAAAATAAACCTATTTAAAGCTTTAGCTTAACATGATATACTAACTAAAACAAAATACAAAGTTATAAAAACTATATAGTTGTTTTTAAAAACAAACAAAAAAGTGAATTGAGCTCTCTTTTGTGTATTTTTAATGTCAAAAACAAAATGATGTCAAAATGTCAGTTCAAGTGACAAGTGATGCTTAATGTTTTACAATTGAACTAAACTCATTAGATTTTAGGAGACTAAATCTACTGTAGATTTAGTCGAACTAAAATCTTATATTTAGTCGACTAAAACTAGACTAAAACTAAAAACAATTGAGGTGACTAAAATATGACTAAAACTAAATGGCATTTTAGTCAAAAGACTATGACTAAAACTAAATCAAAATATGCTGTCAAAATTAACACTGCTTAACATGCAGAGTCATCTGGCATTGGTGTTGACGTCGCCGACGAGCACACACTTCCAGCCAATCAGCGATCAACAGGCAGACGCGCTCATTCATGACTGAAGGGTTTTTAGCGCGATATCTTGTAGCTGTATATTCAAGTGATCGCAATGCTAAAGTGGCATAAATATACATCTATAAATAAGTTGTATCTGTATCGGTTATGTATCTGTATCAGTCGGTTATGTAATGCTTAAACGCTCAATTAATGCATTACAATTGAACTAAACTCATTAGATTTTAGTTGACTAAATCTCAGGGGCGTAGCCAGCCTGCCCACTATGATGAGTAGGCCCCCCCTGTTTATTATACAAATATATTTGTTAAATATTTGTTAAAAACATTGATTGTGTTTGTGGGGTGCACTGTAACGTGTTCATGCTTCGTTTTTTAAAAATTGCATTATTTTTCATATATTTTACCTTTATTCTACACTGCTCTGTCCCTCCTTATAAAAACGGTCTGATGGTTTCCAGGTTGTATGAAGCCAGTCCCTCAAAAATATGCAATGGGCTCAGATTGGTTAACTGGCCCAGTGTGTTGTGATTCGCTAACCGCCTAGTGCACGTTTGTCAGAAACGTCACGCCCCTTACCTTTACCGGTAGACTGTGCTTTGGGTAGTATTAGAAACAATGGCGTCAATAAAACCATACCAATTTGAGCCCGAATCAGACCCAGACAAGTTTAGTGAAGATGATCGAGCAGAACCTGTTCAGTCCTCGAGAGTAAAGACTGCAGATCTATAGTGATCGCTACTGAATGGCACTGTTACTTTTGTATTTTTAGAACAATTAGCCAAATATCTGTCGCAAGAACGAACACTAAACATTGGCTTTACTAGTATCCAAATCAAACACAGAACCATGTTTAGCATGCCTGTAGATAAACAATACATAAAACCTCTAATCAAAGAATAATTTACACTAATGCCAAGTTCACTTAAAAAAAAGTTTGTAACGTTAGGTGTTTGTCGGATAACGTTAAGTATGAATGAGCATTTAACAAACTGGTTTGCAGAGCCAAATGAGCGTTGTCATCTGTTTACTTCCTTGCTACAACGTACAATTAACAACACAAACTATTACAGGAAAACACATCAACGAAAAATAAATCATACTTACAGGTTGTGGCCCGTAAACAGCTTCTGTTTTTAAATCCATCTTTCAGGACAAGCCGTTGTGCGAATCCTTCATTGAACTCATGAAGATTGTGGAAGCTTTCCTCCGTGAAATGTGCAGCGGGAGCCGCGCGCCCGTCTCACACTGGCAGTGTTTGTCTCGCGCAGCTGAACAGCGGCTCGTGTATTGCAAATACAGACGAATATTGTCCATTATGTCATATTTTCCAGTCTTCTCCTCCGACCCCTGTCTGTCTCGTGCTTTGATTTATGATGGGCAGTATATATCTGCTGCAAATGCGACCTGTTCCCCTCTGTCTCATACACGCATGCATATAACGTTGTATGTTAAACGCACTGCAACGCACCCCCGTCCCTAGGAAGGCTGAACAAAGTGGACCTGCAATCCGGATGAAAATAACAGCGTTTCGTCGGCATTGGCAACAACACTCCAGCCTACTCACTAGCCTACCACAACAACACTTCCCTGCGGCGATACAAAATGGCCTCAAATACTAAAAATGAGTTTGTTTTACATTCTATAGTTTTTGCATAATGATTGATGAGTTTGATTTTTGTGTCATGCATGTCGCGCCTATTCACTTAGCCTGTAATTTGCAGTTGTGTGATAGATAAACTGCAGCGATGCAAAATTCTATAAAAAGGACTTTTAAAAACTTGCATTGACGCGGGAGAGAACCCATCCATCAACCCGCAAATAATGGTATGACTTTTCAATTCCAAGCGCGGGTTCATTCTTTAAAGCCAGGAACACACCGTAAGGAACTGTCAGTAGCGTTAGGGGTAAGGTGCGTGGCATTAAGTTTTGACGCAATTCGACCTGAGGTTCGAATCTGCCTTCTGCCGAACTCGCTCTACTTCCTTTTCCCATCACATATCAGATCGTAAAGGCATTTATTTTCAATAAAAATTAAGAAAATAAAGGGTCAAAACTGTGTCGTAACCGTTGCTCATATGAGGACAGTTTGTAGCTACAGTTTTGGGTTATGTTTTGGGTTATGCCGCTCACTTTTGCCCAGGCCCAGGCCCGACTAAAAATACAATTCTGCCTACGCCACTGCTAAATCTACTGTAGATTTAGTCAACTAAAACTAGACTAAAACTAAAAACAATTCAGGTGACTAAAATATGACAAAAGACTATGACTAAAACTACATTAAAATTTGCTGTCAAAATTAACACCGCTGTCATAGAAGACTTAGTTGTCACAAATAATGCACTGCTGTGCAGAAGAGGCTGTAAAAGCCTTTGACAATATGCGGGAGTGGCAGGTCAACAGTTCCCTTTCCTCCTTATACACTTGTGCAAAGCATTAAACATGAGTGGAATACCAACACCAAACCCAACTGACAGGAAACCAAAAGCTATGGAAAATGGGTGGTGATCAAGAGGGGGAGAAGGACGTTAACATTCTCCTCAATACTTTAATATCTTTATTAAGTTCACTGTTCAGTTCAATTTATAAGCTGTCAGATGAGACCAAACATGACATAGTTTCATGTTAGAAGACACTAGTAGATAAATAGTATGTACTAGAAAGCACATTTGTCCTGTGAAGCAAATGGTACAGATATCATTGAGATGCAAACGACTCTTTCTCCCTAGACAGAACCATCCCGTGCCTCAATCAGCATACTGATGAGTCCTTTGCACTAGATATGCGTCAGCATACTGTGTTGATGAAGGCCATTGTGCCACGTTTAATTCACATGTATAAGGTATTATTTATATATATAAAGGGATTTCTAAAGTACTAGGGTAGTAAAGAGTTCTACGCATATTCGCTCAGCCCTACACAGGTTTACCAAATAGGACGGGAGCATGGTTGGGTACCCCTGGGCTTCAATATTTCAACATTTAAAAATACATTCCGTGTAAACAAATGATGTATGGATTTGCTTTTTTGGGTAGCAAGTTATCTGCTGTTGCATTGAGTATCCAGTCCCTCCAGGATTTTGCAGGATTTTTTGCAGATTTTTGGGGCCTAAACTGACTGATTCTGCAGCGGCTTTTCTCAAATTTTGCAGAAATATTTGCGGCATTTCTTGTGTCGTTTTTTTTTTCAGTGAAAATACACCAGACTCTTTTAACATTTTTATTACTTTTCTGACCTCAAGAACTACTGGGCTCTGTAATATCTAAAACAGGGTTTCCGCAGGGTCTTAAAAAATTCTTAAATTTCAAAATAATTTGAAATTGTTGACTTTTCTTAAAAAGTCTTAAATTATTGTAAGTATTGAGTTCAAAATAATTTATAGGTCTTAATTTTCCTAAGCAATCATGTTATTAAAGCTAAATAGCACACCACTGGACTAGCCTTTTTTGTAAGATACCAAATAAGATTTATGCATTTTGTTTGTTTAATTGTTATGTGTGACTATTGTGCATCTAACATAATATGCTAAATTTGGCGTCCTAATTATGAAACAAAACATTTGCCAGTCATTTTGATCTAAAAAATATAAATAAATACAAAAATTATATATATATATATAGAGAGAGAGAGAGAGAGAGAGAGAGAGAGAGAGTTGAGGGAAGTGCAAGTTTATTGATACTTGAATTTACTTTGCAAGTAATTTTGTGATTCTGCATTTCCTTTGTACGTTTTTTTTATTGAGTGATATCATTCATAATGGTCTTAAAAAGTGCACTTACATTTGACTTGGTGAAACCTGCAAAAACCCTGTAAAAGGAGAACATTTGAGTTCAAATGTAACACCAAATAAAACTTTTTTTGTTTTAAACAAACGTTCCCTTAGATTTATTTCTTACGTTTTCTTTAATTGGTCTAAAAGGTCACCCTGCAGAGAGAGAGCGTGTTTGAATTTGCTGCAGTATTTATACGAATGTAGTATATAATTGAACAGGGAATGACGGCTACATTTGTATAGTGTTTGCCTGTGTCTCGAAAGTTACAAATAAAGCCACAATAAGCTCATGGAGCAAATCATCTTGATGGATGACGCAGAGGAAACTCTGACCATTAAGAGGACATACTTGCACGTGACTTACATGAACATATTTAGGTACGCTTTGAGAGGTTGTCTTGTGAAAGCGAACCGAACCAAGAAGAAAAGGCAACGTTAGCCGCGTTTCCACCGCAGGAACTTTCCCCAGGAACTAGGAACTTTGGGGTGGTACTCGGTGTGTTAATATGTCCCCCTCCGAACGGCCCTGCTCCTGAGGTAGTACTTTTTTTAGTACTTGTTCCTGAAAAAAAAAGTTCCTAGTACAAATTGTTCCGGGTAATTTCGGTGGAAACGGGGCTATTGTAACGAATTAAGTCCCTGTTTCGGAACAAAACAAACAATCTATAAGTGTGAAAATGCCCTTCAACTGTAACAACCTAGCAGAATAAATGGCATGCTTAAATAAAATCTTCTTGTTTTTCTTTTCCTTTAGGGAGCGAGTGGCCAAATCCTGCACCAGCCGTGGGAGCTCTACCTGCAGTCAGCGCAACTCTTTCCACACCTTCCTCCTCTCACAAACGTACGCCATCGGAAGCCGACCGCTGGCTGGAGGAGGTGACCAAGTCTGTGCGTGCCCACCAACCCACCGCCATCGTGAGAACCAACACGCCTCCCGCTCAGCAGCCCTTCCCTTCCCAGGTGCCCGTCCCCATGGCACCCGCCCCTTCCGCACCCTTCATCCCTCCATCCACGGTCCCTGCCGTACCCCCGCGCCAGCCGGCATTCCACGGCCAGGCGCCAGCATCCTTCCCTGTGTCCAACGGGATACCGTTCATGCAACCCAGCTTCCCGGTGGTCGGCATCACACCTTCGCAGATGGTGGCCAACGTATTTGGTTCCGCCACGCAAACTCAACCCATCCAGGTACCTGTTCCAGTGCCCCAGACGCAGCTGCAGTCTTCACCGTTCTCCACACCACCGACAGGCCAGTTTGACACCCAGGCCGTGTGCAGCCCCTTCGGCAAACCATTCCTACCTCCGGTGTCAAACGCCACAGCGTTGCAGCCACCCAAAGGCAATGCCGCTTTTAACGGGGCTAACAACTGGGCAGCGGTGTCGTCACCTGCGCCGTCTATGGCAGTGCAGCATCAAACCGATGCCTTCGAGGCCCAGTGGGCCGCACTGGAGAGCCGCTCGCAGCAGCGCACCGCTCCTTCGCCCACAAACCCCTTCTCCAGCGAGCTCCACAAGACGTTTGAGATCCAACTCTAAAGACACACGGTGTAAGACACAAAGCGAAGTTGATGGACATTAACTATTGAGTGAACGCCCCCGAAAACCACTTCAGCTCCATATCCGTCTTTCGATTTCTTTGTCTGTTCGTCCATGGTTTGGTTTTTGCTCGTGACATGAACAAACGGAGACTAGGGGGTTGATGAAGGTGCCCCCAAAAACACAGGCGTCTATGCCGCATTTGTGTCCAGGATGAATTCGAGTGACAAGATGATGGTAAAAGGACTTCCCATATTACTCAGTACTCCCTCTACCCGACTAACCCGTCTCACAGCGCCCCCTAGCAGGCTGGATGACTGCTCCCTAGCAGAAGGACGAGGCACTTCACAGCCCTTCCGAGTTCACAAGGTTCTTGTAGAACTTTGCAATCGGAAGAGGAAGAAGCAAGAGAATGCCAAAATCTTTATTTTTATGCATTAAGTATATTTTAAATAGCTTTGAAATTTAACTGAAGAGCTGTAAATAATCTTTCCAAAGGTGCAGGCTTATTTTGTGTGCATACAGGAAAAGAGCATATATATATATATATATATATATATATATATATATAGGCGTGAGGGATGGTTTTCATCTCTTTCTTTATTCGGTTTTAGTCTTCTGGCACCCATGCATAGTTTGGATGTTGTAGATAATGGAAATGGACCCCGGCTGGGTTTGAGGACCTTTGAATCGCACAGGTCCCAGACAATCTTTCATGCTGTCATTTTAAGCTTATTTTTTGTACTATAGTATCAGTACTTTGATTTTTATTGCCTACATATCATTATGATTTTTTTAGCACATTTTTAATGAATTTTAACACTATTGAAAGTGTCATCTTTTATTTTATTTCGATAATAAGATATTCATTTTAGCACGAGCACTGTACTAATGGATCATTTGGCCACCTATGGTCGATGTGGCATTCCTGTGGTTCCAACTCTAAAAATGCAGTGAATGTTTTTTGTTTTTTTTGTTCTCTGCTCTTCACGCAATCCCATCAACACTTTTGTGTTATCAGACATGAAGATGATTGGCCCTGTTTTTAGGTTTTGATTCCATTTTGTAAGTATTGCATTGTATTATTCCAATTCTTTACGAAAGATTTAATCTAAAAGATTGAATAAAATGTTGGTGGTAGAGGAAAGCGGTTCTGTGTGCTTCTGTTCCACGCGTTTCATGATTTGCTGTGTATTCCTGTATCTGTGAACATTGTTTTGGAACTGAGGATTATAAATAAACATCATCATAAGATGACCTGCATGCTCTTGCTCAAGGGAGGCAAACGAGATGCTGCCGCCTTCTCAAACTTCATCCAAAGGTGTCGAAAAGATATTGATTTATGAATTATTCTATGCTATGAATTAATATATTTTACCTGCACACGAACAGGGACAGCAAATGCACTTCAAGTGCATTATTTGGGTACGGGACTGTTAGTCAAGTCCCTCCCATTTCCACTTTAAATGAGGAAGGAACTTAATGGCATGATTTTCTCTAACTGGTCAAGTATGATGACTCTGAATAATTCTCTTATTTTCTATTGTGTATCACTGTATTTTCAGTTCAATGACTATTAAATTCTTTCCATATTATTCAGGTGTAAATTATTGACCTGCACTGCTGAAACAATGGTACTTTTGCCAGCTTTTAAAATACATTTAAAAAAGAATGCCGGGTAAATATTGCCTGACAAGCCAGACCCACATCCAGATGTTGAGTCTGGGAACTCACCATTGGCAGGGCTCAATCCGAGGGGGGGATAAACGGTTGCCTTTCAAATTCCCTCTGCACGCAATAGGATAGCGCTACAACCAACCAAAGCAATGAAGAAGGTGAAGCGGAGCTAGTTGATAGATTAAACGTTCTCTCTATCCGGTCGGCAAAACTCTGAACACATCTTCCTTTCTTAAGAATGACATAAGTGCCGTTCTTTGTTCTTTCCTCAAAGAAAAGCTTAACTCCAAGTCTTCCAGAGTCGCGGCCAAAGCCGATTCGAAAGACCGCTGTTCGCCAGCTTCTTTGTTTACAAGTAGCACGCAACCGCCGCAACTCTGCCGCCATTATGTTAACGCACGCCCACCGACTCTACATTACATTTACATTTACATTTAGTCATTTAGCAGACGCTTTTATCCAAAGCGACTTACAAATGAGAGCAATAGAAGCAGCTAGAACAGTCAAGGGCAACAGTATGTAACAGTACGTAAGTGCTGTAACAAGTCTCAGTTAATCTAGTACAGAACACATAGGACAGAAGGGGTTTTTTTTTTTTTTTTTTTTTTTTTTTTAAATAGACAGACAGACAGACAGAAAATGAATAGAATGTTAAGTGCTAATCTTGATTGGTAAGGTACCGCTGGAAGAGATGTGTCTTTAGCCGTTTTTTGAAAATGGCTACAGACTCGGCTGCTCGAATTGAGATAGGCAGGTCATTCCACAGGGTGGGTGCGGTCCAGGAAAAGGTCCGTGAGAGTGATTTCATGCCTCTTTGGGATGGCACCACAAGGCGTCGTTCACTGGCAGAACGTAAGCTCCTGGAGGGTGTGTAAGTCTGAACAAGCGAGTTTAGGTATCTTGGTGCAGAGCCAGTGGTTGTTTTGAAGGCGAGCACCAGTGTCTTGAATTTGATGCGAGCTGCTATTGGGAGCCAGTGGAGACTGATGAAGAGAGGCGTGGCGTGTGCTCTCTTCGGCTCGTTAAAGACCACCCTTGCCGCTGCATTCTGGATCAGTTGCAAGGGTTTGACAGTACATGCCGGAAGGCCCGCTAGAAGAGCATTACAGTAGTCCAGTCTGGAGAGAACAAGAGCTTCTATACACGATGTGATTGGCCTGACTAGAGTTTGGTTTTTCCAGCTCGCAAGCCAACGGAGAGTTGCTAGACACCCTGCCTGCAAATTACATCTGCTGCCGCTAGAGTGCATCTAGATTTCTAGGCTAAGGTAAATATCGATTTACATCATCTTTAGCATTAATAACTTTGAACAAATATACCCTTAGTATTCAAACATGTCCAGGAAAAAAAAAGTTGTTCTATTTGAATTTGGCGTAACTGGTGTTGGCATTTTTGGAGGACAAAATACTTTAATGTCTAATTCTTCAATAGATGTTTGGAAAAAAAGTGACATTTAAGCTTTCACAGAAGATGCCTCGGGAAATCATTGCATGTTTTTTTTTCGTGTGTAATGTAACGCAAAATACACAGAGGTTGCTGAAATAAAACATCTCGGCGCATTACAGTAATGAGAATTGTGTAGATGCTGTGCGTAATTTTCTGAAAATGATTTCAAAATGAGGGAAAAAAAAGTTTATAAAACCGCATTAACGGGATAGTTCACCCAAAAATGAAAATAATCCCATGATTTACTCACCCTCAAGTCATCCCAGGTGTATATGACGTTCTTCTTTCAGACGAATACAATCATATTTTTGATTGTTTTGAAAAATGTCCTGGCTAATCCAAGCTTTATAATGGCAGTGAATGACAGCCCAAATTTTTAAGTCCATAAAAGTGCATCCATCCATTATAAAAGTGCTCCACACGGCTTCAAGAGGTTAATAAAGGCCTTCTGAAGCGAAGTGATGGGTTTGTGTAAGAAAAATATCCATATTTAACTTGTTATAAAGTAAAATATCTAGCTTCCGACAGACCGCCTTCCGTATTCAACTTAAGCAGGAAGCATAACTGGCGCAACGATGACGGACATACTGCGAGAGGCGTTACATTTTCTGTGTAAATTGAATAAAGGCAGCGCTCTAGTGGAAGCTAGATATCTTACTTTGTAATGTGTTAAATATGGATATTTTTCTTACAAAACTCCATGAATTCACTTCAGAAGGCCTTTATTAACCCCCGGGAGCCGTGTGGAGCACTTTTTAATGGATAGATGTGCCTTTTTTGGGCCGCCATTATAAAGCTTGGATTAGCCAGGACATTTTAAAATATAACTGATTGTATTCGTCTGAAAGAAGAATGTCATATACACCTAGGATGACTAGAGGGTGAGTAAATCATGGGGTAGTTGTCATTTTTGGGTATCCCTTTAAATTCAAATGTATTTTTTCAAATTATAAGACAATATAATCGCCTACTTATACTACGAGCTAAAACAATGTACTCTTTTTGTGAAGAAAAGGTGCATACTTTTGAGTGTGTAGCAAAAGAGAAGGCTATGCAAGCTTTGGGACATACTAAATCTATTTTCGAAGACTATTTAGGACGGATAGTATGCAAATTGGGACGCAGCAATAGTTCCGGTTTAGATGACTGGCAGTGTTTTTTCCCCCCCTCTTGAGTAGGGTGCAGTTTCGCTTCTCCAGCATCGGTGGCGCTGTGGCGCATGTGACCTCTGCGAGCGCTGATGAAATGAAACCGGCGAGGAAGAAGCGCTGCAGCTGTTCATCATAAGAGTGTGTGATGTGTATGGTAGTATTTGCTCATTACACTGACATCTATTCAGTCTTCAGGTACGTAAATCCTCAGCAACATTCACACGAGAATGACTTATTTAGAGAATGATTGATTTAGATGTGCGTGTCCTATCAGTCCGTTTGGATAAAGTACAACATCTCTGACATAAACACAAACACAATGAGATTAAAGTCATTCATCAACGAACTGTGAACTCTTCATCAAAGCGGCGTTTCACAATCATCCGCTTTTAAACGCTAGTCGCAAACGCACAGTAGGTTTTTAAAGAGTGGCATGTTTATTTCAACACAATGAAGTATCTCTAATAAGGCAGGTCATTTGGCATAGTTATGATTTCAATCGTTTTTACACCAAACAAAAGTAGCGTTGACAATTTGTGTTGTGCACCTTTACAAAAATGTACTTCAGTAGCCATGATTTCTGCCTAAACATCAGTGATTACAATACACCTGCTGTAACTTTGTGTTAGCCAGTGCTGTTCACAACAACAACAAGCACAGATGAATTTTGAATTTATGCTTATTTTTATAATTATTATTTTTGTAGTAAATGATGGTAGATTAATATGTTGCTTAGGCTCATTCATTGGTCCATGTTCACCCACTTTACCATTATTTGCATCAATATATATATATATATATATATATATATATATATATATATATATATATATATATATATATATATATATAAATGGGAGCGTGGAGCAAAAATGTTACAAAAAAAAATGGGGCAAAAACAAACGCCTCTCTATGAGTTCATGTTTTTTATGCTCATGGTTTAGTCAACTTTATTTTTTTTATTTATATAGCGCTTTTAACAATGTAGATTGTTCCAAAGCAGCTTTACAGCGTTAAACAGGAAAATAATGCAGTATAATTTTATGAAGCTGTATAGTCATTTGATGTCATTAGTTTAAATTTCCATACCGTGACAGTGTGGGCTTTAGATCAATAATTAGATCAGTAATATATGGTTAATTATTATATGGTTCATTTAGTTTATTAATTAGATTTATTTAGATGTTTAGTTTAAAAATTTTAGTGTCCCCAACTGAGCACGCCAAGCCAGAGGCAACAGTGGCAAGGAAACCAAAACCCCATCAGGTGACCTAATGGAGAAAAATAAACCTTGGGAGAAACCAGGCTCAGGACATGTTTACACATAGCCGGGTATTTAGAGAACCGAATATTTCCCCGCCTCCGTTTTCAAAAATAACATCGTGCACACAACATCGTTTTCAAAAAAGTTGTCGTTTACATCAACCCGCATAAATACGCCGCCGAGCGCCATCATAACTATGCCAAACCTATGGGTGGCAGTGTAGGGAGAAGGATAAAGCCATGCAAGCCAATCAGAATCCTCAAAATCGACAACAACGAATAGCACGATCGACTTCCTGTTCCTTGGAAGGGAAAGCTGCTGTAAAAATGCTGACCTTCGTGTACTCCTTCGCCTCTGCTCCTCGATATAGTACAGCAGTTGTGTTTGCAAATGCAAACAGGCCAAAAGCGTTTGCACAAAAGTAAAAATGAGTACCACCTTAACAGCATCCATGATCAAACAAACTGTAAACATAGGGCGCTCACATGACGTAAGCATTTTCTGGCGCATAATGTGACGTTTGAGAACCTAAAACCCCGTTTCTCCCCGTTGACACGGTAACAAATACCCGGCGTTTTCAGAAATCTCCACTTTGGCCGGAGTTTTTAGAAATAATCGTTTTCTGGGATAAAAACGGCGTTTTCGTGTAAATGACAGGCCAAAACGCAGGGAAATATCTGCGTTTTCCCATCGTGTAAACGGGGCATCAGTCGGGGTGCCAGTTCTCCTCTGGCCAATTAACAAAAGGTCAAAAGGTTAGAGTGCTGTTTTCCTGAATATCAGCACAGTTGCCATTTTTACTCAACTGGTGTATAAAATCAATATCTTGAGTTAATTTTTAGACATATTTTAATTTAACTCTCTCTCTTTTTTAATTTTTAATTTCATTTTTCTTTAATGGTTCCAAGCAAATCCACAGCAGAGTCGTTTTGCATCTCCATGCAACAAACTGTGGTGGTTCATTATTGAAATAACCAGTATGAAAATTTCATTTGATTGAATATTTTTTTACTGATTATGTAAGAAATTGTTAAAAAGGACAATGGATGCATTAAATAATATTAGAAAGTTGCCTTTATAAAGGTTAAAATGCCCCAGGAAATCGATTTAAAGGTCCCGTTCTTCGTGTGTTTTTGAAGCTTTGATTGTGTTTACAGTGTGCAATATAACATGTGTTCATGTTTCGCGTGTAAAAAAAAACAGTATTTTTAACACAATTTACTTATCTGTACACCGCTGTTTTCACTGTCCTAAAAACGGCTGATGAGTTCCTTTATTCTATGAAGTCCCTCCTTCAGAAATACGTAACGAGTTCTGATTGTGCCAGCGGTTCCTGTGTTGTGATTCGACAGCAGCTTAGCGCACGTGGAAAGGTCACGCCTCTTAACGGGGAGATGTATGCGCTCAATGATCTCTACAGCGTCCCTGGGAAAGCCAAACAAAGGTGATTTGACTCCGGGATGAAAATAACAGCGTCTCGACGACATGGCGACAAACACACTCAAACGCACCACTTCCTTTTCTCCACGCGACACTTCCTCTTCTCCACGTGGGACAGCAACAAGACCACGCCCCCTTTTTTCGCGTATTCTTGTGGGCGGAGGTTAGTCTGTTCTACTGACGTCATTTATGAAGGAAGTACCAGGATGTAGTCCAAGCCAGCCGTTCGCTGTAGGCTTTGAAAGGGAACTTCTGTTAAATAAAATATCTCGCTTGGCATTGAACTTTGAGCTTTATAATTTTACAGGTATTATTTATGCTCTAACAGCAACATTACACACTAACTAAAGTTTGAACAGTGGGATCACGAAGAACGGGGCCTTTAAGGGAATGGAAAAGTGAATTTCTATAACTTTATATAGGTATGTTTTTGTATGGGACTTTTATTTCGATAATCTACTTTACACTTTCTACTGGCTATAGGTAACTTTGCAAATACATGTCAACTAACTCTCATTAGTGTTGGTAGAATAAGTCGACATGTAGTTGGTAAAGTGTCTTAGTCAGTAGAATGTCTGTTGGGGAGCATCAAAATAAAGAGTTAACAGATATTAAAGCGATCGTTCACCCAAAAAGGAAATTCTGTCATTAATTCCTGACCCTCATATCGTTCCAGACCCGTAAGACTTTCATTCATCTTCTGAACACAAATGAAGATATTTTTGATGAAATCTGAGAGATTTCTGCCCATCCATTGACAGCTAAGCAACTACCACTTTAATGCTTCAAAAAGTTCATAAAGAGATCGTAAAACTGATCCATATGACTTGAGCAGTTTAGTTCAAATTTTCTGAAGAGACTCAAACGCTTTATGATAAACAGATAAACAGCATGCTCACTTGACATGTGACAACCAATGAGGTTCATTCTCGTGTTACGCAGCACATTTGAGCTTCAGCAAGAACCAATGAGATTCATTCTTGTGTTAGGCAGAACGTTTGAGCTTCAGCAAGAACCAATGAGGTTCATTCTTGTTACGAAGCACTTGAGCTTCAGCAAGAACCAATGAGGTTAATTCTTGTAACGCAGCACTTTTGAGCTTCAGCAAGAACCAATGAGGTTCATTCTCGTGTTAGGCAGAACGTTTGAGCTTCTTCAAGAACCAATGAGGTTCATTCTCATGTTAGGCAGAACGTTTGAGCTTCTTTGAGCTTCTTCAAGAACCAATGAGGTTCATTCTCGTGTTACGCAGCCCGTTTGAGCTTCAGCAAGAACCAATGAGGTTCATTCTTGTGTTAGGCAGAATGTCTGAGCTTCAGCAAGAACCAATGAGGTTCATTCTTGTTACGCAGCGCGTTTGAGCTTCAGCAAGGACCAATGAGGTTCATTCTTGTGTGTTACGCAGCACGTTTGAGCTTCAGCAAGAACCACTTTTTGAAGCATCAAAGTGGTAGTCAATGGAGGGGCAGAAAGCTCTCAGATTTCATCAAAAATATCTTCATTTGTGTTCTGAAGATGAATGAAAGTCTTTGTTCATCTTCTGAACAGGTTGGGAACGACACACGGGTGAGTAATTTAAGACAGAATCACGTAGTTGCAAAGTTAATTATAGTTAGAAGAATCTCTAAAGTGAACTATTGAAATGAATTGTTATAATTTTCAGTTTTAGTGGGGAGTTGGTGCAGCTGCTATGATGTCCAAGCAGAGCACATTGACCGCTGCTTTGGCCACTATGTTAGGAGCCACTCTCGGTGGTCTTTTCCTCTGGCGCAGCATCCGCACTCAGAAGAGAAAGGCCCTCAAGGGCCCCGCTTCGGCTGAGCCCGTACAAGCCCAGCTAGAAGCAACAATCATCCCCTTACCAGAGCCGCCAGCACCGCCACAAACCCAGAAGCTTCTGCGTGCACAAACACTGTTGGAGGTGCCGCCTGTGATCGTGAGTTCTCTAGAGGAGTGGGAAGCGCTTTGGCCTGCGTTTCAAAAGGACCTTTCAGTGTATCCGGTTTTGGGATTGGACTGTGAATGGGTAAAAAGCATGCGTGTAAGCATGGCTCTGTATGTGTCCAAATGTTAATGTTGTCTTTGTAGCATCAGTGCGTTCCTTCACCAGATGTTGTCTGCTTCCACAGGTGTCTGTCAAAGGCAAGGCCTCTGCGGTTTCCTTACTCCAGTTGGCGACGTTCTCCGGCCGCTGTATGCTGGTCAGGCTGCTGACGTTTCGTAATGCGCAGCTGCCTCTACCTAAGGCTCTCGCGGGGGTCCTGTCTGACCCCCGTGTGCTGAAGGTCGGGGTGGGTTGTTATGAGGATGGGAAGCGCCTGACCCATGATCATGGTCTGCCTCTGAGTTGCACCGTGGACCTGCGTTACCTGGCCCTCAGACAGAGGTAAGCCCTCAATTTGATCAGAGACTTTACAATCATTTAAATTTCTCGTAATCAACCAGTCAGTTTATTTTAATACAGCACTAATTAAAATACTGTGGAATACATAATCACCAAACATGCATTAATAAAAACATAAAGCTAGAGCTGCACAATTAATGTCTAAAAGAGTGTGACCTGGAGTCAAGCACCCACGTGATCTTATTACTAAATGACAGCGATTCGGCTCTGTCTGTTAAACCTTTGACTAGTTTGATCACAGCCAACATTCAGATCTGTGTTGGCGCAGTATCAATTTATGCATTACAAATATTCAAATTATCACAGAAGTACTGGGATAAATGTTTATAGTTCAGATATAAACACCTTTTTTAAGTAACTTGATCCTTCAAAGATTTGTTACACCAGTAGGTGACTGTTTAAAATGTAGTTGTAATTGAATCATTCATTCAAGAGATTTAGTTCAACAACTGATTCATCCAATAATGAAACAAGTGTATGCTTCATAGAATCATTCATTTAAACCAATTCTTTTATTTTAATGTTTTTTTTTTTTTAAATAAACTGTAATTAACAATGAACATTTTGTCAGAACCTCTAGTAAATTTTAGTTTAGTTGTTTTGATTATGTGCAGTTGTGGGAGAATCCTGATCTCTATTTTAAACCCAAAAATCGTTATTCTCAATTTATCCAGAACCATGCAGCTCTACATCAGATCATGCATTAATAATCAGGAATACAACAAAATAATAACAGCGTTTATAATAAGCCAATTCAAATATGTACGTTTTAAGTTTAGATTTGAATTCTGCCTTTAATTATAAGGTCTGCACAAATCACGATTAAAATAAGATTGAAATAAAACCAAAACCACAATATGGCTTAGTGTGATTTAATAAATAACAAAGGCATGACGAAGGTAGCTGGCATGACATTAAACTATAAATAAATAATCAAACACACACATCTCAAAGTCTGTGATTTTAAACGCATGCACTGACTGTTTCAGAGTGAAGCATGGCACTGTTGTTTCATTCACATGCAAGCAGCTCATGATTCAGTGTTTCCAAAATTATTATGATGATGCAGAGCTTATAAAATCACCAAGTTGTCACATTTCCGCATTTTAATTAGATTTTTTTCCCCTACCCAAGTTGTGCAGCCCAATCTACAGAGTCACGAGTCAAGTCACATTTATTTAAATAGTGCTTTATACAATACAGATTAGTAACAGAACAGGAAAATAACTGTTCATGTTATAAAATTCATCAATCATGAAACAAATTCAATTCTATAAGCAGCTCTATAGAAGACAAGTGTGTAATTTATTCAGTGTAGGGAATCAATTCAATAGGTGTCAGTTGAGTTAGTGTAACTATCCATATCAGTTCAGTTCAAATTTAGTTGAAATGTTTAAGCTGGGTGTTCAGCAATTGTTGGCAGGTGTCATGATTTCAAATCTCAGTAAATTAGTAACGCTTGAAACCGCTTACGGTGATGTTGACTGTGTTGAAGGCAAGCGGTGCTAAATAACGGCTTGAGTCTGAAGTCTCTGGCCGCAGACCTGCTGAATGTCACACTGGACAAATCTCTGGAGCTGCGCTGCAGTGACTGGGAGGCGGATGTGTTGACCCAGGAGCAGGTGAGGAATAGAGCCTAGGTCTTAACCTTCAGCTGGGGACCCACTGTCCTGCAGAGTTTGTTTCCAACTGTGCTTTAGCTCACCTGGCCTGTGATTTTCAAGCGACCCTGAAGTGCTTGATCATCTGGTTCAGGTGTGTTTGATTAGGGTTGCAACTAGAGCTCTGCAGGGGATGAATTTTTCAATCCCGCCAGATTATGTACTGCTTCCGCCTAAAATGTGTTCGAATTTATCTCGCCTTAACTTTCACGTTTTGTCCTGATAAAGCCCGTAGGAAGAGATCTACGCTGACTTTTCAGTCCCGGTGCGGTTAGATTCTGTCTGCTTCAAATCTCCAGAGACAGGCTTCTGCGTGCTATTATAAGATAATTATATTTTGCTGGAGCCCACAAGTAATTTCTTTCTCTCGCATCTCGCACACACATCAATGTCTTCCCTCCCACATCCGCATTCAGCAATTCAGAACTTGTCCTGCACCGCACTCTGGTGCGTCGGGTCCCGCAGATGCCACTCTCTGCAGGGCAGTTGGTCTCCAGGAGCAGGGTTGAAGACCTAGGGAGTAGAGTATATCAGTCTTCATAATTATATCAGTATCTTTTCATTTGACTGTATTTAGCCACCCTTATCTAAGTTGAACCTGTGGATGTTTAGAACTATAGAAGAAAATGATCATTTATTGTGTATTTGGGACAGATTGCTGGTGAAAAAGTAGCATGACATGTCAGGTCAACATGTTATGACCATAATGGCCAGTAGATGGCAGCTGCCTGCTGTGTAAGAAACCGCCAATGTTGTGCTTAGAAGTTGTACTTTGTTTTTTGGGGGGGTTTTTTGGACGTTATCCAACTATTAAGTTAAGAATTTTTTTTTTTTTTTATCGTTTTGAAGCGTCTTTTTTGCAGTAATGCTTACACCCGCCAACCTCCCTATAGATCTATATCTATCTCTATATCTATATTTATTATATTAGGGGTGGCACGGTACATGGAAAAAAACCGAACCGTTCGGTTCGCTTGTCTCGGTTCGGAGCGTGTGCGTCGCACGGTTTCGACGCATGCGCAATGTATCCTCGTGCCCGTATGTTACCTCAGACAGTGTGTGTCCTTTTCGCGTGAAATAAGGTGTATGTGTGTGTGTGGACATACAGTAAAATAAAGTAAAAGTGGACTGCTGCAGGTCACGTCACGTGTAGAAATGCAAGTGGGAGAGATAAGGAAGGCTGCCTGGAGTTGGAGGATGCGCCAGCGACGTATAGCAGGCAGGGCAGATGCAGTGTGTATGCGCGCGCGACAAATATTGTCCATTCTGTCACATTTTCCGGTGTTCTCCTCCGACCCCTGTCTGTCTCATGCTTTGATTTATGATGGGCAGCATATATCTGCTGCAGATGCAACCGTGTTCCCCTCTGTCTCATACTGTCTCTGTCTCTGTCTCATACACACATGCATATAACATGCTGTAGTTATATAATATAATATAATATAATACATACACAATACATGTATATATAATACATGATAAATGTAACATTTAAAAGTTAAGATGCTTCTAGTTTTAATAATTTAAACATGCCTTTGAAGTTTGGGCAAAAACTTCTGGCAGTGTTGTGTTTTCGTGTATTTTTTTTTTCTTTTCACAGCGCTGGATGTCATATGGTGATTGTGAAACACACGGGACACTTCATGGTGAAATTTGTTAATCAGGTCAGCTGAAATAAACCCACAGTGCATTGTTCTGATCAAAATTGACATGAAAAATGTTACGCCAACGTGTCGGACTCTGTAGACAGCCAGTTAAGAAACAACTTCTACATGATATAACAATTGTTTTAATACTGTATCCTAATTGTGGATGATTAAGCCATATATCATATGCTGAAGTAAATTTCTTTAGTGTGTTAACGATAAAAAAACAACAACCACAAGAACCGTACAGAACCGAAAACCGTGATACGAACCGAACCGTGGGTTTTGTGAACCGTGCCATCCCATATATATATATCTATCTCTCTGCTCTGTCTCTCTCTCTTTCTCTCTTTTTTTATTTTATTTTTTCTCTCTTGATGCTTCAAAACAGTCAAAAACACAAAAAAATGTAACAATCTGGACTTGGTGAGTATTCACTTAAACGCAGCCGGTTATGTTTTAAGTAGTGGTGAGCCGTTATCGGCGTTAACGCGAGACTCTTATCGGGCGATTAAAACAAAAACTCGGCGTTAATCTATTCTCAAAATTGGGTTCTATTTTAGCGCGGATGTACACCTAGCCGAATTGCACTGTAGGGGCGAGAGAACGAGTCTTCGAACCTGTGTGTATGCCTACTAGTGTTGTCAAAAATATCCATATTTAGCTATGTATCGATACTGAAATATCTGAAACGATACAATACTCATTTTCTACAGTATCGATATCCGCTGCGCTCTCCTCTACGACCGACAGCGAGTTGACACGCACCCGCCTCGATTTTCTCAGGTGTTCAAATATTTATTTGCAGCTGTATCATACAAATAAATAGTTAAAAAATCATACATTGTGATTTCTGGATTTTTTTTTCTCGATTATGTCTCTCACAGTGGACATGCATCTACGATGACAATTTCAGACCCCTCCATGATTTCTAAGTGGGAGAACTTTCAAAATAGCAGGGTGTTCAAATACTTATTTTCCTCACTGTATATGGTAGTTTTTTCCCCATGGTATCTGTCAAAATTGTGACTAGTAGCTTTGGAAACTAACAACAGTGGCTGCTGAGCAAAAAATGTCAATGTTCAAGCCCTGCTTACAGTCATAGACTCCCATTCACTTCACTCTCTGTCTGCAGTTTTGTTGTCTGCCGCTTAAAGGCCAATTCAACCGCACCGACAGACACAGACCAATGCCATCGGTCGCCCGATTACATCACATCACTTCTCAGACATTCTAACGCTGATTCAGCATGTTCAATCAACGAAAACAAGCTCCGACAGATGCACACGGACTCAGACAAAAAGTGTCTGTTGCTGCTGTGAATCTGCCTTTAAATGCTCAAGCTTTTAAAGTGTCCCTGTTATGCCATTTTAAAGGCTCCTACAACAGGTTTACATGCATCAAAGGTCAAACACTTTCATTTTCTAAATGAATGATGGCGTTGAATTTACCATATCAATCCGAGCGCGAGTCTGATAATGACAACATTGGAAGAGTTAGTTATTCAACCCGAAACTCTATAGCAAGGACAACTTGAACAGGGCGTTTCTGTGATACGCTACTCAGTTTGAGGTACACTCGGATGTTGCAACTGTAATTCAGAACTAACAAGTGCGCGTCCATCAGCAAACCCATGTGTGTGTTTCTCATTTATTGCGGTGCACATGCGGGAACTGTGTTAATAACTGCAGATCTGGCTCCATCCTTTATCTTTACTCAAAGTTGTAAGAACGACAGACAAGCTGCATTAATAGCCTCAGTTTTGGGTAATGGTGGCCCACAGCTGATGAGCAGAAGTATTTCAGTAAGACTGTTATAATGTGAGTTAGCCGGAGACCTACACAATATAAAACACAAAACTACATGTTTGTTTTATACACCCGGTAGAAAATATATACATCAATAATTATTCATACTTACCGGCAGTGTTGTAGTACTTGAGACCGGTCTTAAAGGTCCCGTTCTTTGTGTCTTTTTGTAGCTTTGATTGTGTTTACAGTGTGCAATATAACGTGTTCATGTTTCGCGTGTAAAAAAACACAGTATTTTTAACAAAATTTTCCCTCTCCTAAAAACGGCTGATGAGTTCCTTTATTCTATGAAGTCCCTCCTTCAGAAATACATAACGAGTTCTGATTGTGCCAGCGGTTCCTGTGTTGTGATTCGACAGCAGCTTAGCGAACGTGGCACGGTTCCTGTGTTGTGATTCGACAGCAGCTTAGCGCACGTGGAAAGGTCACGCCTCTTAACGGGAGATATATGCGCGCTTAATGATCTCTACAGCGTCCCTGGGAAAGCCAAACAAAGGTGATTTGACTCCGGTATGAAAATAACAGCGTCTCGACGACATGGCGACAAACGCAACACTTCCTTTTCTCCACGCGACACGTCCTCTTCTCCACGTGGGACAGCAACAAGACCACGCCCCCTTTTTTCGCGTATTCTTGTGGGCGGAGGTTAGTCTGTTCTACTGTTCTACTGACGTCATTTATGAAGGAAGTACCAGGATGTAGTCCAAACCGGCCGTTCGCCGTAGGCTTTGAAAGGGAACTTCTGTTAAATAAAATATCTCGTTTGGCATTGAACTTTGAGCTTTATAATTTTACAGGTATTATTTATGCTCTAACAGCAACATTACACACTAACTAAAGTTTGAACAGTGGGATCACGAAGAACGGGACCTTTAAGACCATTTTTTTTGAAGGTCTTGTCTCTGTCTCGACTGCATTTCTCCTCGGACTCAGGATTTTATCTCAAGACCAGTCAAGATCACTAAATTGCTGGTGCATTGTCTGATTTAACATTAATGTGATTTGATGTAAAAGTTACTGCTTAAAATGCAAGCAATAACTTCTTTGTAATGTGATTTTACTTATGTTGCTGTGCTGCTGGGTTCAAAATCAATGCAGCTTCGTCTCAAAAATGGCCAAAATTAATATTAATGCCCACAAAATTCTGAGCTATAGTTTTTTTTATTTAACAGAATATAATTAAGCAATATCACAAGAGCAAGAGAGCTGTTTTCATGAATATAACAGTGATTGCAAATGATATTGATTCACACAAACATTCAATAAACATATAGAAAATGTTTAATTATATTTTAAACTTTGTCTTTGCTAATTAAGTCATCGTTATTCTTATAACGAATCGTTGTTAAATGAATCGGCTGCTTTGAACAAATCGGTTGAATAAAGGATTCTGTGACTGTTAAATAGTTTAATCTGAACATTATTTATGCAGGTGTAATTGTACCAATTCAGATTAAACTTCTGTGCCATGAATTTTATTGTCAGTGATTTGATTGGTAACGGCGCTATTGTGTCTTACTGTTATAATTTGTATTTATTTGTTAAATACAAGTCATTTCTTCAAGACAGTAGATATGGATCCTTTAGATTAATTTAAGTAGTGCTGGTCTGGTCTTGGTCTCGACTTGGTCTTGGTTTAAGTGGTCTTGACTAAAACACTACTTTACAGGTTGTGATTCTGAGGAGCAGCTGAACCAAAAAAACTGAGTATTGACCCATCTTTCCAGAGCAAGTGTTTTGTGATTTCTGCATTCAACTCTGAGATTTGAGAAGCAGTCGTCAGTAAAATGACATGTTAAGTTGTTCAACATCGACAACGTACAACATAGGCAGGCATTATGCAAATAACTTTTCTAGTGACGTAGAATCGTAACACATTCAGATTCAAACAAAAAACGACTCGTACATGCGTTCCGAGTCTTCTTTCTTTTGAGCAACTATTTATTTGTGCTCTTTTGACTTTACAGTATGCATTCACAAACCGCTCTATTACACACTGCATGAAAGGGAATATTAATAGGGGCACTTTAAGACGGGGTGGATTCTGAATGATGTTCCTCTGGGCCGTTATATTTGTTGTCTGAAATTTGCTATTCTTGTTTAAAAAAACTATATCTTTATTGTCTCGTACTGTATCCACCAGATGATCTATGCAGCACATGATGCTCAGATCTCTATTGCCCTATTTCTCCACCTGCTGGGGATGAACAAAGAGCCCTGTCTGCCCACTGAGGGTGAGGCAGCGTTTGTCCAGCTGGCTTCCTGTTGCCAGGGGCTTGTGGATGTGCCCTTTAGGGGGCGCTATGGTGGAGAGGGGGAAGAAGGGGAGAGAAGGCGGCGGAGCCGAAAGTCCACTGTGGACAGTCCTGAGTCTGGAGACCAGCAAGTTCCAGACCCGCGGCGGAACAAACGCAAACCACTAGGAGTTGGTTACTCGGCCAGGTAATGAATATTTGGCTTCCTGGAATTGGTAATGCATCTGACTAAAGATAATGAAATGTATATCTTTCAATATGATGTTGAAGTTGAGAATGCAAATTAGAACAAACCTCTTGCACAATGTGTAATGTTTTGGATATTTGGATCAACTTTTAGGAGATGAAGTAACTGTTTTTTGTCTTCATTCAGGAAATCACCGCTTTACGATAACTGTTTCCTTCATGCTCCTGATGGTCAGCCACTCTGCACATGTGACAAGAAGAAAGCAAAATGGTACCTGGAAAAGGGTATAGGAGGTACACAATATTATAAATGTGGAAATTATAAATTTATAGTAGAAATGTTTTTTTTTTTATTCTCACCTTGTGGTGTTATAATGCAGTTACAAAGCATTTGGCTTATGATAACAATCAGTGTATTAGATGTACACTTTTTTTTACAGTGTTACATATGTACTTCCTGTTGTAATATCAGTAAATGTGTATGATTTCATAATTATATATAATTATTATAAATATAATAAATTATAACTAACCCTAAATCAAACCTGAACCGTATAGTATGTTAATTATTAGAGATGATGCATGATACTAAATTTTTCTTTCAGAATGATATCTACCGATAGTTAGATAAGTTTCTTTTCCATAAGAAAGAAAAAAAAAACTCTCCCAAATAATGCTGCAAACTATACAGAAAACCCTTTAGTTTAATTATATTAAACTAATATTTGTTTTCAGATATAAGCTAATTGCACCCAAATTAAAAACTGAAATTTTTGTGTACAACTCATTTGCACACAAGGTACTTTTCATAAAGCTCTTTTCTTCATGACAAATTTATTCAAGAATACATGTATAATTAACAGTAAGTAAGCTCCTCTCTAGTGTTTCTTTATTGCTATCTAACAAACTGAACATCAGATGACTTTCCTGAGGTAACGTTCGGCTAAACAATGTAATGTGACTTGTTTACAAGCTGTTTTATTGACGTCTTTCTGCGGTTGAGTGATTACATGAGTCATGTTACGGATTTCGGTAAGTTGTAGTGTATCTTTCAATAGACCTTTTGATATTCATGCATGTAGGAGCGTCAAAACGCCATTAATCATTTGAATTTCATGATAAAATGGACTGAATTTGAAAGGTGACTTTCTTTTTAGAAGTAACAAAGCAGAGTGTTATTTGCACTACAATAATGTTTAGTGTAGGGAAAAACTGCAGACCTGCAACCCTGGCTTGAACTACAGGTGATTTTTATAGCTTTGATCTACCGATACATCGTGCATTACTCGCTACAGCGTAATAGTGAAAATAATAGCTTTTATCACCCGATACCGATACATCGGTGCATTACTCATTACGGCGTAATAGTGAAAATAGCTTTTATTGGCCGATACATAGGTGCATTACTCGTTATGGCGTAATAGTGCAAATAATAGCTTTTATCACCTAATACCGATACATCGGTGCGTTACTCGTTATGGCGTAATAGTGAAAATAATAGCTTTTATCACCTAATACCGATACATCGGTGCATTACTCGTTATGGCTTATGGTGAAAATAATAGCTTTTATCACCCGATTACCAATACATTGGTGCATTACTCGTTACGGCGTAATAGTGAAAATAATAGCTTTTATTGGCCGATACATCGGTGCCTTACTCGTTACAGCGTAATAGTGAAAATAATAACTTATCACCTGATACCGATACATCGGTGCATTACTCGTTACGGTGTATTAGTGAAAATAATGGCTTTTATTGGCCGATACATTGGTGCATTACTCGTTATGGCTTATGGTGAAAATAATTAGCTTTTATCACCCGATACCAGTACATCGGTGCATTACTCGTTACGGCGTAATAGTGAAAATAATAGCTTTTATTGGCCGATAAATCGTTGCATTACTCGTTATGGCGTAATGGTGAAAAATAATAGCTTTTATCAACCGATACTGATTTTTGGCCGATAAATCGTTGTATTACTCATTACGGCTTAATTATACACTTAAGTATTAAAGAGGCCATAAAATTAAACATTACGGTTTAATATATTTAAAATAATATTGAAGTCTGGGCCTGGATCCAAAAAAGGGTTCGACTTTATTTTAAGGTGTCCTTGTTATAGTGTAATTGTACAATTTTGTACTGAGTAATATTAAATGGCATGTACTTACTATAGGGTTCGAGTCAGGATTAGGGTTTGGTTTAGGGTTAGTTGCTTTGTAATTCTTTAATTTACTGTTATTACTGTGGTTAGTACATGTACAGCAGGTGCAATGAAATTACACAGCACCTGAAAATAGTCCCCAGCACGCTCTCTGTGCAAGCCGGTTGTCACTGTGCTGTGTAATACCATTATGCCGCTGCACTCATGGTAGGGCACAAAGTTGCTTGATTATTACGCAGGAATGGGAGTATAGTTCCTAACCATATCTGTCTAGAAAATCACAACTTTTAATTTTCCGTTGGTCTTAGTACACGATGAAACTACAGAAGAGTCAAGTCAACTCTTTGGTAATTTTTTTTTTTTTAGCGAGATGCTAACGGTCTAATCAGATTCAATGATCTATGCTAAGCTATGCTAAAAGTGTTACCGCCAGACCCAGAGATCGGCGAAAACTGTAAAACTCAACTGTTTAACTCTAGGGGAGTTGGAAAATGAGCCTATTTTCAAAAAAGTTCCTTTAAGCTTGACGTCAACTAGTCGCTGATCATTGCCTATAAAGGGTGCAATATGATACTGTGGAACAGGTCCACTTTTATACTCTTTTTTTATTTTTTTATTAATTTTTTATAACAGTTCAAATGCATACTGAGAGCACTACACAAGATGTTTTATTATAATATCTGGATGCTCAATTGATAAGGTGAATGCACGTTTTAAACAGCTTATTGTACACGTAAGCTAATCAACCTTAATTATAAAATAATTGTTTAAGATATAATTATTCATAACTGCATATTTTACAGAAATGGTGTTTAAAGATAAATGTTTAAGTGCAAAAATATTAGTAATTCCCACCTTGTGCTCTTAGTTAGGTCGGGCGGTAGCATGCGGTCTTGGACACAAAAGTCCAAATATTTCAAAGCAACTGAAGGTCAAATTGGACTCAAGTTTAAGCCTTCCAGTCTGTCGTTGGTCGGAGAGAGTGAGAAAACGTCTGTATTAGAGCGGTGTATTGACCTATTAGCTTCGGCTTCAAAATTATCCTCTGTATAATGTCTAATATAATTGAGTAAAATGTGATCTGCATACATTTTAATCACAGAATTGGTCAGTGAAGATCCCTTCATTGTCCGGCTGCTGTTTGAGCCATCAGGCCGTCCCGACTCACAAAAAGACTACTACCTCACAGCCAAAGAGAATCTCTGTGTGGTGTGCGGAAAAGCAGAGTCTTACATCAGGTTCGTCTCGTGATTTCTTGAGTTCGTTTGGAAAATGGGACTTGCCATCTCAACTTCTGTTTGTCCATTTTAACCTAGGAAGAACATTGTCCCACACGAGTATCGGCGCCACTTCCCGGCTGAGATGAAGGACCACAACTCGCACGACATCCTGTTGCTGTGTACTTCCTGTCACGCCGCCTCAAACGTGCATGACGGTATCCTGAAGCAGCAGCTGGCCGAGGAACACTCGGCTCCGCAGGGCTGCGAGGAGGGCATCCGTCTGCTGGAGGACGCAGACCGTCGACGGGTGCGCTCGGCTGCACGGGCTCTCCTCAGCGCCAGCAACGGGATGCCCGATTCCAGAAAGGAGGAGCTCCTGTCAGTCATCCAGAGCTTCTTCTGCAGCGGACAGCAGGAGGTCACACAAGAGATGCTTCACAACGCTGCAGCGTTGGAAACCAGGTTAGATTCATATGCGAGTCTCTACTTATTGAAGCTCATTTTGACCAAAAACCACCCACATAATAGGCAGGAAGTGGTCATCTGACAGACATGTAAAACTAAAAGCTAAAATGACAGTGCCCATATTATGCTAGACTGCCGACAAAAAAAGTTGCTGTTTGGATTTAAATGGGCAAATGCGTAAGAGTTTATGATTGGATGATTATTGCAGTGATTATGTTTCTAGCATGTTATATGTTTGGCAACAGTTCTTCTAACCCTAATTGGTGGAGTGTGTAGCTTTTCATTTTTCAAACAACCATGTAGGAAGACATGTCATGGCCATATTCCAGGATGACAATGTCAAGATTAATCAGCTCAAACTGTAAAAGAATGGTTGGGAGGGAGCATGAAGAATAATTTTCACCCCCGAGTCCAGCCCTTAAATTCATTTTAAGTCTTTGGGATGTGCTGGAGGAGACTTTACAGAGTGCTGGACTCTTGCATTGTCAATTCAAGATCTTGACCAAACATTCATGCATCTCTTGATGGAAATAACATCACAACATTTATTATTTCTGTTTTTGAAATTAAAATCTACACACTCCATCAATTAGGGTTAGAAGAACTGAATCTTTACGCTTGCCCATTTTTCCTGCTTCTAACACAACTTTGAGGATAAAATGTTCACTTGCTGCCTAATATATCCCATCCACTAACAGGTGCCGCGGTGAAGAGATTATCAGTGTTATTCACTTCACCTGTCACCGGGTTGTGGGTATATATTAAGTACAGTGCATCCGGAAAGTATTCACTGCACTCCACATTTCATGTTACAGCCTTATTCCAAAATGACAACGTGAAAGAAGTTTGTTTGAAATCTTTGCAAATATATTAAAAACTGAAAAAAATCACATGTACATAAGTATTCACAGCCTTTGCTCAATACTTTGTTGAAGCACCTTTGGCACCAATTACAGCCTCAAATACTCAAAAAGATGATGCTACAAGCTTGGCACACCTTTTTTTTCTTTTAAAAATCTCAAGCGCCATCAGGTTGGATGGGGAACGTCGGTGCACAGCCATTTTCAGATCTTTCTAGAGATGTTCAATCTGGTTCAGGTCTGGGCTCTGGCTGGGCCACTCAAGGACATTCACAGAGTTGTCCCATAGCCACTCCTTTTGTTTTATTTTTTTGGCTGTGTGCTTTAGGGCTGTCAAAATGGCTGAAAAGCTAAATTCGAAATTCTTTCTTAAATATGATCAAAATTCGAATTATATTCAAATTCTAAATGCAATACTTGATGTTAGAGGGAAAAAGTACTGTATTGTCTCCTATGCCCACAAACATATTGAAATGAAATGACATTCACTTTTTACAGTGCATTAACTTTTCAAACAATTATTAAATAAAATAATTTCATTGAGCATGCGGTTTTATGCACTTTTGTTACCTAATTTTCCTTGCAAGTGCATCAATAACCTGAGAATATGCGACAACGTAATGTGAACACAAAATAGCAAACTGACATTCAGAAAGAATCCATTTCCACCCACTAAACATCTACATATTGTTCGTCAAAAACACCAAACAGTCAACTTGACCTGCAGCGAGTGCTGAGCGTTTTTTGCTGAGGTACGGTCAAGTATGTCTTTGCCAGCTGTGCAATATGTGGATGCATATAATGTTATACTGCAAGATTTTTGCCACCAACTGAGAGGATTTTCGTCAGCGGGTAACTTACCGTATCTTCTTTCATTTATAGCCATCTCATGCCCCAAAGCCCTGATCGCCTTTTTCTGCACTGCTCTGTATCTGACTGTATACGCCGTCGAACAGGTTGCCCATTTTCTCTTTCTCTCTTTTTTTTCCCGCCTTTTTTCAAATGAACAACACAGCTGCCAGTTGCCAAACCGTGTCAGTTCCGTCATAGTCATGTCTCCCGCACCTCTACCAAAAATTCTAATGCACGGTTTTTGCATTCGAATGTGCTTTGTTTTTTGTTTTTTTGTTTTTTTTGTAACACATTTCAACAAATATTCTAATTTTTATTTGACAGCCCTAGTGTGCTTAGGGTCGTTGCACTGTTGGAAGATGAGCCTTCACCCCAGTCTGAGGTCTAGTGCTCTGGAGCAGGTTTTCATCAAGAATGTCTCTGTACATTGCTGCATTCCTCCTTCCCTCCATCCTGACTAGTCTCGCCACTGAAAAACATCCCCACAGGTATTGGCCAGGTGATGAGTGGTCCCTGGTTTCCTCCAGCCATGACCCTTGCCATTCAGGCCAAAGATTCAATCTTTGTTTCATCAGACCAGAGAATTTAATTTCTCATGTTCTGAGAGTCCTTCAGGAGCCTTTTGGCAAACTCCAGGCGGGCTGTGATGTGCCTTCTGTCCACTCTACCATACAGGCCTGATTGGTGGAGAGCTGTAGAGATGGTTGTTCTTCTGGAAGGTTCTCCTCTCTATACAGAGAAACGCTGGAGCTCTTTTAGAGTGACCATCGGGTTCTTGGTCACCTCCCTGACTAAGGCCTTTCTCCCCCGATCGCTCAGTTTGGCCGGGCAGCCAGCTCTAGGAAGAGTCCTGGTGGTTCCAAACTTCTTCCATTCACGGATGATTGAGGCCACTGTGCTCATTACTGCAAACATTTTTCTGTACCCTTCTCCAGATCTGTGCGTTGATACAATCCTGTCTCGGAGGTCTACAGACAATTCCTTGGACTTGGCTTGGTTTGTGCTCTGCCATGCACTGTTAATTGTGGGACCTTTTATATAGACCGGTGTGTGCCTTTCCAAATCCTGTCCAATCAATTGAATTTACCACAGGTGGACTCCAATCAAGTTGTAGGAACATCTCAAGGATGGTCAGTGGAAACCGGAGCACCTGAGCTCAATTTAGAGCGTCATAGCAAAGGCTGTGAATACTTACACTCACCTAAAGGATTATTAGGAACACCATACTAATACTGTGTTTGACTCCCTTTCGCCTTCAGAACTGCCTTAATTCTACGTGGCATTGATTCAACAAGGTGCTGAAAGCATTCTTTAGAAATGTTGGCCCATATTGATAGGATAGCATCTTGCAGTTGATGGAGATTTGTGGGATGCACATCCAGGGCACGAATCTCCCGTTCCACCACATCCCAAAGATGCTCTATTGGGTTGAGATCTGGTGACTGTGGGGGCCATTTTAGTACAGTGAACTCATTGTCATGTTCAAGAAACCAATTTGAAATGATTCAAGCTTTGTGACATGGTGCATTATCCTGCTGGAAGTAGCCATCAGAGGATGGGTACATGGTGGTCATAAAGGGATGGACATGGTCAGAAACAATGCTCAGGTAGGCCGTGGCATTTAAACGATGCCCAATTGGCACTAAGGGGTCTAAAGTGTGCCTAGAAAACATCCCCCACACCATTACACCACCACCACCAGCCTGCACAGTGGTATCAAGGCATGATGGATCCATGTTCTCATTCTGTTTACGCCAAATTCTGACTCTACCATCTGAATGTCTCAACAGAAATCGAGACTCATCAGTCCAGGCAACATTTTTCCAGTCTTCAACTGTCCAATTTTGGTGAGCTTGTGCAAATTGTAGCCTCTTTTTCCTATTTGTAGTGGAGATGAGTGGTACCCGGTGGGGTCTTCTGCTGTTGTAGCCCATCCGCCTCAAGGTTGTGCGTGTTGTGGCTTCACAAATGCTTTGCTGCATACCTCGGTTGTAACGAGTGGTTATTTCAGTCAAAGTTGCTCTTCTATCAGCTTGAATCAGTCGGCCCATTCTCCTCTGACCTCTAGCATCAACAAGGCATTTTCGCCTACAGGACTGCCGCATACTGGATGTTTTTCCCTTTTCACACCATTCTTTGTAAACCCTAGAAATGGTTGTGCGTGAAAATGCCAGTAACTGAGCAGATTGTGAACCGGGCCGTCTGGCACCAACAACCATGCCACGCTCAAAATTGCTTAAATCCCCTTTCTTTCCCATTCTGACATTCAGTTTGGAGTTCAGGAGATTGTCTTGACCAGGACCACACCCCTAAATGCATTGAAGCAACTGCCATGTGATTGGTTGATTAGATAATTGCATTAATGAGAAATTGAACAGGTGTTCCTAATAATCCTTTAGGGGAGTGTATGTACATGGTTTTTTTTATTTTTATTTATACATTTGCAAAGATTTCAAACAAACTTTTCTCATGTTGTCATTTATGGGGTAGTGTTTGTAGAATTTTGAGGGGGAAAATGAACTGAATCCATTTTGGAGTAACATTTTATATAGCTGTTGGCCCTGTCTGCAGGTTAAGATTTATTTACATAATTATTCTAGTCATCATTACATCTATACGGAGTTCTCTCTTGACTAATTTGGATGTTGTTTTAATGTATATCTGTCTCCTACAGTATAGAACAGGCTGCTGAGCACCCTTATACTATTATATTATGTATTTTAACAGTATTGTTTAATAAAACCATGAGTAATTACTGTTGATACTAGGGCTGCCATTAACAACTATTTTTATATTGATTAATCTATCGACTAATTTATCACAATTTTCAACAATTTTACTTAAAAACATTTGATTTAACTTGTACCGTTGGCCTTCAGTAGTGTACTATAAAAAAGTATGCATGTAAACAAGCCCTTGACAAAATGTAAATCTAAAAGAGTAAAAAGGTACAAATTTGTAAACCAACATAACAAAAGAGAATATCAGCAAATACTTTTTATATAGAATAGTGTTGTCACAATACCAAAATTATGACTTCGATACGACGCATATTTTGAAATACTGCTCTTATTAGAGTGCTGTCAAAGTACCGGTACTAATACAATTTCATATCGTACCCAATTTACCCAGTCGACTAAAAATATTGACGTCGACTAATTAACAGCGTCGACGCAGTCGATTGTATCGACCAATCGCAACAGGCCTAGTTACAGAATTGGAAAAATTCTGATTAATCAAAAAAATATCCCTTTTTTCTTAACTTAAGGGGTTTGTTGCAACCACACCCTGTTCTTTAGATCTGGAGTGTGTCCGTCCTTTTAATGTAAATCTATGGAATATTTACTGGTTATGTTGCACCATGAGTCGGATTGCTTAAAGTAATTGTATAAACCGTTAAGCAGCTGTTAAAATAGTATACTTGGGTTTGGGGGGTTTCTTACAATAGATACAACTAGTTAATCCAAGTTGCTGAATACCAGATCTTTGTGTTGTCATTCATATGTTAATGTACCTACGAATGTGAAGATTTGGACTGAGGGGGTTTGAGTTCTGTAAGATTCTGAAAGTCGATGTCGTCTTCTACCTTTGCAGGATCTTCAACGAGAGTTATGTGCCACATGGACTGAAGGTAGTGCAGGCGTATGCCGAGCACGGTCTGCGCGGCCTGATGAAACTGGAGTGCTGTTGGCGACAACACTTCCTGACCAGCATGCATCCCCGCCATTTGCCCCCTCTCTGGTCCGTCAACCACAACCACGACAAATATCTGCGCAAGTATGGCGAGGACCTTCAAATTCAGCTCAACTGAGCTCCTCGCCACTCGAACAAAAAGACTTTGTGCTACAACTGCTAGAATAGGAAGGTTCCCACTGCGTGTTTAACACCTTGGTATCCTGTCCTATGTCGTTTGAGTGTGTACCAGAGAGAGACTCGCCCTGGCCACAGACAAGCCCTGTTGTTGACTTACAAATGAGAAAAAAAACACAACAACCTAAGACTAGACTGGGCTCTAAGGGACCAGATGGAGATTGGGTAAGAGACTCTTTGGGGATCGGAAGCCACTGTGGTGAACGGTAGAACGTTAAACTCAAGGATGGTGTGAGAACAAAAACGGTGATAGGTAAAATAACAGCGTAATGTGCACACTTTTTAATCAAATGTTGAAAAGCATTCTCATTTCCCTGTGAAAAGTAGCGTATGCTGTATTTTAACCAGCCCAAACCTGCTCTTCTTAAGTCCTAATCATCAATTGGATACGATATTCATAGGCAGGTTTGAGGCCATATTAAATATTTTGTTATGTGTTAAATCAGTTTGTCTTTTGAGGCTATAGAAAATGGCCATTTTTACTTGAAATGCCCATAATGGAGCTTTATCGTTTCGGTTTAAGATTTCAGGCTGTTTTTTTGTTCAGTGTGTTTTGAAGAAAACTCCATTTATCTTTAAAAGACTGGACCAAATTGCGCACAGCTTGGCACATCATCTCTGTACAATAATCCTCCTGAAGGTCAGGACGCGTCCAAAACACACCGGAACATCTTTCCAGAACCCCTGACCCATTGAAGATGGGCTAAAATGATGCTGGAAGAAATGCATTTTCAACACCCCACCCCCCCTCCCCGATCAAGATTTCATAGTGCCAGTTTGTGTTGTATTTGCAGTTACAGCCAGAGAGATTCAGCTCCATGGATGTTAACGCATATAAATGGCCAAATCAAGGAAACTGACGTCTGAGCCTAACATTTATAATTTAACTTAAGAAACACCACAGCTTTCCTTTTTATTTACATTTGTCCAGATGTAACCTATTAAAAGCTGCTGTGTTTCCTTAATGTCAATAAAATAATAAAATTTCATATCTTAAGACTGGATGAGTTGTCAGTTGTTCTGATGTTTCACATCCTGAATGATCGCAGCACATAAAACAATCCAACACTCATACAGTTTTACTGTTTATTACTTAGAAAACCAAGATTTAATAAATAGTCTGTAGAAATGTTTTGGTCACTTCAGTGTCTAAAATGGGAGTTAACATCTGATCTGGTGATTCTGGTACAGCAGCTTTAAGGCCTCTTCGATTGCGGCATCGGAACAATCTGTTTGTCAAATGACCGTTTTGGACCAGTGTCAAATATGCTACGTTTCACAGTAATGTTACACAAAAGTTTGAATCCAACAACATGGGGTGTGTTACAAACATCTCGTCACATTTAGGGCCAGTCACAGCATTTCGTTTGGCGGCCAAGTGTAGTGCATAGCGTTTGTCAGGTAAGCATAATACATAAACATTTAAAGACTTTTGTCTCAGAAGACGATATACAACTTGAGCACAATATTATTATTAATGACATGTACATCAAGTGGCACAACTAACATGATAAACACTGCTATTTGAAAATCCCTTGCTATACTACTCCATTATCCAATTATGAAGTAATCATCGCTGGTATAATGTGAGCATGACACCGTAGTAGATTGTCAAACGTTAACAAAATGTAATCCAATAATGTAACAATATTGGTCACTCTGTAGTTTGTCTGTAGTTACTGCTTTTGGCTTTGGAGAACAATTTAGTTGGAATACGGACTTTGTATAATTAAGTGCGTGTTGTTGAACATCAGTAGTGATTTTCAAACAGCTTGAATGATTTGCATTGAAATCCAAAATAATTGAGTATTTTGATTGAGGCACAACCACATTTTGCCAACCGTCTGCTACTTATTGCTTTTGCATCTACACATCTTAGACTTAAAACACAATAGGGATAGTACAGTTCATTGCAGTGACAGAATAAGGCAGGGCGTCCAATCCTGCACCTGGATGGCCAACGTCCTGCAGATTTACAGGACAGTGGTCCTCCAGGAACCGGTTTGGACACCACTGGAATAAGGCATACATTATATCTGCCATTTGCTCAGTGGAGCTCCTGTTATGCTTTACATTTTCAGTCTGTATTATTACATCTCACTGGTGTTTTCATTAGTTTTGCTGGTGAAATACAGTATATTTTCTTTGGGCGTAAACAAGCACAGACATCATTCTGTGTACAGACTGAGCACAAAACACGTGGGCTGGGTTCACGCTAGAGCTGATGCTGCACTGAACTCTAGTGTGAAAGTCTTCTTGGCATCAGTACATTGGCTGGTGTTTTCTGAACTTCAGTTCGGACCAAGCATTTTGCCTCTACATTCTCACAGGGTCTCACATCGCTGTACAAGGCGGTTTTCACAGGTTAAGGCTGTTGTGCCAGTTTAATTCTACATGAGCTGTACACCAAGCTGCCTTTTCAAGTGCGCTCTGGTTTGGTTCCTCGGGAGCTCCAGAGTTTGGTACGACGCTATCAAAATAACCGAACGGCGTTAAACAGATCTAAGTCCCCATTAGAAGAGAAATAGTCTTATTACATTCACATCAAAATGGGACATACAAACATTCAAACTGCACTTTTGTTTTCATCTTGTCTTAAACTGATAGAAGACTATAAATTACTGTAATGTATCTCCACAAAAAACTTCCCAGATTCTATTCACTCTATTCACACGATAAATAATAATATATAGGACTTTCTTTCTCTGGATGTGGATTGCAAGATGTATAAGCTACATTGGTTGCACTTTATTTTACAGTACATGTACTTACAGTGTACTTACAAAGTACTGGGTAATCAGGGCTTGACATTAACGTTTTCGCTAAAAAGCCACTGTGGCTAGTGGTTTTCCAAAGTTACTAACCACTCAGCATTTCACTGGCTAGAATCAATACCATGGGGAAAAACTGCCATATACAGTGGCGAGAAAAAGTATGTAAACCACTTGCAGAATCTGATAAAATGTGAATAATTTTAACTAAATAAAAGAGATCATACAAAATGCATGTTATTTTTTATTTAGTACTGTCCTGAATAAAATATTTGACATAAAAAATGTTTACATATTGTCCACAAGACAAAAAATAGCTGAATTTATTAAAATAACCCTTGATTCTCAGTGCTGTGTGTTGTTCCCTGGATGATCCACAGCTGTTCTTTTGTTTTGTGATGGTTGTTCTTGAGTCTCTTGTTTGTCCTGAGCAGTTAAACTGCCCAATGTTCTTCTGAAAACTCCTCCAGGTCCTGCACATTCTTCAGTTTTCCAGCATCTTTTGCATATTTGAACCCTCTCCAGCAGGGACTGTATGATTTTGAGATCCATCTTTTCACACTGAGGACAATTGAGGGACTCAAACACAACTACTAAAAAAGGTTCAGACATTCACTGATGCTCCAGAAGGAAACACGACGCATTAAGAGCCGGGGGGTGAAAACTTATTGAATTTGAAGATCAAGGTAAATTGTACTCAATTTGTCTTCCGGGAAACGTGTATCTTCTGTTGCTTCTGAAGGGCAGTACTAAATGAAAAAATATATATATTTAAACAAAGTAAGAAAAATTTGGACCTCTTCATCCTGTTCAAAAGTTTTCACCCCCGGCTCTTAATGTATCGTGTTTCCTTCTGGAGCATCAGTGAATGTTTGAACCTTTTTTTAGTAGTTGTGTTTGAGTCCCTCAACTGTCCTCAGTGTGAAAAGATGGATCTCAAAATCATACAGTCCCTGCTGGAGAGGATTCAAATATGCAAAAGATGCTGGAAAACTGAAGAATGTGCAGGACCTGGAGGATTTTTCTGAAGAACATTGGGCAGTTTAAAGGGATGGTTCACCCAAAAATGAAAATTCTATCATTTAATCTCCCTCAAGTTGTTCCAAACCTGTATGAGTTTCTTTGTTCTGCTGAACACAAAAGATATTCGGATGAATGTTTGTAACCAAGCAGATTATAGTAGGTAAAAAAAATACTATGGTAGTCAATGGTTGCTCTATCTGCTTTGTTACAAACATTCTTCAGAATATCTTCTTTTGTGTTCAGCAGAACAAAGAAACTTATACAGGTTTGGAACAACTTGAGGGTGATTAAATGATGACAGAATTTTTATTTTTGGGTGAACTATCCCTTTAACTGTTCAAGACAAACAAGGGACTCATGAACAACCATCACAAAACAAAAGAACAGTCATAGATCATCAGGGAACAAAACCAGTATTGAGAATCAAGTGTTCATAAACTTTTGAACGGGGTCATTTTAATAAATTCAGCTTTTTTTTTTTTGTCCTGTGGACTAAATAAACATCTTTTATGTAAAATAGCTTATTAAAAAATAACATGCATTTTGTATGATCCCTCTTATTTAGTTAAAATAATTCCCATTTTCACAGATTCTGCACTGTAGATATTTGTACTATTATCTCATAAAGTGACAGCAGCATAATATTCCTGCTGACAAATTAAGACCTGACGCATGGATCCATTACACTGATATAAATGCCTTTTCTTTCTCATCTGTTTAACATCTGTTAAAACGACTGTGTTTAATTGAATACTAGCCAAGACTGGCATTTTGACATTATTTTGTGTGTTTGACTGTTTAAACGCAATAAGCCAGTGATTCTCAAACCTGCCCTGGAGTACCACCAGCCCTGCACATTTTGTATGTTTCCCACATTTATCACACCTGATTCAACTCATGAGCTCCATAAATAGAGACTGCAAGACCTGAATGGGCGTGTCAGATATAGGGGAACATACAAAATGTGCAGGGCTGGTGGTACTGCAGGACAGGTTTGAGAACCACTGCAATAAGCAATGAAAAAGAAATCAATTTAGTGCTGAGAGGCGGCTTCATGTGAGCGTATTTTGGGTCTGAGCACAAAATCTGCAGGAATGAGTAAAATTATGAGCAATACACACACTCCCACGGTGAAACTCAAGCCCTGTAACACCAACAATATTCATCCAGAGCAAATGAAACGAGTGAGTGAGGGGAGGCGGGTTTGTGTGACGCTCGCTGTCGGAGAGATGAGAGAGAGAGCAGCTGGTATCGTGTCTATTCAGCAGGAAATTAGTTTTGGAATCAATTTTTTTGAGAACACTACATTGCACTTAGTTTATTATATGTATACTGAAACTTTTTGTCATTTAATGATTTGGAAATTGTTAACCATGATTTTATTACGTCCAGACTGGACTCCTGTAATTCATTGTATTACAGTGTTTCCTATGCCTCACTATCACGCCTGCAGCTGGGCTTCTGACTGGAACCAGGAAATATGCAAGTATTTCACCTGTATTAGCTTCTCTTCATTGGCTTCCAGTGAATTTTAGAAACCAGTATAAGATTTTACCATTTGTTTTTAAGGCTATACATGGCTTGGCGCCCAGCTATATTTCAGATCTTCTTCAGCAACTTTAAGATCTTCACAGAGGTTTCTGTTAATTATTCTCAAGTCTCGCCTAAAATCAAAAGGAGGCTTTCTCTGTTGCAGCCTACCTCTCAATATTAGATCCTGTACCTCTCTCTATGTTTTTAAATCTCACTTAAAGACCCATTTAAGCTCACTTGCATTCGA
Source organism: Romanogobio albipinnatus (assembly GCA_023566225.1). Taxonomy (NCBI): domain Eukaryota; kingdom Metazoa; phylum Chordata; class Actinopteri; order Cypriniformes; family Gobionidae; genus Romanogobio; species Romanogobio albipinnatus. Next base: position 7,933,460 of record CM042249.1, on the reverse strand, counting down.
CTGTATTTAATTTAAAGTGATTTTCTATTTTGTTTTCGAGTTGTCTCATGCTTTTAGGTTCTGTGAATTAGTCCTGGTATATAAATGTAGACAATGAAAAAGACGCTTTGGGATTAGCATTTAGAGACATACTAAACTCTATTGGAGTTAGGCAACACGTGTCAGGACCCACTCATCGCCATAATCATACTTTAGATCTAATATTTTCACATGGAATAAATGTTGATACCGTTGAAATTCTGCAGCAGAGCGATGACATCTCAGATAATTACCTAGTATCATGTATACTTAATTTAGCTAAGGCTGCAAAGCCGCCCCCTCATTTCAAATATGGCAGGACTATCACTGCCGCCACTAACGATTGCTTTGTAAATAATCTTTCGCATTAGATTCATCTCCTCAGCATCCCAGATAGCTTAGAGGAACCCGATGTTGCAACAGAAACTATTGACTCTCTCTTTTCCAGCACTTTAGACACAGTTGCTCCCCTGCGCTTAAAGAAGATTAAAGAAAATAGTTCAACGCCGTGGTACAATGAGCACACTCTGGCCCTTAAAAAACAGCAGCCAGAAAAATGGAGCGCAGCTGGAAGAAAACAAAACTAGAGGTTTTTCGCATTTCATGGAAAGAGAGCATCATCGCATACAGAAAGGCCGTAAATGGTATAAAGCACTTTGGCCAACATGTGTTGTTTTTAAATGTGCTATAGAAATAAATGATTGATTGATTGATTGATTGATTGATTGATTGATTGATTGATTGATTGATTGATTGATTGATTGATTGATTGATATCAGATGCCTTTTTAAAAGACTACAATTGAAAAATGTATATATTAAATATAAAATTCAACCCGTCAAAGTGGCTAGTAGGGGTGGCTGTGTTACACGCCACTGCTGAAATACACACACATTTGGCAGGTTGTCGGGTGTTAATGTCAAGCCCTGTGGGTGATATAAGGGTTAATGTTAGGTTTAGGGGTAGGTTCAGATTTAATAGATTTTATACCTAGTAATTACCTAGTCATTGTAATTCCTGTAATAAGTACATAGTATGTACATGGGGAACAGGACTGTAAAATAAAGTGCTACCGCTATTCCTAGCAAAAGGAATTTCATCTTGCACTTATTTCCTGTCAGTCTTATAGTTGTCCTTCTAGCATGCTGCTGACTGCCTGATCAAGTGCATGAAGCTGTTGAATCTTGGGTTTAACCCCTGCTGCAGAACCCTGCGACCTCTGCAGCTCCAGGATGCTGTCTATAGCACTTTGCAGGTGTTCACACAGCTCCCCATCCTCTACTAGTGCAGGCAAACTTGGAGACTCTGCTGCCGAAGCAACCAGCCTGTTCCTTTTAAGCACTGGTGTGCACGGCTCTGGAAGTAAGCCTTGCACCCTTGATGCTACATAGTCTGGCATGGCCACAGAATCAGAGTGGTTATGTGAATCGCTACCTGCCCTAATTGTTTCCATGTCAGGGTTCAATTTCAACTCGCTTAGTTCATTTTTGATCTCTTCTCCATTTGACAATGGAGGCTTGAAGGATTCATCTTTCCCCTGCAAGGCTCCTCCCTTAGTTAACTGCCCGCTGTAGTTTCGTTTATACCCAGAGATGGCAATCGAGGCATCGCATGCAGAGTTGTGGATGACTTTGCGGGATCCTGACTCATGTTTGATAGTGAGGCGTAGTGCTCCTCTGCTGCTGGAGCGATATGTCTTGAGGCCAGGAGGTCTGTCAGATTGCAAGTTCCACGATGGTGGAGATGAAGGACAACCGGAAAGGCCACGCTGGACAGATGACACTTGATCATGCTGAGATGAGATCTTAGGCCGTGACATCAGGAAGGACTCTGCTGAACCACCAAAATAATGAAACATGTTTACATTTCACCATTTCTAGTCAGAGTTTCTCAAATCCGATCCTAGAGGGTCATTGCTCTGCACAGTTCAGCTCCAACTCTAATCAAAGACACCTGAGCAAGCTAATCAAGGTTTTCAGATTTACTAGAAAATTGCAGGTAGAGGAGTTTGATCAGTGTTTGAGCGAAACTCTGCAGGGCAGATTTGAGAAATCCTGCTTTATAGAATTGCATGAGCATCTTAATGAAGAGAGTGAGAAACTAGTGAGAAACAGGCACACAAAATAATCTTGTGCCTTTATACCTGGATCTCTTCTGGCTCGCCTTCTATCCTCCACCAGTGAGAGTCTCTCTGACTGGAGAAACAAACGCTCTAGCATCACCATCTCTGCTGATGGGCTCTCCTGCTAAAGAAAGCAATAACAACTCAGATCTGCCACCACTTATATTCCAAAAAAACAAAATGATATTCAGAGATTTAAAATGCCACCTGCTACCTGAGATTCAGCCAGAAGTAGTTGCCTGTACTTGTTTAGCATGTCTTTGACTCGTTTCAACAGAACAACTGAAAAACACTCAAACTGCTTGTCCACTGCACAAAGAATGACAGAGTTTTGTTTACAATGGGGTCCATTACAGGACAGCAGTTTTGTAAAGTCTTATCAAATTCAAACTTCTTTATAGGAGTAAAACCTGAGATAAAGTCCGCCTGGCTGGGTAGAGCTCTAGCACAAGTATGGTAGGGCAGCAAATGTCTGACAGCATCCTCCACTGAAACAAATGGAGCCGAAGTGTTTGGACTGAGAACAGCACTGCGGTCCAAAAATAGCTGCTGTTTGAGCCTGCAAATAAAAAAATTCACACATTTTTTTTGTTACTATTGTAACAATTATTTATTGACGACTTCCATCATTACTCGTTTTTACTTTCAAACATTTGAGTATCTCACTATGGTGTCTTGGACAAGGCAAAATAATGCCATATCTTACTCTTACAGCACTGTTTGTGAATTCTCACCTTTATACACATTTAGTAAAAATCTCAGCCATTGGAACTGGTTGTCATAATATTACTGAGGTAGAATCCTCTGACTTGGCAATGCTATTTAAACAACATCTGCTAGATGACTTCATTGAAGTGGAAGCTGACCGAGAGACGGTTGAGATGCACTAGAGGTCTACACGGAGGACTGGATACCCGAGGCCCGACCCGGGACCCGTACGGGTTCGGGTCTGTATTTTAAATGGTCAGCCGGTTCCGGGTCGGGTCCCAATCTGTTACTTCAGGTCCCAGATCTGTTTAATGTTGTGTGTAATACCCGAGTCCTGCACACTCACATTTAACATATTTCAAATCAGCAACAAAATCTGAGGTGAACTGTCACATGAATGTTTATGGTGCTCAAATTGTGTTTTAGCATAGGCTACATTTCAGGTTGCTCCAGCTAACGCCCATGTGCAGTCTCAAGCGTGCGCGCACTTCATAATAATATAATTAATTAACCGTCTTGTGATATCTATATTTCTGGTCATTTCTGGACTCGGCTCAGAGATGATTTTAAATAAGAGTGGCCATGGCTCTGAACGAGCAATCATTATTACATTTCAAAATGGCAAACAGTTGAAGTTGACTTGAGATACAAAAAAATGCAAAACTCCAAAAGTTGCATTTGCCATCCGTCACCATGACAGCAAGTGGACTTTTGAAGCTGGAATTATTGACTTAATAACCATTTTCTGTGGAATATGATTGCGTCTGGATGGACCCAGCTTTCAAATAATACACGCGTCCGCGTCGGTTCGGGGTAGTGTATTTATGGAATTTCTCGGTTCTGCTCGAGTCCGGGTCCAACTTTTCAAATAATAGACTGGTTCGGGTCGGTTCAGTGTATCACATTTACGGGTCTTTTCTTGTTCAGGTACAAATTTTTGGACCCGTGAAGACCCCTAGCTTGTACGCCTCCTCAGCAGCATGCCCAATAAGGATGATGGTGACGCTATCCTTCCCAAACAGACACTCAGGCCAGCTAGTGTTCAAACTGGTGAGACCATCTTACTGGAGTATGTAGATGAGCTCATTATTTAATGGTCAGCTTCTCCGTGGGACCCCGGTGACGAGAGGGCTTTCTTTTACGATGATCAGAGACTTCCCTCTTATCCGATGTTTCTCAACCCTGTTCCCATAGGCACACCAACCATACACATTTCCTCTTCCTAATCAAATGCATCCGATTCAACTCAATGCTTAAAATGAATGGGGCAGAAAAGTGAGACAAAATGTGTACTGTTGGAGTGCATCCAGGAGCACATTTGGGAAACACTTCTCTAATTGGCCTCCTAGCAAGTAGCTTATACCATCACTGTCTGCATGTGTAGTCAAAATCAGGTTCTTTTGGCCTTCAAGGGTTAATCCATGCTGTATGTAAGTAGAAAGGCAATCATTTAGAAGATACATTTATTCAGTGACTTAAAGTCACTTGCAGCAAGAATCACGTTTGAATAACCAAAATACTGATGGTTCATTGCAAGGATTGCAACTTCAACCTTTTTGTTTTCAGTCCCAAGCTTTAACCACTTTACCTTATCCAATCTCCAAATCTGTTTTCTTTCTTAGTAGCCTATTTATGCTGCTCGTAGTCAATATCTCCAGTTTGCATATCAAAGAAGAGTGTACACGCTTCTCATGGTGCAATTTGGACTCAGCATTGCACCCTATATTATCAAAGATTGTATAAAAACAGCTCTAACCATACTGACACATTACGGTCTCAGAATATCTGCATACGAAAATGACTTTAGACAAACTACTTTTGAGTGAAAAGAACAAAAAGTAGTTATTCAAACTGTTCCTGAAACAGAGATTTATAGGCAGTGTTTTTAGCCCTGAAACACTGACACATATGTTCTCTCTGGGGCAAAGATATCGAACTCAGCTCCTGACGAGCTGAGTTTAGTTCCCACCCTGCTTCAACAGACCTACCTGTAGTTTTCAAGTAATCCTGAGGGAATTGATCAGTCGGCTCAAGTGTGTTTAGTTTGGGTTGAAGCAAAAATCTGCAGGACTGTGGCCCTCTAGGAACTGAATTTGGCACCCCTGCTCTAGGGGAAACAATTTGTATAGGGATTGGAGACTCTCACAAGGCAAGTCAGATTTGGTGGAGGTAATCCTACTAATCCTACTCCAGGAGGGCCACTGTCCTGCAGAGTTTATGTCTACCCCAATTAAACACCTGAACCAAAGTAAAGTCCTTCAGTATTACTAGACACTTCCAGGCAGTATTTTGGGACAAGTTGAAGCTAAACTCTGCAGGGTATTGGCCCTCCAGGACCAGAGTTGGACACCCCTGTCCAAGTCTCGTATGCAACCATTTATTGTCCACTGCTCGCCTACCTGGCAGAAATCAAAGTGCCTTTGTGTTGAAGTAGCTCTCTGGGAAAAGAATTTGGCATCCCTGATCAAAGGTACGTTTTCTGTCTTTAAACTTATTGCCTTTTATTCCACAATCAACTGGTCTGGCTTACAGAGTTCCCAAGATTCCATATCTAGTCCCCAATGGGCCTTGGATCTCTTTCCACCTCAGGAACAGCCATTTTGTACAAGAGTATTTCTGTGCAGGATATTCTTGCACTGTTACCAGCATGACAACTCCTCACATATACACTCACCTAAAGGATTATAAGGAACACCATACTAATACCGTGTTTGACCCCCTATCGCCTTCAGAACTGCCTTAATTCTACATGGCATTGATTTAACAAGGTGTTGAAAGCATTCTTTAGAAATGTTGGCCCATATTGATAGGATAGCATCTTGCAGTTGATGGAGATTTGTGGGATGCACATCCAGGGCACAAAGCTCCCGTTCCACCACATCCCAAAGATGCTCTATTGGGTTGAGATCTGGTGACTGTGGGGGCCATTTTAGTACAGTGAACTCATTGTCATGTTCAAGAAACCTATTTGAAATGATTCAAGCTTTGTGACATGGTGCATTATCCTGCTGGAAGTAGCCATCAGAGGATGGGTACATGGTGGTCATAAAGGGATGGACATGGTCAGAAACAATGCTCAGGTAGGCCGTGGCATTTAAACGATGCCCAATTGGCACTAAGGGGCCTAAAGTGTGCCAAGAAAACATCCCCCACACCATTACACCACCACCACCAGCCTGCACAGTGGTAACGAGGCATGATGGATCCATGTTCTCATTCTGTTTACGCCAAATTCTGACTCTACCATCTGAATGTCTCAACAGAAATCGAGACTCATCAGACCAGGCAACATTTTTCCAGTCTTTTACTGTCCAATTTTGGTGAGCTCGTGCCAAATTGTAGCCTCTTTTTCCGATTTGTAGTGGAGATGAGTGGTACCCGGTGGGGTCTTCTGCTGTTGTAGCCCATCCGTCTCAAGGTTGTGCGTGTTGTGGCTTCACAAATGCTTTGCTGCATACCTTGGTTGTAACGAGTGGTTATTTCAGTCAAAGTTGCTCTTCTATCAGCCTGAATCAGTCGGCCCATTCTCCTCTGACCTCTAGCATCAACAAAGCATTTTCGCCCACAGGACTGCCGCATACTGGATGTTTTCCCTTTTCTCACCATTCTTTGTAAACCCTAGAAATGGTTGTGCGTGAAAATCCCAGTAACTGAGCAGATTGTGAAATACTCAGACCGGCCCATCTGGCACCAACAACCATGCCACGCTCAAAATTGCTTAATTCCCCTTTCTTTCCCATTCTGATATTCAGTTTGGAGTTCAGGAGATTGTCTTGACCAGGACCACACCCCTAAATGCATTGAAGCAACTGCCATGTGATTGGTTGATTAGACAATTGCATTAATGAGAAATTGAACAGGTGTTCCTAATAATCCTTTAGGTGAGTGTATATAACAGTCTACCTTCCACTGGCAGACAGTTCTCATTATCAGTTCCTAAAGATGTAATTTCACTGTTTCACTGTGTCTGGTCAGATATAATGACACTACAGTTTCAGTAAGCATGCAATGCAGGAATAGTCTTTACATTGCGAGATACCAAATTCATGTTTAAAAGCCAACTTTAGGTTCCTTGCATAACCCTAGTTTTCTGATAACAGAGTAAGGTATATGTCTTGCATTTGGCATATTTCTGGAATGTACTATTAAAGCAATACAGCAGTTGACATTGGGCTCCTGTGATTGCTGAGATTGCTCTGACCTCTGACAGGTAAGCCATTGGTGATCCAACGGTCTTTCACATTTTCCATTGTCAGATACCTCACTCTGTTTTCAGAGAACTGGGGCTATACAAGTAACCTTACATATTTTCGAATCCATACTGATGTCTACATAGAATTAGAATGCTACTGAGCAAGTGTATTTTTACTCACATGTGTTGCCTCTTTGCTAGTGTCAGTTTCTCCTCTTTCAGACTACTTGCAGTTGGTGTCTGTGACATAAAAGGGATATTAATAACAGAATACTTTCTGCAATTACTTTGAAATAACATATCTCCCTGAAATCTAGAATGATCTCTTGAAGACTTCACATTTATTTATTATATTTGCACCTTGACCTTCTTCTGAAGTGCTGAGTAGGTCTCTTTGTCCTGGGAATACAGGTGTACCATCTCCCGTAAATCGTGCTGGTCCAAAGAAATGATCCCACTGTTGTTCCTTGCATAAGGGACTGTGAGCTCTGATCGGGAAGAGGTATCAAAAATAATGATAGGATGATTTGAACAAAAATGTGTTTGTTTGGAGCAAAGTCAAGGGCAAGCCATGCTGTAACGTTCCACCTGGGAGAGAGGACGCTCCCAAAAACAACAGATTCTGACTAACATCGCTGAAGTTCGTCAATAGACCCTTTTCACAGACTGTGATGACGAGATTTAACAGTCATCAGTATCGTAAATCCTGCAACGTTTTTTGTAATTTCCTTTTTTTTTAATATGTACATTTATAACAAATTTATAACATTGTATTTTATTACTTTGCATCAAATTATCAAATTACAATAAAAAAGTTACCGCTGCTGGGAGGGTGTTTCTAATACAGCGTCTATGGGAGTGATGGTAAAAATTTTGACTGCCGTTATCAGTCTCACTCTCACTCTATTTTTTCCCTCTTTTTGAAAGTTGTGAAATCACTATTGTGGCGTTTTTCTTTTGCTATTTGAGCAAATGGGCACACAAAAACATATTTAATGTATTTTCTCATTCACAGCTATAATATTTAACCCAGCTATGATGACTTCTGCTCTGAGAAACCTGGAAATGTGAAAAGGGTCTATCTTCACTCAACCCGGAAGAATCTATTAGCAACTTACGCACCATCAAACTATTGCACCATCAAGACTTTCATCCTAACTGCATCCAGACATTCATTCAACGGCTAAGGCAAAGCAAGTATCATACATTTAACTAACTAAACAGAGGTTTAGTATAAGCTGTAGATCCCTTGTTACCAAGATGCTTTAAATTAAGAAACTGATGGTTTTCTTCAGGTGGTTAACTGATTTACGTTTAAATAGATTAATTCCCCTGTTATTGTTTCAGTTTCAGTTTCATTCATTCACTTTCACTTTCCATTTTACCAGTGTATGCGTGAGTGTGTGTATGTTTGTTTAGACTAGTTATGTGTTCGGGATTTCATTAAAACTTTTGTTGATTCTGTGGTCACTGCTTGCTCTCGGGTTCCTCTAAGCCAGGGATGGGCAAACTCAGTCCTGGAGGGCCACTGCCCTGCAGAGTTTAGTTCCAACCCTGATCAAACTCACCTGCCTGTAGCTTTCTAGTAATCCTGAAGACATAGCTGGTTCAGGTGTGTTCGATTAGGGTTGGAACTAAACTCTGCAGGGCAGTGGCCCTCCAGGACCGAGTTTGCCCACCCCTGCTCTAAGCTCAGGTAACACATGTATTGGATAAACTGCTGCTGATAAATAAACAACTTTTCTGAGGAAAAGGAAGAGCTCTTACTCTTTACAGGCCCCTCCTGGCACTTGTGTTCAGTACCAAGAGCAATCGACATGGAGGAATCTAGCTCACCTGAGGCTAGGGTTGTTGAGCCCATCATGGAGTCTGTGCTTGTGGTCTTTACAGTGCACTGGCCAATAGGAGTTTGCAGTAGAATGTCACTGTGCTCTGAGCCATGGTACGCTGACAAAGGAATCTCTTCACTCTCACACAATGCAGAGAAAGTCAATGGTGTAAGTGAATCCTCAGTTTCTCCTGTGGCAGTAGAGATGTTGTTGTCCATTTGCACAAACAGAGTTGCAGCTAAGAACTCTTGGGTGGCTGATGGTTTAAGTGGATACTGCAGGGAAAGACATATAAAAATACTTTCCTACTATACTAATGCATTTTCATTTCTGTCTTTGAATGCAGTTGCACAAAATGCTTGAGAAACTATGACAGAGCACAATTTAATTTACCTGTTGGGGAAGATGTATTGATGCCTGATTGTGATGCAGTGGATCATGCTCTCCTTCAGTTGATTGTTGCTCTTCTGTTTGGGTGATCAGTTGTGGGGATAATGGCAAAACTGGCTCAGGGGTACAACTAACATCTGCTGATGACTGTAGTAGTGTTGATACTGGAGAGGGCTGAAGAATATCCACAATGGGTGCTTCCACTGAAGCTTGAGGAACCAATGTGCTCTCCTACCAAATCAAGTTGAATAAAACCAGTGAACAAACGTATTGAGCCCCAAATCCATTGCAATACACAACCATGATTTCAAAATGCAATTATAGAATTTAGATTATTATAAAGTTTACTGTTCGACAACATAAAGACCATTCTTAACATTGTTACATCAGAAAGTGACACAAATGAACTAACTTGAAGGGGTTTGTTGACTTTCTGCTCATCTTCTGTTGTTTTCTCAGGCAAGAGAAGCACTGAATTCTGCATAAGACTCACCTTCCCCTCAGGTCCCCCTACCAGAGCTCTTTGTGCTGGAAGCAGACTTTCTATCACTGATTGACCATTCACTATTGGTGTGGGGGTCATATCAGGAAGGAGCATTCTAGCATTATTAATCAATCTGATCTGGTTTCCGACTGTGTTTTGAAGCACAGCATCATGCTGCCCCTGCACTTGAGGTGCATGGGTCCCTGCTATCTGTGTTGGCATCTGGAAGACTGTGGGAGGTGTTGGCCGGATTGGTACAGACCCTGATAAAAGAGCTCCATGTTTGAGAGTGAGTTGTCCAGTTGGGGAGGTGAAAATAGGGCTGAAGTTAATTTGCCTTGGCTGTATAGTCACAATTTGAGAACTGTCAGCATTGGGTTTGCTTGGTGTACTAAGAAGATGCCTTGAAATGCTGGTAGACTGGGTCGTAGTTGCAGGTGTTTGGCTGGGCAGAAAGAATTGTCTCTGACCCTGAAAAGGATCTTGTGGTTGAATTACAATGGGGCCTCCCTGACCAACCAAATTAAAGCTAACAGGTCTGCTAACACTTGGTGCGGACTGTGCTTGCAAGGACTGGTTTGAGCCAGAGGGAGAGGATAGCAAGACGCTCTGTGTCGTATTTGCTGAGATGAAGGCAAATCCTGACAATGGTTTCTGTCCTGATGGCCTGGGACTGATCTGTACAAGCCTGGGCTGGATGTTGACAGGTAACTTGGGCTGAATGGGTAGAGGTGTTTTTTGTAACATGACCACTGATGGAGTGATTGTTCTAACGGTGGAGCCCAACATTTGGCAGCTTGTGAGGCTTGGCAGGATTTTTTGGGTAATCATGCTGGTGCTTTGTGCTGAATTAATAGAAAAGGATGCCTCGAGTGGAGGTGTGGGGAAGACATTCCCAGGAAGTAGACTCATTAACTGGGTTCCTGGAGGCTTGAGTGAGGGGCAGCCTGGACCAACAGCTAACAAAGATGGCTGAGGAGGCTCCACTGCTGTTTGTGTGTCCTTTGGTACAGAGATCAAGCCAGGCATTGTCAATGGTTTGGAGAAATATGGTATTGCAGGCAAAGGAAGGGACAAACCAAGCTGGAGAGTTTCTATTGTCTGGGCAAGTCCTGCCTCTAATGCAAGAGTGTCCTCAGTGATGTCTGCCTCTTGGAGACTCTGCTGGAGAATGTCACAGATCTCTTCTGACTCTTTCTGCTGATCCACCAAGTTGACATTGGGATCTTCTTGTGCCTCTTCTGGAACTCCACTTCCCAGTGATGATACTGGTGATGACAGCAGTGCCTCCTCCAGAAAGGACAGATCTACACAGCCAGAGACAGGAGCATCCTGAGAACTTGCATCGTCTGCTAACAGAGATGCAGGACTCTGCAGAGCAAAAGGTCACAACAATTATGTAAAAAGTTTGCTAGGAACACAAACACAAGTTTAAATTCACAAATCCATTCTTTTGATGATAAAAAGTGGGTTTTTTTAGACAGGCAGACAAGCAGTACTGAATCCTGGGAGGTCCCATGCTCCCTCTTCCATAGGGAGAAAGGTCTAGACTCACTGGAGTGTTTGTGAAGAGGGATGGCTCTCCAGAGGATGAATTAATGAGTAAGTCTCCACTTGGCAGCTGTTTGAACAGAAGGGAGGAGGGACAGGTAATTGCATGGGGTATTTTTTTTTTTTAGAGCTTGTATTTGCAAAAAAATTAAACAAACAAGAGTTTCTCCGGCTAAGTTCTTCATGTAAGATATCTCAACATACAACCTTATAAGTGTGGAAAGGTTTTGGAGAAAGTACTGTAACAGGTGGTCACTAATGCCTCTAACTTTAAAGATTTCAGCCGCACCGTAATATTATAATCTCTTCATACCTCATTTGTCCCATGAAGAAAATCATTCAGGGCTTGAGGGTCACTGTTTCAAAGCAAAACATTTAATAGTTAACATGAGCAAACTATCTTGCAAATCTTCCGATATGGATGTTTTTTGTTGTGTTTGTTTTTTTAATAAAATACATACAAACTGAGAAAATTCTATTTATTGGATGTAACAGCACTTACCACAAAACATCAAGTAAACAAGTACCATCTTCATCCTCCATTTCAACTAATGAAGAGGAAAAGTGGGTTTGAATTAAAAACTATAAGAACATTTTGATCAAATTAAATTATGTATGGATACAATATGCATATAAAATATATGATAAAATATGCATTCATCACTTGATATTAAATATAATGGCAGTATTGTGTTAATTTAAAACTTAACTATAAAAATAAACTCAAATAACAAATTCACTTTAAAAATGTATATACGCTATTTTAGATTTTCTATGAATGGTGCCAAATCTCTAGTAAATCTCTACTTGTACAATATATTAAATGATATAAAAAATTAAAAACAACAACAACATGCGATTATGAAATAATCTTGGCTTTGTGAAGCGACCTAACCTCTTATTACAGTGGCTCCATTCAGAGCAGGGAGAGAGAGTTTGAGGGGACTTCATTGACTGGATTTCAGGGACTGGCTGTGAGAAAACCAGGCATTTGGACACATGCTTCTCAGCTGGGACATTGAGTCATCGGGATCTGGGAAAGTAAACATGAGGTGTACAGAATGCTATTAAATAGTCCTTGCAAGGCCATGGATGCTGAAAATGAAATGGCTTGACGGAAAACTGGCAAATGAAATCTTTCAGTGTCACTGTTCTGTACATTTTTGGTCAAATAGCTAGAAAATGTAGTGACATCTAAATGAACCTACCAGGTTTTGTTCACTTATTGAATATATTGAGATCAGATTCGAGTGTGCAATTGTACAATTGAGTGCTTTTTAAGTCACTAACAATGTTAAATTATTAATCATGTTAAATCATTAAAAATGTTAGATTTCAACTATGAATAAAATTGGCTGGTTGAAAAAATTAAAACCTATTTATAATGTTGCAAGTAGGGATGCACAATATATATCGGCCACTTATCCATATGGGTATCAGTTGATGTATGTTCATTTTTAATGTTACCGTTATCGGCGCGATAAAAACAATTGGCCGATAAATAATATAAATAATGTATAAATAAATATAAATACATTTCCAGCTGAGACACTTCAGATGTGCACAGTTCACCATAATGGTTTTGAATTGCTTGAAATATGATTGAAATTACTTCAAAATAGGAACATACAGTTAAGTGCAACATGTGTCTACATATAGGCTACATAACATTATAAAAATATGACTTTTCTGTCAATTTTTAATATCTCTTGAGGGATAAAAATAAGTAAATACATACAGTAGAACAATTTCTTTATAACCATTCGATGTAATACAGACTAGGCTGCAATAGATTCACATTAAAAATGCTATTACGTGTAATGTAATGTCAGTTATGTAATGTCTAAAATAAAATGTCAGATTTATTATGGGCTAAATGTCACATGGACATGATGAACCGCATGCCTTCTCATGTTCAGTATCCGTTCATTTGCTTTGGCCAAAAACCATCTCGTTAGAAATCTCCCTCTCTCCCTCTCTGGACTTTCAGCGGAGGTCCAGACACCTAGACCTTAATATGACATGTTAAAAACGACAGCTTTATGACCTGTAATGACAGCAATGACAACATTATCCGTTCATCATGCCCCAAAACCAAAGCAATTCTTCGCGTTTGCGTCTCAGAGTAAGGAGGACACACTTGAGGTTTAAAGGGCTGCTGCTGAAGACGGTGACGCGGACACAAAAGCTCTTCATGTAAACACAGCTGCACATGCATCCCATCATCACGTCTCTTGTGCCGCGCTATAACGCGCGTATTCTAACGCGGCATTTCGCAGAGGAAGAAGGAGAAGAACTCACCAGCGTCTTTCTGCTTTATTATTGTCCTTTCAGAGGGGCCTGTGCGCCATCCATCCTTACACACATGCTCAGGGAGGAGGGGGAGACGGGCTCGTGCGGGTGGGTGACAAACACAGAGGTGGAAGACACAGAAGGCGCGCGCGCATGTGTTGCTCTTCAGTCTGTAGCGACACTGGAGCCGATTGAATGAACTTCAATGAAGCGCGCATCTCTTTACACAAATGCTTTGAGGCATTTTCACGCATTGCACATAATCCTGGTAATTTCTGCTTCAGAGACTAATGGATGTAATGTCATAGTGACAGCAGTGTGCAAGGGCTAAATGTCAAAAATAAATAAATAAATTTAATAATTTATAATAGAGAGAGAGAGGTGAATTATATGTGAAGTGAATAACATTGATTATCTCTTCATCACAGCACCTGTTAGTGGGTGGGATATATTAGACAGCAAGTGAACATGTATTCAAAGTTGATGTGTTAGACGGAGGAAAAATCGGCAAGAGTAAGGATTTAAATGAGTTTGACAAGGGCCAAATTGTGATGGCTAGACGACTGGATCAGAGCATCTCCAAAACTGCAGCTCTTGTGGGGTGTTCCCGGTCTGCAGTGGTCAGTCTCTATCAAAAGTGCTCCAAGGAAGGAACAGTGGTGAACCGGCGACAGGGTCATGGACGGACAAGGCTCATTGATGCACATGGAAAGCGAAGGCTGGCCCGTGTGGTCCGATCAAACAGACGAGCTACTGGAGCTCAAATTGCTCAAGAAGTTAATGCTGGTTCTGATAGAAAGGTGTCAGAATACACAGAGCATCACAGTTTGTTGAGTATGGGGCTGCATAGCAGCAGACCAGTCAGGGTGCCCATGCTGACCCCTGTCCACCGCCAAAACTGCCAATGTTGCCGGTCTGATGAATCACGTTTTCTTTTACATCACGTGGATGGCCGGGTGCATGTGCTGGGAAAACTTGGGTCCTGCTACCACAGCACACCTTCAGGTGTTTTGGCAGCAAAAGGGGGACCAACACAATATTAGGACATAATGTTATTCCTGATCTGTATATATATATATATATATATATATATATATATATATATATATATATATATATATATATATATATATATATATATATATATATATATATATATATATATGTACATAGTGAGGAACATAAGTATTTGAACGCCCTGCTATTTTGTAAGTTCTTCCACTTGGAAATCATGGAGGGGTCTGAAATTGTCATTGTAGGTGCATGTCCACTGTGAGAGACATAATCTAAAAAAAAAATCACAATATATGATTTTTTTTACTATTTATTTGTATGATACAGCTGCAAATAAGTATTTGAACACCTGTCTATCAGCTAGAATTCTGACCCTCAAAGACCTGTTAGTCTGCCTTTAAAATGTCCACCTCCACTCAATTTATTATTCTAAATTAGATCCCCATTTTTTAGGTCGTTAGCTGCATAAAGACACCTGTCCACCCCATACAATCAGCAAGAATCCAACTACTAACATGGCCAAGACCAAAGAGCTGTCAAAAGACACTAGAGACAAAATTGTACACCTCCACAAGGCTGGAAAGGGCTACGGGGATATTGCCATGCAGCTTGGTGAAAAAAGGTCCACTGTTGGAGCAATCATTAGAAAATGGAAGAAGCTAAACATGACTGTCAATCTCCCTCGGACTGGGGCTCCATGCAAGTTCTCACCTCGTGGGGTCTCAATGATCCTAAGAAAGGTGAGAAATTAGCCCAGAACTACACGGGAGGAGCTGGTCAATGACCTGAAAAGAGCTGGGACCACTGTTTCCAATGTTACTGTTGGTAATACACTAAGACGTCATGGTTTGAAATTATGCATGGCACGGAAGGTTCCCCTGCTTAAACCAGCACATGTCAAGGCCCGTCTTAAGTTTGCCAATGACCATTTGGATGATCCAGAGGAGTCATGGGAGAAAGTCATGTGGTCAGATGAGACCAAAATAGAACATTTTGGTCATAATTCCACTAAACGTGTTTGGAGGAAGAAGAATGATGAGTACCATCCCAAGAACACCATCCCTACTGTGAAGCATGGGGGTGGAAGCATCATGCTTTGGGGGTATTTTTCTGCACATGGGACAGGGCGACTGCACTGTATTAAGGAGAGGATGACCGGGGCCATGTATTGCAAGATTTTGGGGAACAACCTCCTTCCCTCAGTTAGAGCATTGAAGATGGGTCGAGGCTGGGTCTTCCAACATGACAATGACCCGAAGCACACAGCCAGGATAACCAAGGAGTGGCTCTGTAAGAAGCATATCAAGGTTCTGGCGTGGCCTAGCCAGTCTCCAGACCTAAACCCAAACCCAATAGAGAATCTTTGGAGGGAGCTCAAACTCCGTGTTTCTCAGCGACAGGCCAGAAACTTGACTGATCTAGAGAAGATCTGTGTGGAGGAGTGGGCCAGAATCCCTCCTGCAGTGTGTGCAAACCTGGTGCAAAACTACAGGAAACGTTTGACCTTTGTAATTGCAAACAAAGGCTACTGTAATAAATATTAACATTGCTTTTCTCAGGTGTTCAAATACTTATTTGCAGCTGTATCATACAAATAAATAGTTAAAAAATCATACATTGTGATTTCTGGATTTTTTTTTAGATTATGTCTCTCACAGTGGACATGCACCTACGATGACAATTTCAGACCCCTCCATGATTTCTAAGTGGGAGAACTTGCAAAATGGCAGGGTGTTCAAATACTTATTTTCCTCACTGTATATATATATATATATATATATATATATATATATATTGTGACAAGCGTCCCAAGCCTCCATCAGCGTCGCCCTGGAAACAGAACAGCCACACCTGCACCCGCTCATCACGGGCTGAGCGGTCACACCTGCGGATCATCAAGCACCCGCTATATAAGCCTGAGAGACGACCAGAGAGGTGAGAGATGTCTCCAAAAAACTACGCTAACCTTTGTCCTCTGCTATTTCCTACAGACAGCAGCGTGTGACCGCCAGCCACTTCACGGGAGAAGAGCAGGGACCCACACTGCACTGCACGACACTAGGAGGATTGAAGACGAGACGCCGAGCACAGAGCACCCACCGACTGCACTCTAACCTACTTCTTTGCACTTCCACCTTAAATAAAATCCACCCTTCGGGGAACTCACCTGCATCCTCGTGTTGTGTGCTTCTTCACCCCGTCACAATATATATATATACTGAACAAAAATACAAACGCAACACTTTTGTTTTTGCCCCCATTTTTCATGAGCTGAACTCAAAGATCTAAGACTTTTTCTATGTACACAAAAGGCCTATTTCTCTCAAATATTGTTCACAAATCTGTCTAAATATGTGTTAGTGAGCACTTCTCCTTTGCAGAGATAATCCATCCACCTCACAGGTGTGGCATATCAAGATGCCGATTAGATAGAATGATTATTGCACAGGTGTGCCTTATGCTGGCCAAAATAAAAGGCATGAGGTGATGGTCGTGGATGAATGGCACAAAAATGGGCCTCAGGATCTCGTCACGATATCTCTGTGCATTCAAAATACCATCAATAAAATGCTAAGTATTTGAGTGGCAGCATTGGTTTACAGCGTGAATGCCGCAAAAAAACACACGAAACAATCTAAATCGGGAAAGAGCTTTGAGATTGACTGTACAAACAGATTTGACAAGAACTCTGAGGTATATTTTTACAGACTGCCAAAAGCTACAAAAAAGGAGACGCAAATGAATCGCTACAATTCACAGAAACAACTGGACTACAGGCAGCGAATCGTGGATTTGCAGCTATCATTTTGTCTCAATATGTTGAAATTTGGGGTAAAATCATACCATATACACTCACCTAAAGGATTATTAGGAACACCATAATACTGTGTTTGACCCCCTTTCGCCTTCAGAACTGCCTTAATTCTACGTGGCATTGATTCAACAAGGTGCTGAAAGCATTCTTTAGAAATGTTGGCCCATATTGATAGGATAGCATCTTGCAGTTGA
Source organism: Romanogobio albipinnatus (assembly GCA_023566225.1). Lineage (NCBI taxonomy): Eukaryota > Metazoa > Chordata > Actinopteri > Cypriniformes > Gobionidae > Romanogobio > Romanogobio albipinnatus. The sequence continues at coordinate 7,915,851 of CM042249.1, read as the reverse complement.
TGGAGATTTGTGGGATGCACATCCAGGGCACGAAGCTCCCATTCCACCACATCCCAAATATGCTCTATTGGGTTGAGATCTGGTGACTGTGGGGGCCATTTTAGTCCAGTGAACTCATTGTCATGTTCAAGAAACCAATTTGAAATGATTCGAGCTTTGTGACATGGTGCATTATCCTGCTGGAAGTAGCCATCAGAGGATGGGTACATGGTGGTCATAAAGGGATGGACATGGTCAGAAACAATGCTCAGGTAGGCCGTGGCATTTAAACGATGCCCAATTGGCACTAAGGGGCCTAAAGTGTGCCAAGAAAACATCCCCCACACCATTACACCACCACCACCAGCCTGCACAGTGGTAACAAGGCATGATGGATCCATGTTCTCATTCTGTTTACGCCAAATTCTGACTCTACCATCTGAATGTCTCAACAGAAATCGAGACTCATCAGACCAGGCAACATTTTTCCAGTCTTCAACTGTCCAATTTTGGTGAGCTCGTGCAAATTGTAGCCTCTTTTTCCTATTTGTAGTGGAGATGAGTGGTATCCGGTGGGGTCTTCTGCTGTTGTAGCCCATCCGCCTCAAGGTTGTGTGTGTTGTGGCTTCACAAATGCTTTGCTGCATACCTCGGTTGTAACGAGTGGTTATTTCAGTCAAAGTTGCTCTTCTATCAGCTTGAATCAGTCAGCCCATTCTCCTCTGACCTCTAGCATCAACAAGGCATTTCTATCCACAGGACTGCCGCATACTGGATGTTTTTCCCTTTTCACACCATTCTTTGTAAACCCTAGAAATGGTTGTGCGTGAAAATCCCAGTAACTGAGCAGATTGTGAAATACTCAGACCGGGCCGTCTGGCATCAACAACCATGCCCCGCTCAGAATTGCTTAAATCACCTTTCTTTCCCATTCTGACATTCAGTTTGGAGTTCAGGAGATTGTCTTGACCAGGACCACACCCCTAAATGCATTGAAGCAACTGCCATGTGATTGGTTGATTATATAATTGCATTAATGAGAAATTGCACAGTTGTTCCTAATAATCCTTTAGGTGAGTGTATATTGTATTGACAACTCATCAATTAAATATTAACAGCTTATATTCTGCATAAATTGGATGTTTTTAAATGAACACTGACAAAAACTATTTTTTGTCTAATTTGTAAGATTTCGGATGCAGCCAAGGACAACTGTCAATCATGAAGTTACACCCCATTTTTATACCATCAAATAACCAACAAAAACCAAACTTATAGGAAAAACGAACACTTGAAAAAATGTATTTGAAGTCTAAGTGGATTCTTTAGTTTTGTCCCATTTGATTACATAGAGAGGGCAGGGTTTATGACCTATACTGCAGCCAGACACCAGGGGGCGATCAAAACATTTTGGCTTCACTTTTCAGGACATGTGCGACACATTGGCTGCGTCCGAAACCTGGAAAACGCTGCCTTCGGAGGACACATTTCAAGGCAGGAAGGCACCAAGGCACATCCGAATCTAATGTTAAATCCACTTCCTGTCTCCTGAGAGACCTTCATCTGATCGATTTTTGAAGGCAGCATATTTGTATCCTTCACTGCCTTGATATCCCACAATCCTGTGCTTTCCATTCTGTGACAGTTGAGCTGGGAAAAAAAGATGGTGTCTGAAAGTTGCGTTTGCTGGTCAGTTTGTGTGTAAATGTACGGTTTTTTTTACCAACATTTTCTACTTCTGATGTAATTTCTAGCGAGAAATTACTAATGTAGTAATTAAATGTGTTTAGTTCTCACCAAAGCTCCCTCTTTATGGCGGTAGATTATTAAACAGTTACACTGCCTTAGAAGTCTGTTTTGTGAGGTGCCTTTCATGCACAAACGCTGCTTTACAAGCCATTGTCTGTTAAGGCAGTGAGGCAACTAGTCAGCTGCCTAGGTTTTTTCGGACGCAGCCATTTGCTCCTGCATCCTATTCTTCTGCAATCCAGCATGGCAGCACAGTGAAGCGTTTGTTTGAGCTGCGCCCTCTACTGTACAGGCGTGAATGTAACTGCATTTCCTTCAGCCTGAGGCTTATTCATTTCACTTTTGATATGAAAGGGCCTTTACATTAGCCAAAAAAAAAAGAGAAAAGTTGTTGTTAAAAAAACAAACAAGCAAGCCCAGCCCAGGTGAGCCCAGGTGAGACAAAAAGGAACACAAAAGTAATGTAGCACTCTTCATAAAAAGTAATGAAGTAACACAATAAGTTACTTTTTAGGGGGTAACACAATATTGTAACCTATTATTTTTAAAGGTAACTTTCCCCAACACTGGAGGCCTCATTTATAAATCATGCATATACACATACACTATATTGCCGAAAATGCTGGGACACTCCTCAAATCATTGAATTCAGGTGTTCCAATCACTTCCATGGCCACAGGTGTATAAATCAAGCACCTAGGCATGCAGACGCTTCTACAAATATTTGTGAAAGAAAGGGTCGCTCTCAGGAGCTCAGTGAACTCAAGCGTGGTAGCGTCATAGGTTGACACCTGTGCAATAAGTCCATTAGGGAAATGTCCTCACTACTAAATATTCCACGGTCAACTGTTAGTGGTATTATAACAAAGTGGAAGCTATTGGGAACAACAACAACTCAGCCACAAAGTGATGAGCAGTTCATCCAAGCCTTACACCATCAAGTGCAATGCAAAGCGTGGGATGCAGTGGGGTAAAGCACGCCACCACTGGACTCTATAGCAGTGGAGAAGAGTTCTCTGAAGTGACCAATCACGCTTCTCTGTCTGGCAATCCGATGGACGAGTCTGGGTTTGGCGGTTGCCAGGAAAACGGTACTTGCCTGACTGCATTGTGCCAAGTGTAAAGTTTGGTGGAGGGGTGGTTATGGTGTGGGTTGTTTTTCAGGGTTTGGGCTTGGCCCCTTAGTTTCAGTGAAAGGAAATCTTAATGCTTCAGCATGCCAATACATTTTGGACAATTTCATGCTCCCAACTTTGTGGGAACAGTTTGGAGATGGTTTTCTGTTCCAACACGACTGCCCACCAGTGCACAAAGCAAGGTCCATAAAGACATGAGCGAGTTTGGTGTGGAGGAACTTGACTGGCCTCTTGCCCTCTACCCGATAAAACCCTGAGTCACACGTACGTACATTTGAGAAATGATTGAAAGATCAATCGTAGGACGGTTTCTACGCAACGTCTCATAAATGAGGTCCCTGCTATATGGCCTGAGGAATGTATTGATAATTGGTGAAAGAAAGACCCGTGCGTGCATTAAAGGATTAGTTCACTTCAAAATGAAAATGTCCTGATATTTTACTCTCCCCCATCTCATCCAAGATGTTCATGTCTTTCTTTCTTCAGTCGAAATTACGTTTTTTTAGGAAAACATTCCAGGATTTTTCTCCACATCAAAGACTACCATGGCAGAACTTCCAAATCAATGCAATTTCAAAGGAAGGGCTTCAGAGGCTCTGCATGATCCCAGGCGAGGAATAGGGTCTTATCTAGTGAAACTATCGGCCATTTTCCCCCCCAAAAAATTAGATTTACTTTTTAACCTAAATTGCTCATCTTGCGCTGCTCTACGGCGCGCCAGTGATTACGGAATCACGTCGGAAAGGTCACGCCAGACGTAGGCAGAAGTACCACCAGGGCCGTCGCTAGTGGGGTGAAAGGTGGTGACAATTATAGGGGCCTCACTAAATCCAGTGGTTATGCTATATATTCCCCTACTCTTATGAATCATTATAAAATATTAATTTGTATGCCTGAGAGTTAAACAACAAAAAACATGCAATTTAGGCTAGTTGAAGTTTTCCACATTTCCTCACTCCCCCCTCCCTAAAAATGGTTTAGTCTGATGATTAATTAGAGAACTGAACCAATCAGAGTTGAGGCTGCTCTGAGAACAATTGATAAGAAAAAGTTACAGTGGAAGTGAAACTGACTGAAAATGTCAGGAAAAAAATCTGGTACCAGTAACGTCATGAAAAGAAGAGGGACACAGGAAAATTGCTCAATCAGTCTAACAAAATGTTCTTTAACAAAAATAGTGCACTGTAACCAGGGAGTCAATGTGATCGGGTGCCGTGCCCCGATAGGACACCTAATAAAAGCCCAACCGATTATGCGCCGTCTTTTGTGCTATTATGTAGTTTGTTGGTTTGTATAACATGCAGAAAAATAGATTCAAAAGGATTACAGACTTGCCGGCTGCTGACATCACTGGCTGTGATATTTTTAACAATACTGTCAAGAAAATGGGAATACAACTCATTGCTATTGATGGATTATTAGCTTTATTTAATAAAATAGCACATTATCTTTTATTTTATCCAGATTTTATTTGGCTAATTTCTTGTCTTTTGTTGTTATTTTATTAGTTTGTCTTACACAATAATAAGTTATTAATCGCTTAATGTCATTGTTTTGATATAATCTTTCTATACAACTTTGCATAAAAAAATAAGTTCAAGCAATAACCTTTATTTGCATTGATTTATTTGTCTGTTAGAAATCAGATTATTATTATATAGAAAATAGTTGAGGGCCTCCATGCCTCTATCTTATAGGCCCACCGTATATGATATGGTTGGGGTGTTCATCAATGTTTTTTCAGGGGCCCCAGAATTCCCTAGCTACGGCCCTGAGTACTGCCCCAAGCAAACGTGAGTGGACTAATACAAACGCCCTTTACCAAAAAACACTTCAACTCATAATCGTCCGACATCGTTGTTTGACCTTTTTTTGTGCTAAAGGGCGTTTGTATTAGTCGTTGCATGTGCGCTTTGTAAACACGGGGGTGGTACTTCTGCCTACGTCTGGCGTGACCTTTTCGACGTGATTACGCAATCCTTGGCACGTCGCAATGCAGCACAAGATGAGTCATTTAGGTTAAAAAGTATATTCTTTTTTGTTTTTTTAATGGCCGATCGTTTGGCTAGATAAGACCCTATTCCTCATCTGGGATCGTGCAGTCTCTGACGCCCTTCCTTTGAAACTGCATTGATTTGGATATTCAGCATTTTGGTTGGCATAGTGGTATGGTGTGGAGAAAAATCCTGGAATGTTTTCCTCAAAAAACTTAATTTCTTTTCGACTGAAGAAAGAAAGACATGAACATATTGGATGAGATGGGGGTGAGTAAAATATTAAACTAATCCTATAAAGAGTTAAACATGAGGTCTGCTACAATCAAATAGTAATTTCCTTGAAAACAGTAGTAAATACAGCTGCGAGCGGGGTTTAACCGGTTTAAGGCATTTAAGGACATGCGTAAAAAGATATTATGTTTCCTTTAGCAAGCCTGTAGCCATATAGAAAAGACCATTTACAGCCAATACAGGCAATTTACCATAGGAAACATATGGTTTTAAAGCGTTTTAACAGTTATAGTACCACCTATGGGCCGATCTCCATTGTACTGCATCGGTTTTACTCAGATTAGTCAGCGATAAACCTAGGACTACTTTGCAAAAGTAGATTTCTTGCATAATCGTGAATATTTAATGAACGATTCGATTGGCAGCAGTTCGTTCATGAGGCAAAATTGTTCAGTGTGAGATCTATCAAATTATATGAATATTGTGTGGATGTGTGAAACACCATGTTATTACAGAGGCATACAACTCATTAGCGCCACCTAGTGGGCAATTTCTTTCATAACTCTCACAGACCTCTAGGCCCATGAGTCGAACATGCCCACCGAGCTGCCTCCGTTAACCTTGTGTAATAGGCATAGACAGTAAAAGAAATGGACACAGTGACCCCGTAGACTTGAAAGTGAAGTGAATTAGAAGCACTCATTTCCTCAGTTCCTCACTTCCCAGTGGCCTCAGACTGAGCTTGACAACGTAGATGTGACGTGAGCAACCTGTCTGACAGTGGCAAGTCTTCTAGTAGTTGTGCAAAGTGAAATCTGAATCACGTTGTTGAAAAATTTTGTCCCGTTGCTTTTGGCTCTCAATGGGCTTCTCCACATGCTTCTCCCTTGACTTTATCGGACTTTGCATGCCCCCGTCCCCCGATTGCCTCATAGACAGTAAAAGATTGCCTGCGAGCTTCTCCTCTCCTCCTCTATACAGTAATTTCCACGGGGGTAATCCAGCCCCGGGAAACTGTACCTTCCATAGACCCGAGGAGAAGCTCGTAGGCAATCTTTTACTGTCTATGAGGCAATCGGGGGGACGTGGAGGCATAAACGCAGATAGAGATGTTGTAGATCCTGCGTCATTCATCAAAAGTTGCTCCTGCTCACCCTCTCGGTCTCAACAAGATTCGGTGATTTCACTTTGCACAACTACTAGAAGACTTGCCACTATCGGAGTTGCTCACGTCACATCTACGTCGTCAAGCTCAGTCTGAGGCTGCGCAGTACGCTCAGCCATCAGGAAGTCAGTGCTTCTATCTGACTTCAATTAAATCCGTTGAAGTCAATGGGGTCGCTCTGTCCATTTCTTTTACTGTCTATGGTAATTTCTCTACTGCGCACCGAGAGTCGCGTGGTTATGATGCAATCGTTAGCCTATTTTTTACAAAAACGGTTTCTACGGGTCGATAGTGTAAGCTACAAGGTAATGGAGGCTTTTATACATTGTTGTGTTTATTTAGAAATAAACAATGGGCAAATGGAGTCTTAAAACGCCTCAGATGTAAAGTTATTCGCTGTCAAAGTGATGCCAAAATGAATGGGAGTCAATGGGATGCTAACAGCAGGTGATGGCTTGGTTAGCAATGGCTGCCCCTATGGAAGGTACGGTTTCCCGGGGCTGGATTACCCCCTTGGAAATTACTGTATAGAGGAGGAGAGGAGAAGCTCGCAGGCAATCTTTTACTGTCTATGAGGCAATCGGGGGACGGGGGCATGCAAAGTCCGATAAAGTCAAGGGAGAAGCATGTGGAGAAGCCCATTGAGAGCCAAAAGCAACGGGACAAAATATTTCAACAACGTGATTCAGATTTCACTTTGCACAACTACTAGAAGACTTGCCACTGTCAGACAGGTTGCTCACGTCACATCTACGTTGTCAAGCTCAGTCTGAGGCCACTGGGAAGTGAGGAACTGAGGAAATGAGTGCTTCTAATTCACTTCACTTTCAAGTCTACGGGGTCGCTGTGTCCATTTCTTACACAAAGTTAACAGAGGCAACTCGGTGGGCATGTTCGACTCATGGGCCTAGAGGTCTGTGAGAGTTATGAAAGAAATTGCCCACTAGGTGGCGCTAATGAGTTGTATGCCTCTGTAATAACATGGTGTTTCACACATCCACACAATATTCATATAATTTGATAGATCTCACACTGAACAATTTTGCCTCATGAACGAACTGCTGCCAATCGAATCGTTCATTAAATATTCACGATTATGCAAGAAATCTACTTTTGCAAAGTAGTCCTAGGTTTTTCGCTGACTAATCTGAATAAAACAGATGCAGTACAATTCTCCGGACTCTCTAGGTCAATAATTATCAAAAGAAAAAGTTCAACTTTACCCTTTGGGTAGATTTAATAGGGTCATTTAAAAATGGGTGTGGCCAAGTGCGCGTAAAAGCCTTTAACTCCTAAACAAAAACTTGAATCTTCACGAAAATAGGTGAGCAATGCGACGTGATTGTAAACAAGCATGTAAACTTTTATGGAGATCGGCCCATAGGTGGTACTATAACTGTTAAAACGCTTTAAAACCATATGTTTCCTATGGTAAATTGCCTGTATTGGCTGTAAATGGTCTTTTCTATATGGCTACAGGCTTGCTAAAGGAAACATAATATCTTTTTACGCATGTGCTTAAATGCCTTAAAGCGGTTAAACCCCGCTCGCAGCTGTATTTACTACTGTTTTCACTACAACGGAAATTACTATTTGATTTGTGACATTGTAGCAGACCTCATGTTTAACTCTTTATAGGATTAGTTTAATGATATTTTACTCACCCCCCATCTCATCCAAGATGTTCATGTCTTTCTTTCTTCAGTCGAAAATAAATTATGTTTTTTGAGGAAAACATTCCAGGATTTTTCTCCACACCATACCACTATGCCAACCAAAATACTGAAGATCCAAATCAATGCAGTTTCAAAGGAAGGGCTTCAGCACGATCCCAGACGAGGAATAGGGTCTTATCTAGCCAAACCATCGGCCATTTAAAAAAATAAAAAAATAAAATGAAAATACTTTTTAACCTAAATGCTGATTACCCCCTTGGTAATAGGTGCTTAAACTTCATTGGCCGATGATGGCCATGTTTTTGGAGATACGCCAATAGCCAATAATGGCTCCTTGGACCAAGGCATGCATACCAAAGTCAATCGGCCTAATGGTTCGGCAGCTGTTTTCATGTTTTTTTCATGTTATAGCGACACCAAGTGGGCCATCTTCACAATATTTTTTACTGTGACTAAAAATTGAGCCCATACAAATGTGTACCAAGTATCTCATTCCGTTCACGACTTATAGCCATTTTAGTAAAAGTGGCCAGTCTTCCTCGAATGTTTTGCCGCCCCTTAGCGACAGTTAATAAATTTTTTTTTTGATAATTATTGATATTCAGACTCTTCTGCATGGGTTTGGTTCCAACCGGGGGTTTTTTCCAGGTGGAAATTAAATCGGAGATATACATTTTGTCCGTCTTGAGCCACGGATTCCAATTATATAAGACTTGAGTCTACGACAAACGGTATAGGAGTTATCTGCCATTTTGAACTTTTGATTGCTGTAGTGCCACCTATTGGCAGATTGGGGTGATATCATGTCTCTCCCCAAATTGAGAAGCCCTAAATAATTAAAGGTCCCATCCTTCGTGTTTTTTTGAAGCTTTGATTGTGTTTACAGTGTGCAATATAACATATTATATACAATATAATACAACTTATCTGTATCTTCAGAAGGGCTTCAGAGACTGCACGATCCCAGATACAACTTATCTGAAATACGTAACGAGTTCTGATTGTGCCAGCGGTTCCCGTGTTGTGATTTGACCGCAGCTTAGCAAACGTGGCCCGGTTCCTGTGTTGTGATTTGACAGCAGCTTAGCGCACGTGGAAAGGTCACGCCTCTTAACGGGAGATATATGCGCTTAATGATCTCTACAGCGTCCCTGGGAAAGCCAAACAAAGGTGATTTGACTCCGGGATGAAAATAACAGCGTCTCGACGACATGGCGACAAACACACTCAAACGCACCACTTCCTTTTCTCCACGCGACACTTCCTCTTCTCCACGTGGGACAGCAACAAGACCACGCCCCCTTTTTTCACGTATTCTTGTGGGCGGAGGTTAGTCTGTTCTACTGTTCTACTGACGTCATTTATGAAGTAAGTACCAGGATGTAGTCCAAACCGGCCGTTCGCTGTAGGCTTTGAAAGGGAACTTCTGTTAAATAAAATATCTCGCTTGGCATTGAACTTTGAGCTTTATAATTTTACAGGTATTATTTATGCTCTAACAGCAACATTACACACTAACTAAAGTTTGAACAGTGGGATCACGAAGAACGGGACCTTTAACTTTCCTAAACCCTTAGTTGGAACCTATAAGTTAGCCTAATGTGTGCCTGCCTGTGATCATCATAAACTCCTAATTCATCAATACACTTTACAAGCTGTTTATTGGCATCAATGGTTCCATGAAGAACCTTTAACCTCTATGGAACTTTCCATTACATAAAAGGCTCTTTATCTCTGTTTATTTTTAAGATTAGACTATTTAAATGTTCTTCACACTAAAGAAAAACTCGATAGGATAGGCTACTTCATGATGGACCTGATTAAATGAATAAGCCTTTTAGCTCATTGTATGGGTTAATTCAATACAATGAGTAAACATGAGTGAGTGAGTGAGTTGAGTCACAGACTCGTGATCGGATGTTTTCTCCACATTACCTCATATCCTTTCACTCGGTGTTTGCGAAACTCTGTCGTCATCGACGAGGATCTTTCCAGTAGCTGCATGATTACTGCAGACACTTTGTACTTTTTGTACAGGTTTTTTTTACGGTCTATGGTTTGAACAAATTATAATAATTTCAAGAACGTGTCACTTTTTATTAATGTTTTTGTATTTCTTCCCCCCTTCTTTCAGCTCGTCTAGTAAGTTAAATAACCATTAGTCAATGTCAAATCAGTCACATTTCAGAGAATCATTATCTAAATGTGGACTGTGAGACATTAAGTTATTATAAACATTCGCATTAAACAGTGTTTTGCACAACTGGAAAATACACAAATGATCAAAGCCAAAATATTAAATGCTATTGATCAATTTTTACCAAGTTATCCATTATTAATTTTTGTAGAGGGTTATCAAACGTAATGCGTTTAGTCAATATTAAATAACACTTTATTTTAAGGTGACGTCGTTCCAACATGTGGCTACTACTGACTAGGTAATAACAGTTTATTATGCATAATTACAAGTAAATAACCCTAAAACAAACCCTAAGTAATTGTAGTTCATTAATATTACCCAGTACGTATTTGAGTAAGTACAATGTAACTATAAAGGGCTATACTTTATTTTAAGGTGTCCTTGTTACAGTGTAATTCTATATTTAACTACTGAGTAATATTAATGAACTACATGTACTTACTATAGGGTTAGGATTAGGGTTTAGTCTAAGGTTAGTTGCATGTAATTATGCATAATTTACTGTTATTACTAGGTTATTATACTGTTATTGCTATTACTAGGTACGTGTCATGTAAGAAGGACACTGTAAAATAAAGTGCTACCATAAAGTTTTTATGCAGAAACATAGACTTTTTATTAGCTGTATTAGCCTACTTCAAAGCTATTACAACTGAATGCCATTTGTTTTCATGTTTAGGATGTACTTTATTGGGGCACAAACATGCATTCCCAAAGCTATTCATGTGTGTGTAGGGCTTCAATGAATCAAAACCTGATGTGGGTCACTTTGTATGCAAAGAGTAACGTATGACGGTGATACTAGGAGTACTTGTCTTACTGGGTTAAAACAAATGCAAATAAAATAATGTTTGCCAAAAGTTGACTGACATGGTGAATTTGAGGCACATTTAAAAAGTCTCAAATGACCAAGAAACATTTATATTTCAGAGATAACTGGACACGTTGCATCATGTGGCATTTAAAGGTCTGTTTAGTTAAAAATGAATTTAGTCAAATGGAGCAAACCTCAAACTGTTGCAGTTACATGTAACGGTGAGAAATACCCAATCACCACTAGACGGCGCTAGAGTCATGTTACAGCTTTTTAATAATTGCTTACACTAAATGTGATACTTCAGGCTCCTCAGTGCAACCATTCACTCATGTACCTAATCTTCAGACCAAATCTGCAAAACTGCAAGCACATTATCTGTGCAGCACTTTGCAATACTCAGTTACTGATTACCGTCACCCAATGGTCGTGTGAAAACACTTACACAATTAAGCCACTTATATTCAAGACGCCATGTTTTGAGAAACAAATACATTCTTCACCAATTAATTGTTTAAATTTCTACTGAATATGCAAGTCACCTCGATTTCTATAGTGCTTTATACTAGATTGTTTCAAAGTCATGTCACAACAGTAACATTAAAAGTAGTAGTGTTTTGATGCATTTATGGCTAATCGTTTGAGGTCTGTGTGGAGTTTAGAGAAAAGGGTTTGCTTTTGAAAGAGATGTGACATTTTGCATGCTGTGTGAGTTATGTGGTTTTGGGTGTAGTTTCGAGACGTTGAGCCAGTTTCAGAAATTGTGTGAAAGCCATTTTAAAAACCGCAAGCATGCTGTTCCGTTTGCAATGTTTTGCACATGCGCCATCAATAATCTTAGAACAGCCATGAAGCTTTTTTTAAATTGACACGCTGTTCCCATTGTCCTCCATATGTAGTTATTCCTGGTTTCAGTGTCTGTAACCCACATATTCAGTTGTAAAATACTGAGAGGCATGTTCATCAAAATCAAGACAAACCAACATTTTACAGCTAACTTTATTTATATAAAAATACAAAACTCAAAAACAAAAAAAAAAAAGTTTCCATAGGAAAGCAATATAAATGCAGTCCCATCTCTTTCAAATCCATCAGTGGCATACATTTCAGGTCAATAATATTAATATTAAGTTACTAATCAAGTAAATGTGAAAATGGAAATGTGTATGACTTTAAGGAGGGTGAGATCTCAATTTCAAATTAGCTTGAACAGCAGCCATTTCATGAATTGTTCTCCCAACGAGCTCTTAACGCTCCTCTATGGAAAGTAGCATGTCTTCCATTTGGATGTTTAAGAGGGGGATTCAGTTCAGGAATAGACCTCCACAGAAAATCAGACATACAGTTAAACCTCCCTCATCTCCTCCACTCAAGTATCTGGCCTCAAATTACAAGTATATATGTATACATATATAAAAACAAAAAAAAGTTAAAAATATGAAATACAAAAAAACTAAAAAAAAACCTGTCAAAACTGTGCGTCTTTCAGGTCAAGTGTTTGCAAACAAGAGGCAAAAGAGCTGCATTTAAAATGGTTAACTGAACTGGTGTTATTGAATTGCACAAATTTGGAAATGATGGACATCAAGACAGGGTTTGTGCAAACTACATGATTAACGCTGTCTGAATGTGAACTGGCTCTAGTTGTGGCGGTCGGAGAGCATTACAACACTTGAGTAGGACTTGGCTTGGCTGGCACATCCAAGGTGCTCTCGCGTCCGCAGTGGGATGGCATGTTTCCAGTGCATTGCTCCTCAGCAGGAAGTGGGATCCCCTGGGCACGAATCTGCTGCATGCACTGCCTGCAATAAAAGTTCAGTCAGTCAAAAACGGCGTTTTCCATTACATTAACATTTATGCATTTGGCAGACGCTTTTATCCAAAGGGACGCCTTATTACAGGGACAATCCCCCTGGAGCAACATGGAGTAAAGTGCCTTGCTCAAGGACACCCTGGTGGTGACCGCAGGGATTGAACCAGCAACCTTCTGCATATCAGTTCCATGGTTTAACCCACTGGACCACCATCTCACATTGCCATGCACGATTAACTTAAAGAATGCTTCACAAAGCTGAACAGCACGAAAACGGGTTCCCAAACCCTACTTACCAGGCTGTTCGGGACATGATGTAATAAATATCGGGTTTCTGGAAGCCATTGAAGGTGGAGGATGCGGCTACGGTGTAGGCACCCATGTTCTCGAACAGCAGCCAGTCGCCCACCTGCATGTCAGGCAGGCCGCACTGCTCCACAATGCGGTCGAGCCCATCACAGGTCGGGCCCCAAATACTGCATGGGTACATGCGCTCATCAGGCTTGGGTTTCTACAAGAGATTATGGGTTAGTTTTAAAGTGAAGAAAAACAAGAAGAAAAAAAAGAAAGGATAATCTGATGGACTCATTTCCACACCTTGTGCAGAGTGGGCAAGACATGTGCGTGGTCGTACAGAATACAGTTGAAGGAACCATAAACGCCATCATTCACGTAGTACATCAAGGTTCGGTCATTGGTCCCATCCTCTTCTTCTGAAGTGGGGGAAAAAAAAATTACATCAAGTCAGTTAAGTCACATTTATTCATATCGATTCAATGAGGATTCAATTCAGATCAATAATAGTGTCAATGCTGCAAAGTTTACAGTTACAAATGAAGTTCAATTCAGCTCTACAGAATAGTGTCATTCAGCTCAAGACGGTTCGAAGTTGATTCAATACTACAAATTAGTGTCATAACACATCTAAATCCAGCTCAAATTCTCGTCTGATAGTGTCAGTGCCGTTAAAGCGATAATATTACTGAATATTAACTGTGTTTTCATTTAAAGTATAAACCATTTAAGAGCATATTAGAAACATGGTTTTGGATGTTTGCTTTTACCATCAGAGGCTGATTGCTCCTTCATGATGACCTTTTTGGCAATGATGTTGACCGCCAGCGTGTACGCAGACGCCACGTAATAGCGGCCAGGTTCAGAAATGATCCGCACGCCAGAGTCAGCAGGGAAGTATTTATCCAGTGCAGGGTTAATCACAGCAGCGATCTGCCAACCAAAACAAACGTTTATCAAAAACATCTTCAATCAACCAAAGTTAAGAATGTGATTTAAAAAATACAAATAATACCTCTTCAAATTTCAGCTTGGTATCATCTGAGCCTGGAAAGCCACCGCCAATATCAAGCAGGGTCATGTTATATCCCAGCTCCGCCCCCATGTCAAAAACACAGCGTGCATCGGAGATGGCCTGCCTGTATGTCTCGGGATCAGTGCAACCGCTGCCCACATGGAAACTGACTCCAATCACATCAAGCCCAAGCTCCTTCGCCCTCTCCAGCAACAGCCGGCTGCTCTTTAACGTGGCACCAAACTTAACGCTTAACCTGCACACGGCCTTGGAGTCGTCAGTGGCGATACGGAGAACCAGTCTGCAGACACAGAAAATGTAAGTTTAATCGTCATGAAAATCTACTCAAGATGCACATAATCTTACTGTTTTTATTATTCTGTAGTGGTCGACCAATATTTGGGATTTTTTTAAATCAAGTCTTTCTGTTTGGCCGAAGGCGTTAACGTGTAGGCGTAAGAATCGTCCCGATATGCACAGGTCTTTAGTCGTAATTTTATTTGTTTATCAGCTGTATCTTTTCTTACAGATTTATGTTAAATCATTCCTCCACGTCGTTATACAAGCCGGTTACCAGCCAGCCTGCTAGCTCTCCCAAGACGTCAGCAGCGGCCATCATATTGGTCGACACCCATTATTTTGTGGTGAAGTGAGACCTGTTTTTTTCTAGTGATGTTACTCACTTGGCACTATCATGGCATCGTGCAACCTTCATGAGCTCCACTTCGCTGTCAAACGTCATCATCTGCACTCCGTGAGCAGAGGCGTATTTGATCTGAGACACCTGCTTGCAGGGGTTGGCATAGATGATCCTGCTGGAATCCACACCCACAGACTGCACAATCTGGATCTCCGTCTAGAAGAGGAGGATTAAAAGTCGGGTTAATACAGGATTAAAGCAGCTAAACATACGTGCTGATGTCATTGAGACACATGGCGATTTAAGGAAGTTGAACGAAGAATCGGTCACATACCTTGCTCGCGCAGTCAAATCCAGCTCCAAGAGACGCCAGTGTCGTGACCACAGCCCTTGCGTCGTTGCACTTCACTGCGTAGAACGGTGTGATGCGGGGTAAAACGCGCAGCCAGCGGAGGTGCTTCTTTAGGACGTCCCCCAGGTCGGCCACGTAGAAGGCATCTTTGTCATCCTGAAGGAAGAGAAGAGATGGGATCAGAACGGTTGACTATGCATTTAGGAACAAATGGAATTGTATTAAAGATTAATTACAATACATAATTCTCATGAAAACATGACCCTCACACGAAGAAAAACCTTTTGCATAAAGAAAGGGAAGCATATTTTTACACCACATGCGAGTAGGGCAAAATAAATAACTATACGTTTTCTGAAATATTAAGGTTAAATACACAAACGAGCATAATCTAATAAAAAAACACTTATTTCCATACATTTCCAGAACAGAAATCTGAACATTAGATAAAGCCAGATTCAAAATTCTGGTTTTATTTGGTTGACATATTAAAAGTTCATGACTCCATAAATCAGACAACACTGTCAAACAGGCAGAAAAAAAACCACCATGTTTTTTTTAGAAGTAAAAATGGGGATTTCTGACAAACGAGAACCCATAAAAACTAAAACAGGCGTTAAAAGGCATGTATTGTAATATAAATCTACAGACAAATATATGAAGCGCAATAAAAACATTGTGTACATTGTCTAAGCCAATTGGAAAGACAACATGCACGTTAAGAAAAGCCAAATAACTCAAAATTGACCAGAGCACAAAATAACCTTTCCCTGCCTGAAGCGGACAGGAAGGTATGCAGGTATACAGCAAAGGGTTAACTCACCGATAAGGATGATTCGTTGATCTTCTGTTCCACGATATCCCGTGCACAGAATCCCTCCTCCAGGAAGGTGAAGTCAAAGTCTGATCCAGTCAGTGTGCTCATCGTGTTTGTTCAAGACTTGATTACAAAAGAAACTGTCAAAGAAAATGGCAGGGGTGTTATAAAATGTGACCTCTAAGATAACAGACTGTACTCAGTGGCTGCTGAACTCAAGGAAAGACTAAGAGAGAAGCAGCTTATCTTTGCTCCAGTGACACTGTACAGGCCTATCACAGCTACTGTGCAGTTACAGCCTCCACTAATATCAGTCGCATTTTAATATCATTGAGATATCATTCGAGTTATCAGTAGTTTTTGTTTTTCCATTGTCGTTTTAATAAAGTCTATGGTGTACTTTTTATATAACATCTATATGGCTTCATCTATATCATTTATAGATTTTTTTTTTCTTTCAGTTTTAGTCATTTCAGTACATCAAGAAACTAAATTAAAAAATTGAGAAATTTTATTTGAATTATCATTTTATTGAGGTTTTTTTTGTTTGTTACTATAGTAACCACAAGTTTAAGTAAACCCTCATATGACATTTTTGGAAGCTTTTAAGATTGTTCACACTTCAAATTTTCATTTTAAAACGATTTTGACATTTAAAACCAATATAAAAACATCAATGCAGGATGTTTTGAGATATTGTTTCCACCACACTTTTTAATCTCACAATTCTGACTTTTTAGCTCACAACTGCAAGTTTTTATCTTCTTTTCTCAGAATTGTGAGATATAAAGTTTCAATTGCAAGTTATAAAGTCCAATTCTGAGGAATTGCGACTTTATATCTCAATTCTTAGGGGGGGGGGGGGGGGGGGGGGGTTGGGGGGGGGGGAGGTCAGAATTGTACATTTGTGAGATAAAAAGGTCGCAATTATCTTTTTAAATGTTTTATTCTGTGGCAGAAACAAGCTTCCATAGGATATAGATTAAGGAATAGTAAAAAAAATAATAAATAAAAAGGCAATTACAGCAACTCAACTTATTAACACTTCTGATTTCACTAAAAAAAAGATCAACACCAACT
Organism: Romanogobio albipinnatus; assembly: GCA_023566225.1. NCBI lineage: Eukaryota > Metazoa > Chordata > Actinopteri > Cypriniformes > Gobionidae > Romanogobio > Romanogobio albipinnatus. The sequence goes on along the minus strand of CM042249.1, from coordinate 7,898,893 downwards.
TAGAGATAAACATTACTAAAATATTCACGTTGAAAAACAAATAGTTGGAAACACTCAACTGGCCTAGTGGTTTTTGGATATCTTACTGAAGAAAAATGTTACATGGTGCACCTTTAAGATTCTATTTCCACATTTTGGATTTTAATTTGATTCACTTATGTCACTCATAATGACTTACCAGACGAATGGAAAGAGATGGAATAAGAATAGCGTGCTAACAGACGTCAGACAGCCAGGGGGGTTCACCAGTGAAGTTGAATCCTTTCAGATAAGCCTCAAGGCCAGGGCCAGTGTGTACTTCTCTCAAGCAAGAATTCTGAAAGGGCCAAAATGACAAGAGAATTATTATAAAGCCTAAAAAAAGTGCATGTAACAAATCAGTCCATTATACTCTGACGTTTCTGGCAAGTCACAGTGTGTGAGAAACTTGTATTACAACACGAAATGTGTCGTTTAGCGCAACAGACAACATCGTGTAAGATTATGAAACTCCAAGGAACTGGAAACCGCACACGTTTCTGGCCACATATGATGCCGGGCATTTACGCAAAGACAGTAAAACTAGTCCCTCCCCTCCGAAGAGCGCGACTACATCAGTTACCCAATAAGGAAAAGCTCTGTTAACACAAACTATAACAGGCATTCCAGTCAGCCAATCACTGATCAGATCCAGCCGGCTTCTGATTTCAGCTCAGCCAATAGAATGCAGTCATTCAGGCTAGTGAGGCTCTGCAGCGTGAGACTCCTCCTGACTGACTTCATTCATATATCTTGAGAATAAACGTTAGCGTTTACCAAATAAACAAGATATACAGAGTTTTTTTAACAACTTCGCGCTTTGTCAACACAGCTGGTTCCGACAATAAAGGTATTTGTTATAACATTTATCAAAGTACGCAGGGCAGCGTGACACACCGGCCACGTTGACTCACTACGGAAGGCCACGAGACACAATTATCATCATTAAACTGGTCCGAGACACATTTTTTAGCGATGTAACTACCGGCAGATCGGCTAGTTTGTTCATTTATGATTAGACTGTACCATACTGAAAGTTTATCTCAACATAACGGTTAATCATATATCATAAAACTCACCTTAAAACGCATTTACAAAGAGTGTTCCCATTAGATCAGACAGCTGGAATATAATAACGTTGTTCTCCTCGCGCGCAAACCGCTATGGTGATCAACTGACGAACTGTCGGAGTAAAGCCGGCGGGCGCTCTCAGCCCTATATATAGTGACGTGGTTTCCAAGGTGACGCACCAGCTGAAACCGGCTTCCTCAGAAAGAGTGAACCGGTTTGTTCTTGTTAGCGGCTCGAAGCGCGAGCGTGTGGACGAGCTGAATAAAGAACTAGCAACAGACTTCCCGCGTCCCAGTGAAACAAAGTTACTTTATCATTTGGTAAATTTTTCATCATAACTATACTAAAACCTGTTAATGATACAGAACCCCCACCCCATAAAAAAATCCCCTACAAAATACAGGCTATATATACTGCTGATTTTTTGTAAAAAAAGGTCTTGTGGTTGGTTTCCTAAACATAAACTCCCAACGGAACTTTTATTGCTGATAGGAAAAGTTGATAGCTGAAGAAAAGTTTGAATACACACACACACACACACACACACACACACACACACACACACACACACACACACACACACACACACACACACACACACACACACACACACACACTGAATTGTTCAATAAGAATGATCTATACATATCAGTGTTGTTATTGATAACTAAAAGTAAAACTATTATGTACGTTTTCTGTAGCTAATTGATTGAAAGTAAAATACTAAATGTTATAAATATGAAAAAATATTAAATTATAAATTATTTTGAAAAATAGTAAAATAAGCACTATATATTTTTTTTCTCTTTTAAACTATTTGGATAAATTATTAAACTTAAATAAAAAATTATTAAACTATTTGAACACTTTGGATAAGTCAGTCTGTTAACTGCAAATATAAATGCAAATATATCTTTATTGTCATTGTCATTAAAACAACAAAAGACTTTAGCAGCTCACAATGATTGGCACAAAAAGCATAACCATTAGACAGTGAGATAACGTAATAGTTTGTGCACAAAAACAGTGCACTATACATTATAAATATGACAATATATGTAGAGATACATATCCATATGCCGTTCAAAAAAAGTTTTTTTGTGTTTTTAGAAGAAGACAAAAGATTCTATTTAAAATAAATGCTATTTCTGCTGTTTCTATTCATCAAAGAATCCTGAAAAACAAATAATCAACTTTTTTCAACATTGATAATACCAGTTCGATTATCTTGAGCAGCAAATCATCATATCACAATGATTTCTGAAGGATCATGTGATGCTGAAGACTGGAGTAATGATGATAAATTCAGCTTTGATCACAGGAATACATTACATTTTACTATATATTCAAAACAGCTATTTTACATTTGAATAATATTTCACAATATTCATTTTTTTGTTTATATTTTGAATCAAATAAATGCAGCCTTGGTGAGCATAAGAGACTTCTTCTAAAAACATAAAAAATCTTACCAATCAAAAATATTTGACCGGCAGTGCACATAACATATTGTTTTACAAGATTCGACACATTTGAATTCAGTTTAATGTAATTTAAGTCGAAATGACTTAAACAGCCAAGTTAATTGTACTTACAAATTTAAGGCAGCAACTTTTTATACACACACATACATACATATGTCAACATATCAATATAGTGCAAATATACAGTAGAGTGAATGAGTGTTGGTCGGGGAAGGGTGGGGGTGTTGCACTTCAGTTCGTGAGACAGGTTTATTGCCCCATATTGTTTGCAAGTGAAAGGAGGGAAGGGAGAGGAGGAAGATATATTAGGGAAAAACAGTTATATACGGCTACATTTGCATTTCATTAGTAGCATTTGTACTTAAATCGGGCCAGTGCGGATTATGTCACGTGGAGGAGAGTTTCTGTGCCTTTGTAACTTTTCCTTCCTCGTAACTGGGCCATCTGGTTCCAGTTAAACCTTGCTTTCATGACGGCAGCTTTCAGTCAACATGCTGCAAGACCTTGCTGAAGATGCCAAAATGGATGTTTCCTCACCTTTCGCACAGACGCCCCCTTCCGTCTTTTATCATTGTTCTGCAGACTTTGTTGTCATCCTGCCAGATGTGGTGAAATTAGGAGTGGACACTAAATATATCAATCCTAAAACTCCCCGTAATCAAAGGAGTAGACTAATCATGGATGCATCCTGTGCACCTGGGCACTGCGCAAACAACGTTTTCCCTCTTCTTTTTGAAATACACAGTTAAATCCATTGAGGCTCAGGAGCATACAGTAGATTTGACTGCATTACAAGTGCAGTGTTTACTATAGGCCCTTGTAGGTAGTTGTCATATCAGTTGCCATTAACTTAGACGTTGAATTATTATTTGATCTTAACAGTCGGTTATCAACTGTTATCCTTCAATTGTCTTCAGAATTGCACCCAAAAATGAAAATTAGCCCATGATTTTCTCACCCTCAAGTCATCCTAGGTGTATATGACATTCTTATTTCAGACAAATACAATCAGAGTTATATTAGAGTTTTGTTTTTTACGATTGCTTACGCACTAAAATTAACACACAGTTAGATAAATCTCACACTAAAGGAGCAAAACCTCAGCACAGATCTGCACAACTTGTCATTTCAAGACACTGCTTTCCAAAATACCACACCTATGAACCAGTTGATCAAACATGGCCGTCTGGTGTGCAGACACATTGGTGCTTAATTGTAAACTCAACAATCATTGTAAGCACTATAAAAAGGCACCAGGTGAATTAGTCTTCAACAAAAATTGTATTGTGCGCTGCAATCTATGGGGTCCTTAGGAATTTAGGTCCTTACAACACAGCCCATACTCTCATTTTTAGACTGAGACACAACATCATCGTAGCAGAAGACCAAATGGATGCAGAGCAGATGAGATACATTCTCATCTGGGACTATGTATCTTTCCACCGGTCTGCTCTGGTCCAAAACTGGTTTCATGATCCACAATTTTCACTCCAATACCTCCTACCATACTCTCCCTTCCTCCATAGTTCCCCCAAAAACAAAAATGTGATGTTTTTCTGCTTACCCCCAGGGCATCCAAGATGTAGGTGTCTTTGTTTCTTCAGTAGAACACAAATGAAGATTTTTAACTCCAACCGTTGCTGTCTGTCAGTCGTATAATGCATGTGAATGGACTCCAATTCTATTAGAATATAAAAACATGCACAGACATCTTCAAATTAAACCCTGCGGCCCGTGACGACACATTGATGTCTTAAGACACGAAACGATCGGTTTCTGTGTGATTGCTATTATTTCACCTCATATCAGACGAATGTCATCAGCTCTCCAGACCGCCATAACTTCCTGCGAATAAGGTCAAAATACCAGCGCGATCATAGGCATATATACATAGATGCCTCATTAGTGCCTGCGCGGATCGGTCGAATTAGAAATCTACGTATATATTTCTATGATCATGCAGGTATTTTGACCTTATTCGCAGGAAGTTATGGCGGGATAGAGAGCTGATGACATTCGTCTGATATGAGGTGAAATAATAGCATAAATACTGCTTGGTTTCTCACGGAAACCGATCGTTTCGTGTCTTAAGACAATGTGTCTAGCCGCAGGGTTTAATTTAAAAGATGTCTGTGCATGTTTTTATACTCTAATAGAATTGGACCCCATTCACATGCATTATACGACTGACAGACAGCAATGGTTGGAGTTAAAAATCTTCATTTGAGAGACTGGCGTTCCAGGGCATGACGCAGGCGTAGTGTAATTTCCGGTGATGAACGCAGAAGCGCAGAGGATAGAGAAAAACAAAACTTGGTTCTCGCAAGAACTAGCATATTCTCACCGGAGTGTCCTACGTCATACGCTGGGTAACGTGAACGAGTGTACGACAGTTAGCGGAAGTTAGAGATTACAGTTTGTAAAGTTTTAAATTTGGATATTTTTCTTACACAAATGCGTCACTTCGCTTCAGAAGGCCTTTATTAACCCCCCGGAGCCGTGTGGAGCAGTTATATGATGGATAGATGCACTTTTATGGACTTCAAAACAGGAACAGCCATTCACTGCCATTATAAAGCTTGGATTACCAGGACATTTTTAATATAACTCCTGAAAGAAGAATGTCATATACACCTCAGATGACTTGAGGGTAAGTAAATCATGGTCTAATTGTTATTTTTGTGTGAACTATCCCTTTAAATATATTTACAAATGCTTCAATATGCTCACTACTGTAAAAAGCCGTAAGCCTCTGTGTTTCACATCCTCGCTGTGGCTTTTGCCCTGCTCCCTTCAACTTGAGAAACTCTATGATCCATGAAGACTACATTGCTGTGGTCAGGAATACGTTTTCCAGATGCAAATGAGCCCAGACCTTTTGTAATTCATTGTCTTACTGTTTCCAGAATCCACATGATTTTTCCTTCAGAGGTCAACTTGAACATGAGGTCATTGTTTATTACTATCCTCAAACACCACAAACCACATCACTTTCTCATGAACGCAATAATATTTAATGGGCAAGAAGGTTCCTGTGTCAGTTTTTCCCCCTCCCTTTACTCTCTTAAGGCTCCAGGCAACACGCTTCATGTGGCGACATTTTCCACCCTTATCAAGATGTTGAGATCTAAATCTGTTTTCCTAATCTGCCAATCATGCATTTTCCCTGGAAGTTCGTGGAGAGACATCATGGAAAGAATAAGTAGATTTCTCTCGTTCTTTTCCTCTAGGTCTGCCTATGGCCCTAGTGAACATTTGACTGATTCAGACTGGGTTTATGTTTAATGTGCAGTTGATAACTATTGTGATGTTTACAGATGTGTGTTCATTTGGAGAGAGACAAAAATGGCACGTGCACAGTATCATATTTCAGAAATATGATATACATGACACACGGGCTGTTTTGTGTACATTATACACAGTCTTGAACTAACAACCTCAAAAGCTCTATTTCTAGCAACACGGGTAGTTTTGAGTCAAAGCCGTTTGAAGGATGTGCCTTATTTCGTCAAACCCAAACACTTGACATAAACACTGAAAACATGCTGTGCTTTCCTGTAGCTCAAACAGTAGAGAGTGGTGCTAGCAACACCAAGGTCATGGGTTCGATTCTCAGGGAAAGCAAGAACTGTCAAGATGTAAAATGTGTACCTTGAATGCAATGTAAGTCGCTTTGGATAAAAGCGTCTGCTAAATGTAAATACTTAGGGTGCCTGAGTTTTTGTTTCTCTTATCAAAATAATCACAGACAGAAACATCCCAAGAGAGCTCTCACACACACACACACACACACACACACACACACACACACACACACACACACACACACACACACACACACACACACACACACACACACACACACACACACACACACACACACACACACACACACACACACACACACACACACACACACACACACACACACACACACACACACACACACACACACACACACACACACACACACACACACACACACACACACACACACACACACACACACACACACACACACACACACACACACACACACACACACACACACACACACACACACACACACACACACACACACACACACACACACACACACACACACACACACACACACACACACACACACACACACACACACACACACACACACACACACACACACACACACACACACACACACACACACACACACACACACACACACACACACACACACACACACACACACACACACACACACACACACACACACACACACACACACACACACACACACACACACACACACACACACACACACACACACACACACACACACACACACACACACACACACACACACACACACACACACACACACACACACACACACACACACACACACACACACACACACACACACACACACACACACACACACACACACACACACACACACACACACACACACACACACACACACACACACACACACACACACACACACACACACACACACACACACACACACACACACACACACACACACACACACACACACACACACACACACACACACACACACACACACACACACACACACACACACACACACACACACACACACACACACACACACACACACACACACACACACACACACACACACACACACACACACACACACACACACACACACACACACACACACACACACACACACACACACACACACACACACACACACACACACACACACACACACACACACACACACACACACACACACACACACACACACACACACACACACACACACACACACACACACACACACACACACACACACACACACACACACACACACACACACACACACACACACACACACACACACACACACACACACACACACACACACACACACACACACACACACACACACACACACACACACACACACACACACACACACACACACACACACACACACACACACACACACACACACACACACACACACACACACACACACACACACACACACACACACACACACACACACACACACACACACACACACACACACACACACACACACACACACACACACACACACACACACACACACACACACACACACACACACACACACACACACACACACACACACACACACACACACACACACACACACACACACACACACACACACACACACACACACACACACACACACACACACACACACACACACACACACACACACACACACACACACACACACACACACACACACACACACACACACACACACACACACACACACACACACACACACACACACACACACACACACACACACACACACACACACACACACACACACACACACACACACACACACACACACACACACACACACACACACACACACACACACACACACACACACACACACACACACACACACACACACACACACACACACACACACACACACACACACACACACACACACACACACACACACACACACACACACACACACACACACACACACACACACACACACACACACACACACACACACACACACACACACACACACACACACACACACACACACACACACACACACACACACACACACACACACACACACACACACACACACACACACACACACACAAAACAATTACAGTAGTAATATAAGATATAAGGTACAAAGTTGTTTCCATCCACATATTTTCCATGCAAAATGCTGGATGGAAACATAATGTGCATTAAAATGTACATATATAACGTATACGCGCTCAGTTGAGGAGGATATTTTTAAAGGTCCCGTTCTTCGTGTTTTTTGAAGCTTTGATTGTGTTTACAGTGTGCAATATAACATGTGTTCATGTTTCGTGTGTAAAAAAAAACAGTATTTTTAACACAATTTACTTATCTGTGTACCGCTGTTTTCACTGTCCTAAAAACGGCTGATGAGTTCCTTGTTCTATGAAGTCCCTCCTTCAGAAATACGTAACGAGTTCTGATTGTGCCAGCGCTTCCCGTGTTGTGATTCGACAGCAGCTTAGCGCACGTGGAAAGGTCACGCCTCTTAACGGGAGATGTATGCGCTCAATGATCTCTACAGCGTCCCTGGGAAAGCCAAACAAAGGTGATTTGACTCCGGAATGAAAATAACAGCGTCTCGACGACATGGCGACAAACACACTCAAACGCAACAATTCCTTTTCTCCACGCGACACGTCCTCTTCTCCACGTGGGACAGCAACAAGACCACGCCCCCTTTTTTCGCGTATTCTTGTGGGCGGAGGTTAGTCTGTTCTACTGATGTCATTTATAAAGGAAGTACCAGGATGTAGTCCAAGCCGGCCGTTCGCTGTAGGCTTTGAAAGGGAACTTCTGCATTGAACTTTGAGCTTTATAATTTTCCAGGTATTATTTATGCTCTAACAGCAACATTACACACTAACTAAAGTTTGAACAGTGGGATCACGAAGAACGGGACCTTTAAAATGATGTGCATAAATTCTGAATTAAAACTTGCGTGACTTTGCCTCAGCACAGCAGATCATGTGACTGAATCTCAATCTCTTGTTTTAATCATTCTGTAATGCATTAGTGAAGTCATTTGTTATTGCATCTTGTATTTAGGCTATTATGTAAAAAAGTCACAGGCGTCCCTGATTCAGCAACTTTTTTATTATTTTATATCTGATATATATAAGTTCCAAGGAAGTGAATGTTCTCTTGAACACATTCGATGTAAATGGTGCTTTAGTCCTAAATGTTTATATCACAACTTTAGAAGGAAACATAGACAAGCTAGGTACTATTTTTGTACATTTTCTCTGAGAGCTAGAGTATAATGTATAATGACAGTGATTAGAGGAAGGAGGTTTCTATGTCACATATAAGCTGCTGTATTTACCAGGACTGACCAGGTGACTGTTTTTCAGGGGCAGCATATGTGATGGAAACAGACCTAAGAGCATTAAGACATTTTATGTGTGTCACAAACACAAGTGATGCACGTGCATGTACGCACACAGACACTCACTCACACACACACACACACACACACACACACACACACACACACACACACACACACACACACACACACACACACACACACACACACACACACACACACACACACACACACACACACACACACACACACACACACACACACACACACACACACACACACTATTAATAAAATAAATAAATAATTAATCAAATAAAAACACTGCCATTTAAATGCCACACTCATTTACCGATTACCTTCACCCAATGTTATGTGGAAACACACATCATTTGTTCACTTAGAAATCAAAATTCAGAAAGAAATAATTTCTTTTTACCCCCTTTATTTAGTAAATATATATGAATATGCATGCAAGTCAAGTCCACTCTATTTCTACAGCGCTTTATACAATACAGTTTCAAAGCAGCTTCACAATAGTATAATTCTGCTGTCATTCTATAGTGTCATTATTCAGTTAAGTGTTGATTCAGTTCAGTTGTGCACATGTACACTCCACTGCACACTGAACAAGCAAAAGACACAAGATAGTAGTTTGCATTTTTCACATCCGTGTGTAGTTTGGCGTGTTTACGGCTAATCATGTGATGGTTTGTTTATAGAGTTACAACACAAAAACACATTTTTTTTGAAGAGTTAAAATAGTTTTGAATAAAATGTTTGCTTATGTAAGAGATTTGTGATGTTTTGCATGTTGTGTGGGTGTTATATGTTTTATTTTGTAGAGTTTTGAGAAATTGAGCCATAGTTTCAGAAATTGTGTGTAAGCAATTTTTTTAAAAACTGTAACTGGAAATAAATAAAAACTAAATATAACTACACCTAAAACGGAAATAAGCTGAAAAATAAATTAAGCCTAAAAAGCAATATTTAAAATAACAACAATAATAATAAAATGACTAAAAAAGCACAGACTGAAATGGCAAAGAAATTTACACTAAAATTAGCATGAAACCAAAAAATAAAAGTACTTCAACATATTAATAAAATAAACTGAGACACTAAAATAAAAACTAAATTAAATTATATATCTCTTGTGTTTTATATGTGTGTGTGTGTGTGTGTGTGTGTGTGTATGTGTTCCCCTGTCTTGTGTTTAAGGACTTTTAAAGTGATAGTTCACCCAAAAATAAAAATTCTGTCATCATTTACTCACCCTCAACTTGTTCCAAACCTGTATGAGTTTCTTTGTTCTGCTGAACACAAAAGAAGATATTTAGAAGAATGTGTGTAACAAAGCAGATAGAGCAACCATTGACTACCATAGTATTTTTTCCCCTACTATGGTAGTCTATGGTTGCTCTCTCTGCTTGGTTACAAACATTCTTCAAAATATGTTCTTTTGTATTCAGCAGAACAAAGAAAGTCATGCAGGTTTGCAACAAGTTGAGGGTGAGTAAATGATAACAGAAATTGTATTTTTGGGTGAACCAGGGCCGTTTTTAGGCATAGGCGAACTAGGCAGTTGCCTAGGGCGCCATCAACTGAAGGAGCGCCAATGAACGCATATCAGGGGTGTGTATAAAGGGTGTCAAGGCCACCCTGAAATATGATTGCCGCCCCCACTGGTTCCCCTAACACTATTGGATCAGAGTACTGTCAATTACTGTCTGAATGTTGCATGTAAAGTTTGCATTTGGAGCGCTCAACACCATTAGATCAAAGAGCTCGGTCAAAGCTTTGGCAAGGTAACGCTTTTTGCAATAAAGTTTGCAATAAAGCAATTCAAAGGCCAATTAAAAAAAACAGGTACAATAAAAAGTGCACAAATCTGTATTTTGTTAGGGCCGTATTTGTGGCAGTCGAGAAATCACGCTGTGAAATGTGCAGATAGTGTAATATTGCTCGGTGTGTATTATAGAGGCAAGATATAGGCTAACCACACTCACTTTAGCATTTCATGATATCATTATATTTAGACTCTATTAAGCTTTCTTCTCTTACCTGCACCTCCAAAAGGTGTGTGTTTTTGCGCTTATGCATTGTTTAAGGATCAGTGTGTAATTGTCCCATATAAAACTTCAACGGCCAATTTAAAAATAGTATAATAAAATGTGCTAATTCACAATATTTATTATTATTCAATATTCATTCAGTTCTAATAGTGTCGTACAGGGCATGGCGTTGCGTTATTTAAAGGGGAAGTTCAAGCGTCAATGAGAAACAAAGACCGCACTGAATCAATATTTATTCTTTTTACTTTCATGTGACAGGAACAGATTTTATACGTAGTTTCCAAATTGTATTTGTATATATTTGTTAATAAGGATTACAGTTCCAAAATGGTATGTATGTATGTATTTGTTAGTAAGGATTAAAATTAATACCAGTAATACCATGTTGCTTTTTAAGATTTGGCTGGGGGTGCCAATAAGGATTTCGCCTAGGGCGTCAAAATGGCTAGAAACGGCCCTGGGGTGAACTATCCCTTTAAGTTGAAGTGTTTTCTGTTCCTATTTTTTCTGTGCTCATTCCTGTGTATAGTTCCTGTTTCCCTTGTTGCATTGCCTTGCTTATTTGTTTCCATATATTTACCCATGTTTGTCACCATAGTAACTAATCACTTACACCTGTCCCTCTTCAGCCCATTGTTAACACGTATATTTAAACCCCAGTGTTTCTCATATTTTTTTTCTGGTGTTGTCCTTAAGTGGATGTATAGTGCAAGCAGGCCCGGTTTCAGAATCAAATACTTCTGGGTGCTTCTGAAATTACTGAGGGTGCTCTAGTAAATGTGCTCCACAACAGCAGTGTACAGTGAGAAATGTGTACTATTCACTTTTACCAATAATTGGAATTTCACAAATATTTTGCTACAAATTGTCTATTAATCTATTAGGCTGCCTTTACATTTCTTTAATGCGTTACTAGTATTTTAACACATCCTCTTCCTGAGAACCAGAAAAAAAGGTTTTGTGAATTTAGATTTTTTTTTAGGTCATGACATTGTTTGGAGCATAAAAAAACAAATGGATATAAAAAAAAAAAAATCCTATGTTATATGCTATATCATCTGCTCTGTAGAGGACACCAGATCTATTTATTGAGAAAATGAAAAGACATGAATAGACAATGAATTTTTTTTCATTCACCAGTCTTTTTTTATCCAAACTTTGTATAAAGATGATTCTCAATGTTATGAAAGATATAAAATAATAATTTGATATACCATTTTACTATGCAATATGTGTGTGTAAACATGGCCATATGCCATTCCCATTCTATGCAATGCATCTATACACTGTATATAATTTGCATATTAATGTGTTTTGGGACAATATGTAAATGTAAAAAGACGTGTAATAACATTTTCATAAGAATGTCTCAGACTTAAAACTGTGCATGTTGTCAGAGAAATTCGCTAAAATATAATTTAAACCTCTATTCTGGGTCTCAGTTAGCCTGGATGCCAGACGAACTTAGCCCCGCCCACAAAACATTTTGCACAGGCAGTTTGGTTTGGACTTGATCCATAGAGAAGTAATTATGCCCGAACAGAAACTGTTCGGACCAATGAAATTGTCCGGGCGGGCTTTAGACGATGATGGACAGATGATAAACAGTGACGTAATCATCCACGTCATCAAAGGCGCTTGGGTTGAATTTGTTCTAATCCTCAACGGAGAACTTGTTCGTATATGCATTCACCTTTACTATTTCTCTCAGAAATGATGATCGTGTTGGTAAGTACTCTGTGTATCCTTAAATTCTTTTTTACAACACCGGCAAAGATTGTTCACAATCATCTTCTTCTTCAAACGTCACTTATTCCAGCGCGCACAGACAGGGTTGCCAAGTTTTTACAGCAAAACTCGCCCAATTGCTACTCAAAACTAGCCAAAAACAAGCCCAATAGCTTTCAGGGTGGGGGGGTTCTCCGGGAAAAATGGCATTTGGGGGGTAAAATGTGTGTTATTTTGGCTGTACTGCCTGCTAAAATTCGCATTCCTGGGTCTGTATATCACATAATTGAGGTCGCTTCAACCCGCGGACTTGGCAACACAGTGCAGTTGAGTTCTGTTGACATTTGACAACTAACGTTATGCGTCGCTCCGTTGCTCTGATTGGTTGTAGGTCTATCCAATTGAGGTCTTTCCTGGTTCGGTTGAAACACGCCCCATAATCACAGCCCAACGGAGCAGTATCAGACTCAAATTCTGACTAGAATTGAGTATGACGACGTCAGGCTAGGTCTCAGGAGGATATTTCTGTCTCGTGCAGAGTGGCATTTATATTTAGGTGTCACTTACTAAACTTTGCAGCATGCAATTGGCCGTCGGTCCTCTTAGCAATAATAGTTTTATTCAATGAATGTTACAGACTGTAGCCTCGAAAGTCAGCCAAGATCACTTCGATCACTAAAATGCTGTTGCTTTGTCAGTTCATCGCGATCTCACAAAGCTCCGTTATAAAAATTAAGTTGTCAACAATAAATATCTTACCTACATCGTGTCTTGTTAATGAGAGGTTACGCGAGCCTGCATTAACTCAGCACTGCATAGCCTAAAAACGCTGCCATTTTGAGCGGTGAGAATTCTGAGCGCGTTCAAGAGATCAGTAACTATATCTGTGATTGCAATCATTGGCTACATTACTCACCGCTGCAAAAACACGCTGTAAATAGATGCATTTGACGCTCTCCAGAGGAAACAAATTTGCAAATCTGCCAAATCTGTTTCGCCAATATTATTACAGTATCAACTGAGGGTGCTTTTGCTTGCGTTTGAGGGTGCTTAGCACTAGCACCTCCGTAGAACCGGGCCTGAGTGCAAGTCGTTTTCAGTTCAGTTTTGCCCCGTGTTACTCTGCTTCTTTTGCCTGTGTCTCCCGTTGCCTGTATTTACTTTGGTTGTTTTTAATTAATAAACTGTTATACTGCACTTGGATTGTGTGTGTGTGTGTGTGTGTGTGTGTGTGTGTGTGTGCACTCCTCTCCCTCGTTTGTGAAACACTGCATTACAGAACACCAGACCAAATATGAATCCAGCAGTTACATTGATTCGGCTTCATCAAGGAACTCTCTTACTCAAGGACCACATCAAAGACTTTCTGGGCATTGCTTATCTAACTGACCTATCTGACTTTGCTCTCATTGATTTCTTCTGGACATATTTCTTATCTAACTGAACTACCTGGCGTTGCTCTCATTGATTTTTTCTGCCATGGACTCAACAACCTGTTACAATCTACACTGAACTGTGATGGTTCTCGAGGATCGCTGAGTGAGTTCCTGGACTACACCCTCCTGTTAAGTGGATCCCCCTTCACTGTGGGAGAGGTAGAGAAGCAACAAAGGCTGTCCCAAGGCGTTTGAGACTTGCGTGTAGTGTACCGACAGCTGATGTTTCCACTGGTCACAACAGTGTCCCTGATATTTTGCTTCCAAGTCCAGTTTTCCCTGTGCTTCCAAGTCCGGTGATCCCACCATCTGCTGTGCTTCCTGTGATGGCTACCGCCATCTTGTATGTTTGGGCTGCACACGCTTCCCCTGCTCCACCCGAGGCAGCAGTGACGATACAGCTCTTTCTGAGGCAGTGACAAACACCACAGAGGACGTCATTGACGTCAGCACGGAGGACGTCATTGAATTCTCTGACTGCACTGACAAGTCCACAGAGGTTGTCCTTGAACTTTCTGTCTGCCCTGACACAACCGCTGTCTTCCTCACTTCTGAAACACTGTGTTACATATACATATTTTTAGATCGAGAGGATTTCACTGTGGAGTGGGTGCTGGTGAGCAACGTATCTGTATTCACCATCTACCCAGCTAAGGAAGACATCGCCAGCCCCTCTCTGGGACCCAGAGCCAGGCCAGCCACCACCCATACACTGCATGGAGTGAATGCTAGAACACACCGCAAACAGAGAGCACAAGTCTGTGACAATGCACAAGCCAGATAAGGCTCGCTGCACACTGCAAGTGTGGCGTGAGTGTCTCAGCTGCGTGGGGTGTCCGTTTTTTATTTCGGCTCCCATGTTAATAGGTTAGAGCGTGCACACTGCCTGCATGAGACGCACAGAAAACGCGCACAGAAAACGCGTGCATGCTAGAAATAGAACCGACGCCTATCTTTCATGTGACACGCAAGCGTGTTGGAAGCGTTTCCAGGCAAAACAGAATAGGAAAATATTTTTATATGTCATTTTGACACGAATGCATATTAATTAATGACATTTTGACAGTCTCTAGGTTGACATAAATGCAGATATAATTGTAATTCTTAAAAAATTATAATATCGATTTTCAAATATTGCACCTGTCAATGCAGAACAAAATATTTTGTAGCCTATTTGGCCATCAATACTGCCGAGTGCTGACGTTGTCTTTGCTGTATCAGTAGGCTATATATTTATATAAATATTTATTTATATATTTTATGTTTAACATGAAGTATAGGCCTTCCACTACATCACCTAGCAGCAGCAGCGCCGCGTCAGACACGCTTCTGGTGTGCAAAGACATAGAAAACGCCACGCAGCTGACACGCAACAGAAACGCCACGCTTGCAGTGTGTAGCCGGCCTAAGAGGACTGAGCCAACCATCACCCCAGAGACCAAGCCCCATGTCAGTCTGACCAGGTGCATGAGCCGGCAACACAGTGCGTCCCAGTGGCCGTGCTCATGGAGTTCATGGGCATGGAAAGTCCCACCATTTGAGGGTGGGCTGCAGCTGGCCTCCGCAAATAGTTATGATTTGGAAGAGGATATTTCCCTGATTCTCCCATCCCCGCTGGTCCATCCCAGCTTAAAGTCTCCTGTGCTCCTACTGATTCCGCCCAGTTCAAAGTCTCTGGTGCTCCTGCTGGTTCCGCCCAGCTCAAAGTCTCCGTTGCTCCTGCTGGTTTTGCCCAGCTCAAGGTCTCCTGTGCCTCTGCCCAGCTCAAGGTCTCCTCTGCCCCCACTGGTTCCACCCAGCTAAAGGTCTCCTGTGACCCCACTGGTTCCGCCCAGCTCAAGGTCACTTGTGCCTCCACCCAGCTCAAAGTCTCCTGTGCCCCCACTGGTTCCGCCCAGCTCAAGGTCTCCTGTGCCCCCACTGGTTCCACACAGCTCAAGGTCTCCTGTGCCCCCACTGGTTCCACACAGCTCAAAATCTGCTTTGCCCCCACTGGTTCCGCCCAGCTCAAAATCTGCTTTGCCTCCACTGGTTCTGCCCAGCTCAAATTGTCCGGTGCCCCCACTGGTTCCGCCCAGCTCAAAGTCTCCGGTTCCACCAAGCTCAAAGTCCTGGCCTGGTCCTCTCTCGTCCTTCACTGTCGTCACTCTTCCTTTATACTCCCGTCACTCCTCCGTGAGACACGAGACCGCTGCGGCGCGCATCTGGCGCTCATCCACGCTGATGAGCGCGGCCTCGTCCCGCTCTCATGGTCCCTCAGCCTCGCTGCTCGCCACATACCCCCAACGCCCTTCGCAGGCCGGGGGCACTACCGAGACTACGCTCGCCACAGTTACTTTTTAAGAAAAGTAATGTTACGTTACTTTTGCGTTACTTTTTCTCACCTGAGCTGGGCTTGTTTTTTTTTGTTTTTTTATAACAAAAAAGTTCTATTTTTGTGCAAATGTAAAGACCTCTTTATACCAAAATTGAAATAATAAGCCTCTAAAAACAACAACAACATTTTTACACACAACGCCTCTGCACTTACTCCCGATTTCTCTCAACATGGGGACAGGAGAGCTGTCAGTCAAATAAATGTGAAAAAGTAACTCAGATATTTTGTTGTAAATTTTAAAAGTAATGCGTTACTTTACTAGTTACTTGAAAAAGTAATCAGATTACGTAACTCAAGTTACTTGTAATGCGTTACCCCCAACACTGCTAATACAAAGTCACAAAGATTGAAGCACAGCATTGAAGAGCCAGAATATTTCCTTTACCAAGACAAAAAACATGTTTTTAAATGACCTGATAGCAATATGGTGAAATACAAACAGTTTTTAATCATTTCAGTGCAACTCATATATTAAAATGAATCAAACAGAAGCAACTTAAAAGTATGACAAAATAAAAGCAGCCACAGGTCACAAATTCAGCCAAGCACATAAAATGACTTGGAAAATTACAGGGAACTTGAAATCAGATGGTTCCTTTGAGTTCAGTTTTATCTTTCCAGCAGATGGGAGAGTGTATAGCTGTGCGTTCCCATGTGTTCTTCGAAGGCTGTATTCAGAGGAAGAATGCATCTCAGCGGTGCAATAAAGGCTGTCCTTCCTTCGAATCCAGGCTACAAATGCGTCCTTCATTCCCGGGCCTAGCTTAGACTCACTGAGCACCAGTGACGATGTGATTTTTTTTTAGGGAAAATGCCAGATTACACTTTTAAATGTAACTTATTCAAATATCTAACGATTTAACCTGTTAACTGTCACTGGCCCACCGGTGGGCCCATTTGCCACTGCATGTTTAAAACCATTATATCCTATATTTATCCTGATCTAATGTTGACAACCTATATATCATCCGAAAGCTTACGAACTCAAGATTCATCCTGTGAAATCCGTTTTCAAATTGGATTTTGCGTTACCATGGAAATGGTACTCTAAATTCTTCTAGCGGCTCCTCCCCTAGTGGGCGTCGTCATGTTTCATATTACATTTATTTTAAAAACTTTAAAATAAAAACCTTTTCTAATCTTGACAAAACACATATCGTCGGAAAGGTCTGAGTCTCACGGTTCTATATTTGCAAGCTGTTTTGTGATATTTGTACAAAAATATATTCATTTGTTACAGGAGATTGCATAAAAAAATCAATGGAATTTCAATGACACCCGGTAGCTATTTGTGGTACTGCGCCTAAACAAAACAAAATCTCATGGGAACTTCAATTTTTGTGATATCAACTTCAAATTTGGAACACAAATTGGTTAGATATTTGGCATTGATTTGATAGTATTTTTAGAGTACAAATTATTTTTTAACGTATATATTTTATATAAAATATAAAATATTTAGTACAGTACATTTGACTTACAGTAAATTTAAACTTTCATAACTTTTTCATACTTTCATTTTTGAAGCGATTTCACTTGAGCCATAATCTGATGACTGTCTTCTTTAAAATGAGACCAAACTTATGTCTATATTGCAAAGCATTCTTGAATTGCAACCATTTAAGTTTGGATAGTGCATTTTCATGTATATTTTCAAAAAGGGGGGCGACAGTTAACAGGTTAAATGTAAAAATAATGTTGACATATCTTACTTTAAATGCAATTTTATATAGTTTATACTCTTTATTATGTGCATAAATGGACCAATGTGAGCATATATTTGTGGACCCTGTTTTACAGTGACGCATTGCTGCCACATACATATGATTTTTTCCAATCAATTATGTTGTAATAACGAGATATGTTATTTTAATGACATCTTTTCTCGTAATAACAAGATCTTATGTTGTTAAAACAACATATTTTCTCCTAATAAGGATATGTGTTGTATAGTGATGTGTACAAAAATATGCCTGTATCCATATTAGAGAATTTATATTGCCTATGTGTCAGGGTTTGTAGAAGGGATGAGGCGAGGACTCAGAGATGCAGAAATAATGGGCTTTTTAATGATAATAACAAAATAAAACAAGACGAAACAAAACTACCCCAAGGAGGAAAAACAGACTTGACTTGACTTGACTTCCAGGGAGCAGGGAAACATGAGGTAAATACGACTAACCAAATTTCGTCTGTTTGGTCCGGACCGTGGTACGGGGGAGGTTTCACACCTGTCATTTTGATTCGGACCAAACCGAAAAGTCCGAAAATCCGGACCAAACAAGGTAGGTGTGAAAATGCCCTAAATAGTCTACGTTTTCTTTAACCGTCTGTCCGATGAAAGCGCCGGCACAATTTTTCCTTTATGACAGCGGAAACAACTCAAACTCCGTCATTTTTAGCCATAGGCTACAGGTAAGTTCAAGTTACATAATTATAAACTATAAACAATCTACTTTTATTTGTGTAAACTCACAATAACAACAAAGGCCGTGGATTCAGGGAACTGATTATTTTGCACTCCACTCCAAACGCTGTCTTCATTTAAAAAAAATGTTTTTGTTTAGTAAACACAACGTTTTTAATTTCAAAAGCATTTCTAAATTCAGTTCATATTTCCAACAAACGAAATTCTGAGCCCAAAAAACAAAGTGGTAAAAAAAAAAAAAACTGTGTGAGTTGTTTCCGCTGTCAATAAAGGAAAAAATTTGCTGCAGCTTTCATCAGCATGAGTAAGATTTAGGCTAGAAGACGCGCGATGTGTCTGGAGACATGGAGTGGGGTCAGACATGATTTTGACCACTTCGTTTTGTAGAAAATCTTTTTTTAAAGTGAATTTGGTTTCCATAAATTATACTTTAATTTTTATCAAGATTTCATCATCTAATTGCCTGTATATTTAATAAATAAGAAGCAAACCAACAACATCTGGAATGGATTGACGTGCGTAGTGAACCCACTGGCCATGTTTCCGCTGCCTTTGAGTAAGACTGAAACTATAGTGTCTTTCTGTTTTTAATGCATTTCTTCAATACATGTCTTAATTACAGTAGGCCTGTAGATAGTTATGATATTTGTGGCTGCACCGATGTCCGTCATTACTAGGTTAAAGATACACCACGGATACTAATCATGAGCACATGGCACCTGTTACCAATGGCTATCTGTTAAGAACTGTAGGCTACATCAATGACACTGATACAGGCAGCAGAAGAGCCTATTTTACGCTGAGCTTGCTTTTGCTTTTCAAACATGGAAGTGTGACAAAGGCACATAGGCAATATAAATTCTCTAATGTGGATACAGGCATATTTTTGTACACATCACTATACAACACATGTCTATGAGAAATTATATCTCATTTTAACTAGAAAAATATGTTGTTTTAACGGCATAAGATTATTATGCCGTTATTACGACATAAGTGGAAAAAATTATATTTATGTGGCAGCAATGTGTCACCGTACTGTTTGTTTTCAGACATTTGCTGGTTGACAAGAACAATCCTATGTAGGCTAGACCATCCCATCTGACAATGATTGCTTCGACCTTTGCAGAGTCCGAAGACGTGACCTTTGACATCCGCGTCCTTTGAAGAATGCAGCCTTTTTATTTGGACGCAACTTATGAGCATGGAAATACAACCAGCTTAATGCCATTTTATTATTAATATGCTGAATTAACTAAAAATATAAAAATAAAACTTTTCATGTTCATTTTATGTTCATTTTTAGTAATTTCGTAATGTGCTTTTTGTCATTTTATTACTCATTACCCATATTGCTATTTAGGTTTAATTTATTTTTATTTCAGTTTTTTTTTGTTTTTTGTCTCCAGTAAATTATTGTAGTGCTACAATTTAAACTGCCATGGCAAAGCTCTATTTCAATGAACAGAAATGTTTTTAATAGTTTTAACAACAAGAATATTTCTCATGAAATGACAAGAGGAAACTCTCTAGGCACCAGCATCACAAGGTTACCCAACAGGCGGATGTGTACAAACAGGTTGTATGGCATAATATCGCCAATGAGTCACTACTCATTCAATGCTGAAATTTCAGGTTAAGATCTCAGTGAATCCACTTATTTGTACCCTTCCTCAAAACAATAAAAAACCCACATACCGTTCAAAAGCTTGGATGAAAAAAGTCTCTCATGCTCACCAGTGCTGCAATTTTTCAATCAAAAATACAGTAATATTGTGAGATGTATGAATATATTGCAAAGTGTAATTTATTCCTGTGATCAAGAAAATCAGAAATGCTCAAGAAATATTTATTATTATCAGTGGTGCTGTTTAATACTTTTTGTGGGAAGTTTGATAATTTTTTTAAAGGATTCTTTGTTGAATAGAAAGTAAAGAAAGTACTTTTTTGAAACATAAATCTTTTTTTAACAATGTAAAAAACAATCCATTAATAATAATAATAATAATAATAATAATAATAATAATGATAATTTCCTGCATTATCACATGCTGCCAGTAAAGTAGAGATGATATAATCAGATGGGAATTTATTCATTGGAATGAATCGGGACAGTGTTGTTTAGGAAACAAGCACAAACTGCTTCTTACTGGCTGAAGGTTGTTCAGACCTCGGCTGATGACATCATCACACATCTTCCTCACAGACTGGGTGGGTTCTTTCTTTCTTTCTTTCTTTCTTTCTTTCTTTCTCTTTCTTTCTGTATTATTTGGTGCTTCTCTTGGCTGTGGGAATATGAATTTGTAAAATATTTCAAGGTCATGTTAGGACGTGTGAAAGAGGAAGTTGTTAAAACGTTGCCCTGAAAAGATCAGGGCAAATCATTTTTTTAACGTAATTTGTTTGTTATTACACGTATATTAACCTATTATGCAAAATTCACATTTATAAAGTGTTATACTAATGTGTCACACTAATGTGTGTCCACAGTGTGTATGTAAACAACCAGCCTATAATGGTAAAAATCCACCCACTCCTTTTTTTATAATAAATCATAAACAGTCTCTTTAAATGAGCGGTTCTAAATTTCCCCCTACTCTTACATTACTCCTCACTCATGATCTGCCCTATTAGCATAGATCCGCAGCGAGTAAGCCACAGCCGTCCACCATTTTAGTTTCCTCACTGTAGAAGCTGGAGATATTTAATGTCTGCACCAAAAAACATTACAAATGTTCTGTTGTTGGATGTACCAACAAACATAAGAGTCTCCATAGACTCCCGGCATCTGAGCCACTGGGAACACCATGGATGAATTACATTTATGAAGGAAATGCCGAAGAAAGACGTTAAAGTGTTATATATTTGTGCAAATCATTTTACTCGGGACTGCTTCACAAACAAGAGTCAGTTCAACATTGGATTTGCACAAAAGTTATTTCTGAAAGATTTTTAGATTAATATGACGTACATGCTAGTCAATAAGTTGAATCAACTTAACTCTATCTGAAGCATGAGCTCTAAAGGCTCTGTCCTCTTCTGGAAACGGGGCGGGGAGCAGCAGCTCATTTGCATTCAAAGGGACACACAAAAACGCATGTAGGGACAAAATAGCGACAAATTTGACAAGCTGTAATAAATGAATAGTGGGGTAATTTGAGCTGAAACACACTCTGAGGACACCAGATATTTATATTACATCTTGTGAAAAGGGGCATTATAGGTGAAACTGGAATTTCTGACTTCAAAACCCACTCTTTTTGATGATCTATTTGGTGAGGATGAGTACTAAATAATGTACCACATATTTGATTTTAAAAAAAAGACGTTGGACCCACTTTATATTATGTGGCCTTAACTACTATGTACTAACATTTTAATTAATCATTTGTTACAATGCACTTATTGTGTAATACATGTTTTTACATTGTACTTACATTTTAAAAATACCTGCATGTAATTACATCTCTTATTTTGTAGTTACATCTTATTTTGTAGTTACATTTATAATTACACTGTTGACACTTCCCTTACAGCTAACCCTACCCTTAAACTTACCCATACCACCACACCTGTCCCTAACCCTACCCTTAAACTTACCCATACCACCACACCTGCCCCTAACTTTACCCTTAAACTTACCCATACCACCACACCTGTCCCTAAATTTACCCTTAAACTTACCCATACCACCACACCTGTGCCTAACTTTACCCTTAAACTTACCCATACCACCACACCTGCCCCTAACTTTACCCTTAAACTTACCCATACCACCACACCTGTCCCTAAATTTACCCTTAAAATTATCCATACCACCATGCCTGTCCCTAACTTTACCCTTAAACTTACCCATACCACCACACCTGCCCCTAACTTTACCCTTAAACTTACCCATACCACCACACCTGTCCCTAACTACCCTTAAACTTACCCATACCACCACATCTGTCCCTAACTACCCTTAAACTTACCCATACCACCACACCTGTCCCTAACTACCCTTAAACTTACCATACCACCACATCTGTCCCTAACTACCCTTAAACTTACCCATACCACCACACCTGTCCCTAACTTTACCCTTAAACTTACCCATACCACCACGCCTGTCCCTAACTTTACCCTTAAACTTACCCATACCACCACACCTGCCCCTAACTTTACCCTTAAACTTACCCATACCACCACACCTGTCCCTAACTACCCTTAAACTTACCCATACCACCACATCTGTCCCTAACTACCCTTAAACTTACCCATACCACCACATCTGTCCCTAACTTTACCCTTAAACTTACCCATACCACCACACCTGTCCCTAACTACCCTTAAACTTACCCATACCACCACATCTGTCCCTAACTTTACCCTTAAACTTACCCATACCACCACACCTGTCCCTAACTACCCTTAAACTTACCCATACCACCACATCTGTCCCTAACTTTACCCTTAAACTTACCCATACCACCACACCTGTCCCTAAATTTACCCTTAAACTTACCCATACCACCACACCTGTCCCTAAATTTACCCTTAAAATTATCCATACCACCACACCTGTCCCTAACTTTACCCTTAAACTTACCCATACCACCACGCCTGTCCCTAACTTTACCCTTAAACTTACCCATACCACCACACCTGTCCCTAACTACCCTTAAACTTACCCATACCACCACATCTGTCCCTAACTTTACCCTTAAACTTACCCATACCACCACACCTGTCCCTAAATTTACCCTTAAACTTACCCATACCACCACACCTGTCCCTAAATTTACCCTTAAAATTATCCATACCACCACACCTGTCCCTAACTTTACCCTTAAACTTACCCATACCACCACGCCTGTCCCTAACTTTACCCTTAAACTTACCCATACCACCACACCTGTCCCTAACCCTACCCTTAAACTTACCCATACCACCACACCTGTCCCTAAATTTACCCTTAAAATTATCCATACCACCACACCTGTCCCTAACTTTACCCTTAAACTTACCCATACTACCACGCCTGTCCCTAACTTTACCCTTAAACTTACCCATATCACCACACCTGTCCCTAACTTTACCCTTAAACTTACCCATACCTCAACACCTGTCCCTAACTTTACCCTTAAACTTACCCATACCACAACACCTGTCCCTAACTTTACCCTTAGACTTACCCATACCACAACACCTGTCCCTAACTTTACCCTTAAACTTACCCATACCACCACACCTGTCCCTAACTTTACCCTTAGACTTACCCATACCACCACACCTGTCCCTAACCCTCCCCTTAAACTTACCCATACCACCACACCTGTCCCTAACTTTACCCTTAAACTTACCCATACCACCACACCTGTCCCTAACCCTCCCCTTAAACTTACCCATACCACCACACCTGTCCCTAACCCTACCCTTAAACTTACCCATACCAGCACACCTGTCCCTAACTTTACCCTTAAACTTACCCATACCACCACACCTGCCCCTAACTTTACCCTTAAACTTACCCATACCACCACACCTGTCCCTAACCCTACCCTTAAACTTACCCATACCAGCACACCTGTCCCTAACTTTACCCTTAAACTTACCCATACCAGCACACCTGTCCCTAACTTTACCCTTAGACTTACCCATACCACCACACCTGTCTCTAACCCTCCCCTTAAACTTACCCAGACCACCACACCTGTCCCTAACTTTTCCCCTAAACTTACCCATACCACCACACCTGTCCCTAACTTTACCCTTAGACTTACCCATACCACCAAACCTGTCACTAACTTTACCCTTAAACACACCTGTCCCTAACTTTACCCTTAAACTTACCCATACCACCACACCTGTCCCTAACCCTACCCTTAAACTTACCCATACCAGCACACCTGTCCCTAACCCTACCCTTAAACTTACCCATACCAGCACACCTGTCCCTAACTTTACCCTTAAACTTACCCATACCAGCACACCTGTCCCTAACCCTACCCTTAAACTTACCCATACCAGCACACCTGTCCCTAACTTTACCCTTAAACTTACCCATACCAGCACACCTGTCCCTAACTTTACCCTTAAACTTACCCATACCACCACACCTGTCCCTAACCCTACCCTTAAACTTACCCATACCAGCACACCTGTCCCTAACTTTACCCTTAAACTTACCCATACCACCACACCTGTCCCTAACTTTACCCTTAAACTTACCCATACCAGCACACCTGTCCCTAACTTTACCCTTAGACTTACCCATACCACCACACCTGTCCCTAACCCTACCCTTAAACTTACCCATACCAGCACACCTGTCCCTAACTTTACCCTTAGACTTACCCATACCACCACACCTGGCCCTAACTTTACCCTTAAACTTACCCATACCACCACACCTGTCCCTAACTTTACCCTTAGACTTACCCATACCAGCACACCTGTCCCTAACTTTACCCTTAAACTTACCCATACCACCACACCTGTCCCTAACTTTACCCTTAGACTTACCCATACCACCACACCTGGCCCTAACTTTACCCTTAGACTTACCCATACCACCACACCTGCCCCTAACCCTCCCCTTAAACTTACCCATACCACCACATCTGTCCCTAACCCTCCCCTTAAACTTACCCATACCACCACACCTGTCCCTAACCCTCCCCTTAAACTTACCCATACCACCACACCTGTCCCTAACCCTCCCCTTAAACTTACCCATACCACCACACCTGTCCCTAACCCTCCCCTTAAACTTACCCATACCACCACACCTGTCCATAAGCCTACCCTAAAACTTACCCATACCACCACACCTGTCCCTAACCTTACCCTTAAACTTACCCATACCACCACACCACACCACACCTAACCCTAACTTTACCCTTAAACTTACCCATACCACCACACGTGTCCCTAACTTTATTCGTATCCCACCTCAATATCAGTAAAAGTGTTTTGCAATACAATACGAACACAATAAGTAGATTGTACTTATTTTTTGATCTACGTACATAGTAGTTAAGGCCACCTAATATAAAATGTTTGATATGATTTAAAGCTCTTCTGGAGCTCTGGTGGTGTTTCATTAAACTATTAATTAGTACAATGACGTCTACTGTTTAACTTCTCAAATAATTTAACACTATTATAAATGATTCCATCTTTGATGACTAGCCTGCTCTGTTTTGGCAACTTGTTTAATGAGTTAAAAGCGTAATGACTTTAACAATCAGCGTTTTTAGGAGAACAGAAGTGGAAGGATTTACGTGGCTTTTCTCTCTGTTACATCATGTCTCAAGAGGTTTGTGACCACACTCTTCTGCGGTCGTATTTAAGCCCCACTTCTAGACAAAATGCATTAGATTACATATTTCCCTGCTTTTGATCTATCTGGGCTATGGCTTTAGCAGGTAAGCGTTGACCCCAAAGCAGGCCATTTATTTCAAAAGCTCCCTGCATGCAACAAAGAGATGGCGATGACCTCAATAAATGTCATGTATGACTGTCAGATGCTCCTACACTAGACAGACAGACAGGGCCGATGCCAAGAGGTCTCGCTCGAGTCAGCACATTTCTCTTTTCAGTTCCTCCCGCAGAAAACGAGGCAGACAAAAGAGGGAGATCAGAAGGAAAGCATAAATGACGGCAGGATGAGGATCAAAAGAGGATAAATGAGGGCAGACAGAGTGCAAAGAAAGAGACGTCAAAGGGAAGTTTGCCATGATTAAGAAAACCTTTTCTACACACATGGATGGACGTTTATAGAGAATGACAAAGTACCAGCAGAGACGGGCCCATGCCCTTGTAAAAAAGAAGTGCACTTAACTGTAATGAATGTGTACTTCAGATCTGAAAAGTATAATTGCAAAAAAGATAATATAATATTAATAAATAAAAGGCCACTTAAGTGTACTTAAAAAGCACATTCAACTTAAACATTTTACTTTAAAATACATTTGAAATCATTTAATAATCTTTTATTGTGCTTTAAAGAAGTGCACATTGTGTTGACTAACATTAAAGCACATGTAAAGTATTTGATTATAATTTTAACTGTAATGTTATTTGATATTTGAAGTATTTTAAATGTACTAAATTACAACTTTATTATTACAAATGTGTAATTATAAATATTTTTCAATAACACGTTTCAATAGTAAAGAGCTCCTAAAGGGACATGGTGAAGAAGAAGAAAATTAAGTGGGAGGAAAAATTATGTCAATGCTTTTGCTTTCCTCGGAGAAATTGTGCATTTGTTCGCAAAGAACACAATAGTTTTGTGAGCGAACGCAAAGTTTCTCGAGGGAACGCAAAAGCATTGACATTTTATGTCAGTTCCCTTACAAGGTTATTCAAATGTGTGCTATTAGTAAACTTCTTTTAAAATAAACATAAGGAAGTATACTTTCGGTCAAGTTTTTAAGCATACTGACAGAAAAGTCTAAGTATACAGTATTTGGCCTATACTTTTGATTGAGATATGCTTAAAAGTATATCTCAGTATCCTTGGCTTGTAGTTGTGTTTACTCATTTGAATGAGTATAGCCTTTTAAATACTTTTTTCTAATAAACATACATGACGTCAAATACAATAGATTCGATTGAAAATATTGATTTACAAAGAAAATGTTCCAGTTTCTGAGTATGTGAATTTTTGTGTACACTAGTCCACTGGTATAGTCTACATAACTTCAAATCTACTTAAAGTACATTTACTAGTATTTCAAGTGATGTATACACAAATAGGAACATAGTAGCATACATAAATGAAAAAAAAATATATATATTATACTATAATATATTAAACTATAAATATTATGTTAAGTTCACTTGCAGTATAAAACAACTAAACTAGTTTACTGAGAGTATACTGCAAAGTGTACTTTCATAAACTAAAAAATAATAATATTTAACTAACTATCAGTTCACTTGTTGTTGCAGTACATAAAGTAGTTGTATACTCAGAGTTTACTACTGTAACACTTAAAGTATATTTAAAAGTATACTTTTATATACTAAAAAGTTGGCCAAAGTAGTCCCAAGTAGTATTAAAGTAGTACACTTACAAGTTTACTACTACTACTACTACGGTACATTGATATTAGTATACTTACTACACAAAGTACACTTAAAAATATACTTAAACTTTACTTAAGCATGTGAACTTGAAGTGTAGTTCTTTTTCGTAAGGGTTTATTAAGAGTGGACGTAATATACCAGAATGGATTCGCCTGGTTGGAGGTGAGGGGATTAGATATAAAAGAGATTTGTAATATACTCTGAAAGAGATTTTGATGAAAGATTGCGAGGAAATTATTATTTTTTTCCTTTGGAATAACGTGCACTGATGCCATGTGGAATGTAAATGCTTTGAATGCCTGTTGACTTTAATAAGTGCTATTGTTCTCTGGCATTGCTTGATCTGTCAGCACACAACCTATACAACAAATGTGAGATAAAAAAGTGTGATGAAGTTGAGAGAAGCGCACCTCCTTGAAATTCCTAACTTCCCTCTGCGCTCTCAGCATTCATGCTGTAAATCCCAGCGCGGCCCTCAGACTGTCCCGGGCTCAGACAGTGACGTGTAGAGGGGTGGCTTTTTGACCTGGTCCGCTGAGGTGGGATTACTCTGAATAAGCACACACTCTTTTATCTGGCTGTGTGAAACCCAACCAAAACTCCTCTCTTCTTCCATCTCATCCATCCGCTGGACACCAAAGATAATTCACCCAAAAATGAAAATTTGCTGATTTACTCACCCTCAGGCCATCCAAGATGTAGGTGTCTTTTTCATCAGTAGAACAGTTAAGATTTTTAGCTGAAATTGTGGTCCTTGGTGATTCATACAACGCAAGTCAACTGCTAATTTTAATTCAATGATATTGATACAATTTTAAATGTACAACTGTGCATTTTGGATATGCTTGTTGCATGTGGGAAGCAGGCCCGGTTCCAGAATCAAATCACTGAGGGTGCTCTAGTAAAGTGCAGGCTAAGCAACGGCTCCACCATAGCAGTGTACAGTGAGAAATGTATGATTATTTATTTACAAGTAATCACTTTTACCAATAATTGGAATTTCAAAAATATTTTTCTACAAATGTTTGTCTATTAATCTGCCTTTACATTGCTTTAATGTGTTATTTAATTTGTTTTGTTTGGAGCATAAAAAACAAACGGTTTGTTATATGCTATATTCTCTGTTCTGTAGAGGACACCAAACTATTTATTGAGAAAATTAAAAGACATGAATAGACAAAAACAATGGGATTTCTTTTTCATTCACCAATCAATTTTTATGCTTCAAACTTTGTTTTAAAATCCAAACTTTGTATAAAGATGATTCTTAATGTTATGAAAGGCAAAACCTGTATTCTGGGTCAGGAGGATCGTGCAGAGTGGCACTTATATTTTAGCCTGGCTTCGCCATCCTACTTACTTCCGCTCAATTTGAATTTTCCTTCAGTACTCCGTCTGGGACTGCGGTATATTCTTAGGTTTTCAAATGTTCAAATTTTTACTGGTCCAATCAGCGAACAGAGGGAGTGCCTGAGAACGATGACGTTGATGTAGTGCGCTAGTTTGAGTTGTAGTTCAGTAATGGCGGCGGAGAAAGATGCGAGCGAAGCCATTTATTCCGTTGTTGCACCGCTGCCCAATATCCAGAAGTTAAAGCCGGAGCAAGAACAATCTTTGCTGAGTTTTGTTGGTGGCCATGATGTTGTGGCTCTCCTCCCCACGGGGTTCGGTTAGATTTTCCAGCTCGCTCCGTTAGTGGTGTAGGAGTTGGCTGAAGCCCTATTCGGACGGTAATTGTTTCTCGTGGGGTCGAAGGTATTGTCATCATTTACAGGGGCTAGTCAGTGATTTTATTGCCGTCCGTCTCCAACCACCCGCGTAAAATTCCCTGGCCGAATTACCTACTGTTTTAGACAAACACCAAGGTCGTGTGGTCATTTAATTGCTGTCCGAATCCACATCTCTGAGTTTTCAAGAATATATCACTTCAAAATTCACTGTTTATATCCTTTTTGACCCCTGCAGAGCACCGTACGGTTGCGCTTCGCTGTAATTTGGATGCATTTCTAGACTTGTATTTCTTATAAAAAGAAGAAAAGCACGTAAACATTTGAATTGGGCCGTTATTTACGCAGCATTTATTCTTTTCATACCAAGCATATGACATTTTATTTACAGCATACGATCATGTTATTTGACCACGTGAGCGGTGCGTTCCCGATCACAAAACTCCCCCTCCACCATGAATAAATCACAATCCGAATGCACGAGTTTTACATTTTATCACTGAGGTGGCTTCCATGTGAGAAACAAAAGGCGAATGGCGCATGACATTGGTTATGGCAGATCCAGAGTGACTCTTGGCAGATCCAGTAGTTTTAAACTTCAACAGAGAACCCGCTTTCAAGGAAGTAAACGCTTGTCAATGGAGAGTGGCCAGACTCCCTGTAGAAATGAAATGTACGAGAGTCTGGTAAGACCAGGCTATTTATATTTAGATGTCACTTCCGAAACTTTGGCCGTCGGTCCTCTTAGCAACAATAGTTTTATTCAATGAATGTTATAGACTGTAGCGTCGAAAGTGAGCCAAGATCGCTATACGATCACTAAAATGCTGTTGCTTTGTCAGTTCATCGCGATCTAAAACGTTCTAAAAATGTCAACAATAAATCTCTTACTTACATCGTGCCTTGACTTTGTAGGATAATGAGAGGTTTCACGAGCCTGCATTAACTCAGCACTGAATAGAAGCTCTGCCGGTTTGAACGGTGAGATTCTGACAAACTTAACACCACTGATCGTGTTCAAGAGATCAACTGGCTACATTACTCTCCACCGCTGCAAAGACACGCTGTATATAGATGCATTTGATGCTCTCCAGAGCTCAGACATAATTTTGCAAATCTACCAAATCTGTTTCGCCAATATTCTTACAGTATCAACTGAGGGTGCTTTTGCTAGCGTCATTATATCTTTATAAAGGCCATAAAGTTCTATTGATACCCTGGCAGCCCAATACCTGAAATGATGGCTTAAGGCCTGCTGCCCTTTGTGTTTATCACTGGACACGAGCCTCTTATCAATTCACATTTACGGTAAAAGCATCTTTTCATGGAAGAGCTCCAGCTGTAAAGTGCTCTGTCCCTGCAGATAAACGGGAAATGTGTCATAAGTGCAACATCAAAGGCCAGTATTTCAGCACTTGCACTTGGTGAGGTCAGTACAACGGATACTCAGCAACTACGGTGTGTGTAACTGCACAGCTCCCATTTACATAATACAAATAATTATGCAAGTGACATATCAGTAGGATTTTAGCACCACAAACATTCAGTCTTTAGTTTTTCAAAGAAAGTTTCTGTTTGTTTTATTTCTCATATCTTAGATAATCTCAGACAGGTTTGTTGAGTTTGCTAAGTCTTATTAGGAAACCCTTTAAAGAGGTTGATCCGCATTATTAAGCAAGTCACAGTTCTCATGCAACATGTGGAGGAAGAAAGATCTTTCTGAAGATGAAAATCTTGAAATGGTGCAATGTCTTGCAAAAGGCAGGAAAACAACGAATACTGTGTGAAAACTGAATAGAAATTAATAGAGATTTTGACATATTTTGACGTGTGTATTTGACGGTTTAGACACAATCAGAAAACTACTGTCACTGTGTGAATACTGAATATGAGTTCTGTTTCGTGGCATATTACACTTTTAATAACTCTTTTTAACATCAAGCATGTCCCGCTCTTTATTACTCATTCATCCATGTTCTTTATCATTCTAACGTGTCTCCTTAATAACTCCTGCCCACTAAAATCTGCATGGATATACACCGATCAGGGATAACATTATGACCACTGACAGGTGAAGTGAATAGCACTGATCATCTCTTCATCACGGCACCTGTTAGCGGGTGGGATATATTAGGCAGCAAGTGAACATTTTGTGTTAGAAGCAGGAAAAATGGCCAAGCGTAAGGATTTGAGTGAGTTTGACAAGGGCCAAATTGTGCAGGCTAGACGACTGGATCAGAGCATCTCCAAAACTGCAGCTCTTGTGGGGTGTTCCCGGTGCAGTGGTCAGTCTCTATCAAAAGTGCTCCAAGGAAGGAACAGTGGTGAACCGGTGACAGGGTCATGGACGGCCAAGGCTCATTGATGCACATGGAGAGCGAAGGCGGGCCTGTGTGGTCCGATCAAACAGACGAGCTACTGGAGCTCAAATTGCTCAAGAAGTTAATGCTGATTCTGATAGAAAGCATCTCAGTTTGTTGTGTATGAGGCGGCAGTCAGGGTGCCCATGCTAACCCCTGTCCACCGCCGAAAGCGTCAACAGTGGGCACGTAAACAGTTAGTTTTCGTGAAATTACTCAAATTAAAACGCAGAAGCGAGAGAAGGCATTTGAGGAGATGCATCGTACATCAGAGACTGGCAATCACCCCTGAAATTTATCTTCAGGTTGAAATGCGATGCTACCAAGCCGACCAATCACAGATCTTGCGGTCTGTGTCGTCCCAACTTCTAGTTGTTAGGGAGGTGCACGTCAGGGTACGCAGCCTTACCTACTGCATACACTTGACGCAGAAGTATAAATTGGGCTTAATGCTTAACTAGCTGATAAAACCAGACTGATTAGCTAGCGCTATTGGACCCACTTTATATTATGTGGCTTTAATTACTATGTACATTTTAATTAATAATTTGATACAATGCACTTAATGTATACATAGATGTTTTTACATTGTACTTACATTTTTAAAATTAGCTGCATGTAATTACATCTGTAATTAATTTCCGTAGTTACATTTATAATTACACTGTTGACACGTCCCTTACACCTAACCCTACCCTTCAACTTACCCATACCACCACAATTATCCCTAACCCTACCCTTAAACTTACCCATACCACCACACCTGTCCCTAACTTCGTATCTCACCTCAATATCAGCAAAAGTGTTTTGCAATACAATATGAACACAATAAGTACATTGTTCTTATTTTTTTATGTAAGTACATAGTAGTTAAGGCCACCTTATATAAAGTGGGGCCGCGCTATTTCTCCCCTTTGCCAGTGCTCTTTTATTCCTTCATGTTATGAAGGCAAACCTGGATGATGTTCCATTTTAACCTGACATCCTCTCATTATATTATTCATTATTAATGCAGAAAATTTACAGTCGGTCAGCTGCAGCTCACGTGCATGAAAATGGGGGGGCCTGAAATAGCCTGGCTCCGCCCTCCTACGTACTTCCGCTCAATTTTCATTTTCCCTCAGTACTACATCTGGTACTGCTATATATGCTTAGGTTTTCTCTTAGTTTTGTTTGTGGCCATGATGTTGTGGTCCGGGAAAAGTCTTTTTCAGCTCCCACCACCCGCAAAAAAACCCCAGACTGAATTACCTACTGCTTTTGACAAACAGGTCGTGTGGTAATGTAATTGCTCTCCGAATCCACATCTCTGAGTTTTCAAGATTATATCACTTCAAAATTCACAGTTTATATCCTTTTTAGACCCCTGCAGAGCACCGTGCGTTTGCGTGCGCTATAATTTTGATGCATTTCTAGACTTGTATTTCTTTAAATGCTGGCGAGTGTTTACAAGAGCAAAATATTTCATCCCCTCTCAAAAAATAAAAGAAGAAAAGCACGTAAACATTTGAATTGGGCTGTTATTTATGGCAGCATTTATTCTTATCATACCAAGCAATGACATTTTATTTACAGCATATGCAATCATGTTATGATTGCACGAGATATGCACCACGAGAGCAGTGCGAAGACAAAACTCTCACAAAACTCTCCTCTCCACCGTGAATAAATAACAATCCGAATGCACAAGGTTTTATCACTGACACTGAGGTGTGAGAGAATGTGAGAGAATCAAAGGCGAACGGCGCGTGACATACGTCATGACCAAACGTTAGCGATTGGTTATGCAGATCCATTTACATTTACATTTATATTTATGCATTTAGCAGACGCTTTTATCCAAAGCGACTTACAACTTGGGGGAACATGAAGTGATAGGTCATGAAGAGTCGAGAAGCGCAATAAGAGCCTGAAATCCTGAGACCGTGTACATTGCTCAGTGTAGCACAGGCTAGAGTGGGGCGGGAAGAAGAAAGAGGAAGTGGAGAGGAATTGTTTTAAAAAAAAAAAATTATGAGGTTAAGTGCTCACGGAAGAGCTGAGTTTTAAGTTGACTTTTGAATGATGTCAATGATTCTGCGTTTCGGATGGTGTTGGGAAGATCGTTCCACCAGCTGGGAACGTTGAATGAAAATGTTCTGGAAAGGGATTTTTTCCCCCTCTGTAATGGTACCACAAGCCGTCGTTCCTTTGCTGAGCGAAGGCTTCTGGTGGGGGTGGGGATTTGTAGAATGGGGTCAAAGTAAGCAGGAGCTGAGCGTGTGGTGGCTCTGTATGCAAGCGTCAGCGCCTTAAACTTGATGCGAGCAGCGAGTGGTAGCCAGTGCAGGGAGATGAAGAGAGGTGTGACGTGGGTCCTTTTGGGCTCGTTGAAGACAAGACGTGCTGCTGCATTCTGGATCATTCGAAGTGTTTGGATCGCACAAGAGGGGAGTCCAACCAGAAGCGCATTGCAGTAGTCAAGTCTAGAAATAACCAGGACCTGGACAAGAAGCTGTGTTGCGTGCTCTGTTAGGAACGGTCTAATCTTCCTGATGTTGTGGAGTGCAAACCGGCATGAGCGAGCTGTCTTAGAAATGTGTTCTCTGAAGGACAGCTGGTCATCAAATGTTACTCCAAGATTTCTGACTGACTTTGATAGGGAAATCAAGGATGTACCTAACTGGATGGTGAAGCCATGTTGTATGGTGGGACTGGCGGGGAAGATGAGAAACTCAGTCTTTGCCAGGTTAAGCTGCAGGTGATGTTTTCTCATCCATGCAGAGATGTCAGCCAGACAGCTGGAGATTCGTGCAGCTACTGTGGGGTCGTCTGGGTGAAATGAAAGGTAGAGCTGAGTGTCATCAGCATAGCAGTGGTATGAGAAGCCATGTGCCTGAATGATGGGTCCCAATGAAGTAGTGTAGATGGAGAAGAGGAGAGGACCAAGCTCCGAGCCCTGGGGAACCCCAGTGGTCAGTGGATGTGCTTGGGATTCCTCACCTCTCCAGGCAACCTTGAAAGACCTACCTGTGAGATAGGACTCAAACCAAAGGAGTGGAGTCCCTGTGATGCCCAGTGATGAGAGGGTGGAAAGAAGAATCTGATGATTGACCGTGTCAAAGGCCGCAGATAGATCGAGCAGGATGAGGACTGATGATTTGGAGTCAGCTTTAGCTATCCGCAGGGCTTCAGTGACCGACAGTAGTGAAGTCTCTGTGGAGTGGCCCCTTTTGAAACCTGATTGGTTGATGTCCAGCTGATTATTCTGTGATTGGAAGGATGAAACCTGGCTGAAGACAACTCGTTCAATAGTTTTTGCTATGAATGGTAGTAGAGAAACAGTTCTGTAATTTTCTATGAGTGATGAGTTTAGTGTGGGTTTCTTAAGCAGTGGAGTTACCCGAGCCTGCTTGAATGTGGTAGGGAAGATGCCGGTGCTGAGAGATGTGTTGATGATGTGAGTGAGTGCTGGTAGGATTGTAGGAGAGATGGCTTGAAGGAGGTGTGAGGGAATGGGATCAAGAGGACAGGTGGTAGGATGGCTAGAGAGGAGAAGTTTAGCTACCTCAGTCTCAGTGAGTGTAGAAAATGAGAAGAGAGGGTGTTTGGTTGTGGATGTGGCTGAACTGAAGTCCACAGTGTGTGTGGGTGAGAACTGACTGCTGATGGTTGTTGTTTTGTTTGTGAAGAATTGTGCAAAATCGTCTGGAGATAGGGAGGTGGTGGGGGAGGGCAGAGGAGAGAGTTAAATGTTCTGAACAGTGTGTGTGAGTTTGAGGTGCTGTTGATCTTATTTTGGAAATAAGAAGATTTAGCTGCATGTACTTCATCTGAGAAGGATGAGAGCAGGGACTGATACTTACCCAGATCGGATGGGTGGTTAGATTTACGCCATGTTCTCTCTGCTGCCCTGAGTATCGACTGGTGTTCACGAATAACATCAGATAACCAAGGGTTAGAGGGAGTGGCTCGTGCTGGCTTAAAAGAAAGAGGGCAAATACTGTCTAGGCAAGAAATTAAAGTGGAGCATAAAGTGTCGGTTGCAGTGTTGACATCCATAGAGGATAATTGTGAGGATGAGGGAAGGGAGGATGAGACAGCAGAGGAGAGATGTGAAGGAGAAAGTGAGCGCAGATTTCGCCTGAAGGAAACAGGTGGAGGAACTGGTGGTGCATGAGTAGTGAGTTGAAGGTTGAATGTGATGAAGAAATGATCTGAGATGTGTAGGGGTTTGACCAAAATATTGTCTGTAGAGCAGTTGCGTGTGTAAATGAGGTCCAGATGGTTACCAGATTTGTGGGTATGTGAAGTGATGAGGCGATTGAGATCGAATGATGCAAGGAGGGAGTGGAAATCTGAATCCAGAGTGACTATTGGCAGATCCAATAGTTTTAAACTTCAACAGAGTACCCGCCTTCAAGGAAGTAAATGCTTGTCAATGGAGAGTGGCCAGACTCTATGTACAAATGAAATGTACGAGAGTCTGGTAAGACCAGGCTAGGTCTGAACTAATTGATACAGGAAATCAGCAGCCTAATAAAGAGCTTGAGTGGCACAAAGTATTTGGTGTATTTTGAAAATAAATAAAAAATACTAAACTATATACCCTATTTATATATATATATATACACTCACCTAAATGATTATTAGGAACACCTGTTCAATTTCTCATTAATGCAATTATCTAATCAACCAATCACATTGCAGTTGCTTCAATACATTTAGGGGTGTGGTCCTGGTCAAGACAATCTCCTGAACTCCAAACTAAATGTCAGAATGGGAAAGAAAGGTGATTTAAGCAATTTTGAGCGTGGCATGGTTGTTGGTGCCAGACGGGCCGGTCTGAGTATTTCACAATCTGCTCAGTTACTGGGATTTTCACGCACAACCATTTCTAGGGTTTACAAAGAATGGTGTGAAAAGGGAAAAACATCCAGTATGCGGCAGTCCTGTAGGCGAAAATGCCTTGTTGATGCTAGAGGTCAGAGGAGAATGGGCCGACTGTTTCAAGCTGATAGAAGAGCAACTTTGACTGAAATAACCACTCGTTACAACCGAGGTATGCAGCAAAGCATTTGTGAAGCCACAACACGCACAACCTTGAGGCGGATGGGCTACAACAGCAGAAGACCCCACCGGGTACCACTCATCTCCACTACAAATAGGAAAAAGAGGCTACAATTTGCACAAGCTCACCAAAATTGGACAGTTGAAGACTGGAAAAATGTTGCCTGGTCTGATGAGTCTCGATTTCTGTTGAGACATTCAGATGGTAGAGTCAGAATTTGGCGTAAACAGAATGAGAACATGGATCCATCATGCCTTGATACCACTGAGCAGGCTGGTGGTGGTGGTGTAATGGTGTGGGGGATGTTTTCTTGGCACACTTTAGGCCCATTGGTGCCAACTGAGCATCGTTTAAATGCCACGGCCTACCTGAGCATTGTTTCTGACCATGTCCATCCCTTTATGACCACCATGTACCCATCCTCTGATGGCTACTTCCAGCAGGATAATGCAACATGTCACAAAGCTCGAATCATTTCAAATTGGTTTCTTGAACATGACAATGAGTTCACTGTACTAAAATGGCCCCCACAGTCACCAGATCTCAACCCAATAGAGCATCTTTGGGATGTGGTGGAACGGGAGCTTCGTGCCCTGGATGTGCATCCCACAAATCTCCATCAACTGCAAGATGCTATCCTATCAATATGGGCCAACATTTCTAAAGAATGCTTTCAGCACCTTGTTGAATCAATGCCACGTAGAATTAAGGCAGTTCTGAAGGCGAAAGGGGGTCAAACACAGTATTAGTATGGTGTTGCTAATAATCCTTTAGGTGAGTGTATATATGTATATATTTATTTCTATCTTTCTACTTCAAAATTTCACGTTTGATTCAATGTGTTACTATCCATTTCTTTGTAATTACTTGCAAGATTTACAATTGTAAATTTCCATTTCCCCCAGTGTAGTTTGATTAATAAGACAAAGAAAAACTTTAAAGAAGTTTTAAAGAAACTTTGTGTCTTTATAAGTTAACAGGCACTCAGAGATGGCTTTAGCTGTGACTACAGTCAGAATGGATATATAAAATGTATATATAGAATGATTTCATGCTAAAATAAGGATATTAAAACAAACTCAGTCAACACATTTGGGAGAGAGTGTTTTGGCTCCTGTAATCATGTGGTTTGTGCAGGGATGATGTCACGCGGCTCCTAAAACAGACATGCTGAAGCATTTTCCTAAGAGAAAGTCGAAGTAGAGCACATTTCTAAAGCTTTGCAGGATTAAAGACCCAAAACCAGATAAAACCTCATGTGGCTTGTTTTTAAGGAACTGATGAGGAAAAGATGATCTGAATCTGTTATTTTATCATTTTACATTGTTTTTTTAGTACATCAAGTTAAACTAAATTATAATTAAATCTAAAAGTTTTTTTTTTAAATATTGCATTTCACATAATGTTTATTTAATTTCAAGTAACAGTACCCAAAAATTTAATTATTCCTGCGAGAGCGGCGAGATAGCTCAGGAGGAAGTGACTAAGAGCAAATCTCTCATCAGAAGGCCAATCTGGTTCTTTCACTTCTCTATATCACTCTCATTATTCAAATATTAGCAACTGATAGTTTCATATTCCATAAAAGCAGCAGTTATTTGTTTAGAAAACCTTGTGAATTTGTGATCATTTTGAAGTTCTTAAAGGGTTCTCTTGTCCAAAAATGAAAATGATCCCATAATCACCCAGAATCCCAGAATCACCCTCAAGCCATCCTAGGTGTGTATGACTTTCTTCTTTCAGCCAAACACAATCAGAGTTATATTAATAAATATCCTGGCTGTGAATATCCGGAGTGACCTCTGACCCGACGCGTACCCAGAAGCTGGTACCCCGATGCCTCTCGTGATTCAAACAACAAACTCAAGCTCCTCCCACACTTCTCTTTTAACATTCTCATTTTAGACTTCTAATTCGTGAGCATTTTGTTTTGCTCTATCCTCCCCGTTCGTCAATACATCATGCATCGGATCAGAGGTCACTCTTCCGCCAGAGCTAGACTCACATACGGCCATTACCGGAAGCCAGTGATGATAGTTTATAGTTATAAATACGGATATTTTTCTTACTAAAACTCATGACTTTGCTTCAAAAGGTCTTTATTAACCCCTGGAGCCGTATGGATTACTTTTATGGTGGATGGATGCACTTTTTTGGGCTTCAAAATCTCAGGAACCATTCACTCCCATAATAAAGCTTGGGAAAGCCACAATATTTTTGAGTATAACTCTGATTGTGTTTGGCTGAAAGAAGAAATTCATATACACCCAGGATGGCTTGAGGGTGAGTAAATCATGGGGTAATTTTCACTTTGAGTGAACTATCCCTTTAATTCAAACAAACTAGAAAGGTTCAGTGAGGGAGAAATATAGTTTTTACTGAGGGTGCTAGTTTATTTAATGTGAGGTTAGTTAATGGAAACAGTGGATGGAGTGTCTCTGTTTGGACAGTTACATGTTTGTAAGTCTGTGATGCTCTGTCCCAGCAGGCACAGGATGTAGACTCCAACGTCAGTCAGACGTTGGATTTTGGTTGAAAATGAAAATGGGTTTGACGTGTAATCCAACATTTGTAAATCCAACATCAACCCCCCATTACCAGCCTATTTCTTATTTCAGACTTTATTTCTGTCAGACGTCTACAGAAGTTCTTATTGAGAATTAACAGAGGTTTAGATTCGTTTGAAATCACCATTATGGTGATCAGTGTTTGCTTTAGTTGGGCAGTTTGACTTGACCTTTTAACATTAGTTTTTCTCTGGCTGCTAACTGTGTTTGTTATGGCAAGAACTGCAAGAGAAATTGTGTTCAGATGCTGTCAGCTATTTGATGATGATAAAGATACGGTAATCATGTAGTGTTTGATTCACTGATCATATTCTAGTCTATTATTCTAGTCTATTATTTGTTTAGATATTATATTATTACTTTCACATTATTGATTGGAATCTGAGGTGTTCTAATCTTGGGCACCAAGAAGTTTTAATGATACACACAGACATTAAAGAATCAGCGTATGAATCTCAATAACGGTGACATGCTTCATGCCGCAATGCATTCTGGGTCCATCATACAAATCTAGTGTATGGCGGCTCCCAGAATGCATTGTGGCATTAAGCATGTCACCATTGTTGAGATTCATACGCTGATTATTGATGTCTGAGTGAGTCTAATAGATGAGCGTGTATCAAAAGATTAGATTCTGGATGACATCAGTGAAATAGACCAATATATGATGATCATATTTTTATCATCAGGTAAGACAATATCATTTGATCACATTTTCTCTTGCTTTTCTTGCCATAACAAACATATGTTGAAAAGTCAAAGTACAACTACCCAACTAAATTAAACACTGATCACCATAATGGTGTTATTAACTAAACTATTATTTTCAATAAAACATCAACTTCTAAACCTCTGTTAATTCTCAATAAGAGCTTCTGTAGTCGTCTGACAGAAATAAAGTCAATCTGGTTAGTAATGCGTGAAGCTGGTTATGCTGTTTGTGGAGTTGTTGATCTCTGCTGAGATCTTCAGATATAAAATGTGCATATACATTTAACCTTTTTTATGAATTTTTTTTTTTTTTTTTTTTTTTTTTTTACAGTGCGAGTGCGGTGCTTATTCCAACCAAAATTCAACATCTGTCTGACGTTGGAGCTTGACTACAAACAAACATTGGGTTTAGACGTCAACCCGACTTTCATTTTCAACCAAAATATGTCTGACTGGAAGGAACTAAGGACTCCAACTAATCCACCGTCTTCCTGACATCACATTGATGTACTGTGCCTGCTGGGGTGTCTTGAATGTTTGTCCCAATTCTGTCCTAAATAGTGATTAATATTAGAACTGTCTTCAAAATCAGTATGTTTGTAAAAATATAACCAAGGTGTCAAGACACACCATTTCTGATGGATTGCATCTGATGAATATGCCTATTTTTTGTGCCTATAATGTGCATGACCCCTTGCACACCCCAAGAGAAGTTACAAAATGATTTTGGAAAAAGAAAAGTGGAGGAATATGTAGTATACATACTGCAGTATGTCATTCGATTCGAGGCAACAAAAAACAAAACTCAAACCCTCCACAAAAATACAATGCTGTGGTATAGTAGCCTGCCTAATGTCTAATGCACGTATAACCTAATACTTCCCTGAAAATAGGCTAACTTCCGTCAACATAACCAACGTGACAACCTGCTTGCACAGAGAGCTGCTGGGGACTATTTTCAGGCGCTGTGTAATATCATTGCGCCGCTGCACCCATGGG
This sequence comes from Romanogobio albipinnatus, assembly GCA_023566225.1. Lineage (NCBI taxonomy): Eukaryota > Metazoa > Chordata > Actinopteri > Cypriniformes > Gobionidae > Romanogobio > Romanogobio albipinnatus. The sequence goes on along the minus strand of CM042249.1, from coordinate 7,856,853 downwards.
ACGGCAGCAAAGTTCCTTGATATTACGCAGGAATGAGAGAATAGTTCATATCGGTCTAGAAAATCACAACCTTTCATTTTCCGTTGGTCTTAGTACAGAATGTAACTATACCCATCATGTAAATAGGAAAATGTTGGCTTTATTTTGTCACGTATTGAGCAGTAGGCTAGCTGGAGCCGTTTACCTCCAGTCTTTGTGCTAAGCTAGGCTAGCAGTGGGTGCGTCAGACAGTTATGGCACACACGGAGATGAGAATGGTATGTATGGACTTATCTAACTCTGGGGGATACGGTGAATAAGCTGAAGTCCCAAAAAGTCGGCATGTTCCTTTAACGCTGGGTTATTTGGGAAGCTGAACAAGTTATCTTTCCCTCACAACCAGAAACACAATTCATTAATGACATTGTTGATTTTTGTGGTCTTAAAACAAAATGCCAGCACTGATGACAGCTCAGCCTTATAGGCAATGAATTTGTAGGCAGCGTTTGTGCAAAGAAAATTTCTGACATACTTCTGAAACAGCCTGAAGCAACAGTTTAATAATCTACAACAAAATAGCGTGAGCTTTGATGAGAACTAAGTGAATATTTAATTACTACAGTAGTCATTTCATCAGAAGTCGAAAACATTAGTCAAAAACGTACATCTACACACAAACTACCCTGCAAACACAACTTTCAGACGCCATCTTATTTTTTTTCTAGCTCAACTGTCACAGAAGGAACACACAGGATTGTGGGATATCAAAGGATACATTTATGCTGCCTACAAGAATAGATCAGATGAAGGTCTCTCGGGAGACAGGAAGTGAAGCTAACATTGGATTCGGATGTGCCTTGATGCCTTTCTCCAACATCCTCCACCACTGGCATAAAACTAGTTTGACGATGGACGTTTGATACTCGCAAATTTAGGGACCGTCTCTAAAGTTACATACGACGTTGGTATACATGTTTCAAACTTCAATAGTATTTTAAGAGAATGACTTACAATCACACAACCAACTGTAAAGTGTTCATCAAGGTGTGATGCACATCTTTTAGATTTTTGATATTTATTAAAAACGTTTCCCATACATTGACTGCCACAAATATATTTCATTGCTTCTAATTCATTAACTAGACTGCGGCGGCTCTGAAATACTCTCTAATCTAGTCAAGTCAAGTCAACTTTATTTATATAGCACTATTTACAATCGCCTTCACAGTGTTAAACAGGAAAATAATGCAACACAATTTGATTCGGCCGTACAGCCGCTCTGGAGAAAACGGTGATGTCATCAGCTCATTTCAACTATCATACAGTGACAATGTGGGCAGATCAGTAATTTAGTTGAAAATGTATTTGAATATTTAGTTGCAAATGTAGTGTCCCCAACTGAGCAAGCCAAGGCGACAGTGGCAAGGAACCAAAACTCCATCAGGGGCATAATGGAGAAAAATAAAATAAAAATAAACAGGCTCAGTCGGGGTGCCAGTTCTCCTCTGGCCAATTCACAAACAGTGTATGATTATTATTCTGACAACTTTACAGGTCAGAAGTCATATTAGATTGGAATATTTGAAAGATCGGAGTCATCATGTCAGAGACGGGTTTATTGAGGATGCCGTGTCGATGAGGTGATTTCAGGGGGAGTCTAATTGACACGGTCTCTGCTGACACTTCAGGGATGCGTTGGTCATGTCTGGGCGCAGGTCCACCATCTGATCTGGATCCGGCCCGGATCCGGCTGACTGCAGTAAACCTCGGGATAAACAGAGAGACTAACATTAGAGTAGATGCCATTCTTCTGATGATGTGACGAGTACATCAGGTGTTATGGGAAGTGCTCCCGGTTCTGGCTGACCTAGTTAATGCAGCCTAACAATCATTTCATTGATTTGAATTGAATATTTAACAATAGCACAATACCATATTCACAATAACATAAAAGGTCTTTAATGTCGTGTTTTGCACCATTGCTGTCAAACTAAAATCTAAAGCATGATAACTGACAAGGCTTTCTGTGTCTCGGTTTGCGCAGAGCAAAGAGAAGTGTGCACTTTGCTCACATGATCAGCACGTGTGATTCTATAACTGGAAATACATTTTGCATTTCAAAAAGTTAAGGAAAAAATCTGTTCACTAACAGAAATATTGAAAACATTCAATTTGAATAATTCAGTGCTTGTCAAACAAAAGTTACTTCCTTTTTTTACTTTTAACAAAAAAGTAATTTCTTTATAATATTGTTTGTCAACTCGGTTACAGACAAATTAGGCAATGTGTAGAAGTAACAGGATTGACAATTTTAAACTTTTTAGCCAAAAACTAAGAGCTACGAGCAAATGGCACTAATAAAATCATGATTAAAAGACTTTTAAACAACCCACTTTTTGATTTTGTATTCAGTGATGAATTGTTTTCCTTTTCGTATTGTGGTAACAATTTTGACGTTTTACAAAACAAGAAGAACTTTTAAGATTGAAATATTTTCTCAGAGAGAGCAGATACCTTTCGGTGCTTCAGATCTTGTGTTGCGGGAGATAATTCCACCGATTTAAAGGCAAAGTATGGTATGGACACATTTTTAAAAGATATTATATATTTAAACAATTTAATATTGTAGAATTAGGAAAACTACTATTTGGGTTTTTTATAAATAAAGTCAATTAAATATTACCAAAAGTAAAATAAAATATTTTTATTACACAATGGAAAAATACACTAATTCGGACACAAAAAAAAAGACTTTACTTTTTACAGAAAATATTATATTATGGCCTGTAACGTATTGTGATCCATGAAAATGGGAACGTAGCGGTTGTTACGCGTCGAATCCCCTTTAAAGTTAAGAGACAAGTCAATGTACTGACTTTTTCTTTGTTTACTTTGCACACTGAATATAGGGTTGGAGCTCTTCATTTTGAACTCTCAAAGTGCAGCAGATGAATTTAACTTTAAAATGTACCAAATTGTCCTACGTTTGCATGCCCCCGGACCCTCCTAGAGGGAGTTTCAGAAAATCCTGTGGGAACCACTGAATTGTCAAATCATATGTAAATATTGCTATGTATTTCACTACAGAATAGGCCGATACTAGCCTGACAAGCCAGACCCACATCAAGATGTCTGGGAACACACCATTGGCAGGGCTCAATCCGAGAGGCAGGATAAACGATTGTCTTTCAAATTCCCTCTGCACGCAATAGGATAGCGCTACAACCAACCAGAGCAAAGCAGAAAGTGAAGCGGAGCTAGTTGATAGATTCAACTTTTGCCGTATCCGGTCGGCAAAACTCCGAACACATCTTCCTTTCTTAAGAATGACCTCAGTGCCATTCTTTTATCTTTTCTCAAAGAAAAGCTTAAAGGGTTAGTTCACCCAAAAATGAAAATTCTGTCATTAATGACTTCCCCTCATGTCGTTCGACACCCGTAAGACCGTTCATCTTCGGAACACAAATGAAGATATTTTAGTTGAAATCCGATGGCTCAGAAAGGCCTCCATTGGCACAATGCACTTTACACTCTCAAGACCCATAAAAGGTACTAAAGAAGTCCATCTCACTACAGTGGTTCTACAATAACTTTATGAAGCGACGAGAATAGTTTTTGTGCGCAAAAAAAAATCTAAATAACAAGTTATATGATGACCGATTTCAAAACACGCCATCATGAAGCTTCAAAGCGTTATGAATCAGTGAGTCGATTCAGCGGTTTGGATCGCCAAAGTCATGCGATTTCAGCACTTTGGTGGTTTGACACGTGATCCGAATCATGATTCGACTCACTGATTCATAACGCTTCGAAACTTCATGATGCAGTGTTTTGAAATCAGTCATCATATAACTTGTTATATAGGTTTTTTTTGCGCACAAAAACGAATTCTCGTCGCTTCATAAAGTTATTGTAGAACCACTGTAGTGAGATGAACTTTGTAACAACGTTATTAAGCCTGCCCACCGACTCTATACACGATGTGATTGGCCTGACTAGAGTTTGGTTTTTCCAGCTCGCAAGCCAACGGCGAGTTGCTAGACGCCCCTGCCTGCAAATTACAGTCGCTGCAGCTAGGGTGTGTCTAGATTTCTATACTAGGCCCATAAACGTAAGAATGAAAATCAACAAAGACTCTTGCTCTGATTGGTTAGTTTGAATGTTTCAAATTTCATTCGGCGGCCATCTTTAAAACACCTCTCGGGCATGCAAGTGCAGCTCCTATCTGTTTGAATTGGGAAACATCAAATTCGCCAAGCTCATGATTAAATATTCATATTTATTTGAAATCACCAGTGAAACCTGACAACGTCAGTCTCATAAATTCCGTTTATAAACATTAGAATCATGACAAAACCCTGCATTTTTCAGCCTAAACAAAGCGAATGCGCATGCACAGTCCTAAGCATGCCCAGAATGCTGCCTGTTTCTATAGCAACTGGAGCTTCTAACGGCAGCTGCAGTGACGCGATGACTTTACTAATCAACGATTGGCTTTCATTTAGAAGGTGGGGCTTATTTGCCATATTGGGCGTTGCACTTTCTCCCATTCATAAGTAATCTGAGTGCACCGTCTTTCTATACATAAAGTTTTTGATGTTTCACACTTGCAAATCCGAAATACTTCTCTACTATATAGTATTTGAAAAACTGTAGGTGAAAAGTACCCGGTTGACCTACTAGTTCCGGCGAGATTCTGATGTGATATATGGTGGACACCTTACTATCCCATGAGGCCACGGGAGAGGATTTGTGAATGGAGGTGAAGGTACGCAACTGACCCTGGTAGGTCACATGATGATAACATGGCTAATGTGGTATGTCCGGATTACATTCAAACACATTCGCTGCGTCGGAAATTGCATACTATGCGAGTAGGTACTACATTTGAATATGAACTAACTTTGTGACCGTCAAGAAAGTGTGTTCTATATGTATGAATGTGTTTGGTATGAATGTAATCTTGACATACTACATTCGCCATTTTGTCATTATCACATGACCTACCAGTGTCAGTTGTGTCCCTTCACCTCCATTTATAAACTCATACATGAAAAACAGCATGTTCAGTTTTGGTCTGCCACCATTGGCTAACTAGTTTTGTAGAGTAAAACCATGACTAGTATAAAACTAGTATAAAAATTCAAAAGCATTTCAGAAATGATCAGCAGTAAAAGTGAACTGATGCTGTATGGGAACTAATTTGCGTGTGTAAATGTAAGAGAACAGGACAGGCAGATGTTGATAAAAATGTTTTATGGTGCTTCACAAAACACAAGTCTCTGTTTAGGCTGTACTGAGAGATGTTGTGGAAAAAGAGAGGTCTGACACAGACACACACACGGATATACAGTCTCTTAATGTGAATCAGTGACCGCATCTGTGATGGAATGGTCTCAAAAGTGATTCCTGCAGATGTCTGATCAGACACATTATAAGGCAGTATTAAAAGTCCCGTGTCAACATCTAGTGACTACGATCAGTCCTGAGTTTAAAAGGGTCTCCTTCCTCTTCCTCTACCACCGCCTCTTCCTCTTCCACCGCCTCTTCCTCTCCCGCCACCTCGTCCTCTTCCTCCCCTGTGAGAATGTAAGTGTCCAGCCGCCCGTCTGATCTTCCTCCTCTCCTCATGATGGTCACGTTCAGCCTGCTGTTGATATCGCTGCCTCTCCGTCTGTGTAAGTATAAGACAAGAGTTAGCGGCAAGCCAAAATGGACCACAACTTGTCAAAAAATAACTGTTTCAAGGTGCAGTCGTGCCCTAACGTTTAGAAAGTCAAACTGGTAACCTGAAGGTCACGGGTTTGTATGCACCTAACCCCCAAACGCTCCCCAGACACCACAGCAAAATGGCTGCCCACTGTGCTCCAGGTGTGTGTCCACGTCAGTGTGCCAAGTCCGCGGTTTTCCTGTGGAATTGGGCTACTTCAACACTGTTGCCGCGGGCTGTTTTTCATGTCTGCGGGTTGAAGCGACCCCAATTATGTGATATTAAGCCCCGGGAAAGCGAATTTAAGCAGGCAACCCTACCAAAACACACATACTATATAAATAAATAAACGAACAAACAATATTTTACCCCCCCCTAGTTTTGAGTAGCAATTGGGCGGGTTTCGTTTAGAAAACCTGGCAACCCTGGTCCACGGTTTGCTGTGTGTTCACTATTCACTGGTCCTAGGGTGTGCGCAATAACTTGGATGGGTTAAATGCAAAGGGCAAATATGGGTTACCACTTCACTTTTTATTTGACTCTAAGGAATTTTAACAGCATTGAGTCATGATGACCTAAAAAGCAGTGACACAATAGACTTCTCCACTGTTCAGTAACCCAACAATTCCTCAGCTATTAAAAAAAAAAAAAAAATGTTTTAACAAAGACCTTTTCAAAAAAGATCAACGTAGCGTGACAAAACTCAATCGGCTGTAATCAGAATGTTTTTTTTTTTTTCACACTCTCCCTCCCTCTCAAGAGGCACTGGGACACTTGATTCATCAGCATTCATTGGTTTGTTCAAACAGTTCATGGAAAGAAACGGTTCAAAGAAATGTCCCAGCGTGGCATTTATAGTGAAATGCAGTCTTTAAATAAGTGCTGCTGTCCATCAGTATATGTTCACTCTTTTCTAGTTTGTAAGTAGTATTTAGTTATCCGTTCACGTTTAATGTGGTGAACTGGATAGAAAAACAACTAGTGCTTAAACTTGTCATAGAGTCCTAACAAACCGACCATCACAACAGTCAAGTGTATTAACTCTCCTTTACTGTTGCTTGGTTGAGACGGTCAAGAACAGATGATTTTTATTGACTATTAGGGGTGTAACGGTTCTCACTAAAAATCGAACCATATGGTTCTCCACCCGCGGTTCGGCACGCACTTGCACCGCATTAGGGCTGAAAACTGTATCACGATATGAGCATTTCATATCAGTCGATATCGATAATTATTGATATGTTTTATGACCCATTTAAAATAAGGACCAGGGGAAAAATCTATTCCATTTAATCATTTTTATTTTAAACGTAACCTTCCTCTGATTATAATCCCCCCAGTTATAAAGGCAGAAATGTCAACACAACCATGGAAAACACTCAAATCATTAAAATATAAACAAGTCTAAAATCACAATGAACACTTAACTATCTCTTAACATTAAAGAGCAGTGCCTCCGTTATATATTTGTAACTTTTACCGTTTAGATGCTTTATCATAAGGCACTGATGCACCTCTCCATGTTGTTTCAAAGGCTGAATCCGAAATCGCCCCCTATACCCTTAAATAGGGCATTATTTGAGGGGACAGCCATTTGTAGTGGTGTCCGAAACCATAGTGGACGTTATTGAGAGCACTCTTCCTATCCCACTTTGCACCACAATAACAAGTGTACGGCCGATGTACACACAGCACCTGTCCGAATTCACTCACTTGTTTTCATTCACTCCTTCAAGTGAACTGTATCAGTGGACTAAAGTAGGGAATAGTGATTGAGGGTTTAGGGAGCGATTTCGGATTCAGCCAAAGTCAAGAATAGCACAAACGAACGAGGCGTGCGCACTGTCAGCGCAGGCACGCTCTGACCAGTCTTGGTAGGGACGACGTTCAGACTTAAAAAATCCAAAAAAACTGCCATACAGGCGAGCTGACTTGTTTTCCTGTTTTATCAACAATTTCCTCACTAGCTGCAGCACTCATTTTCCACTCCACGCCGGTTCTGTTTACTGAAGAATGAATCCAACACGAGACAACGATATGGCGCAACCAAACATGATAGATACCTGATTGGCTGTTAGCCTGTCACTCCCTACGTTGCTTGGTTACCACAGAGTGAGTGCCTTTGTTCATGCATCCAAACTTGCTTTGCAACCTCTGGTTTCTTCCGACGAAGAAAAAAAAAAAACTTATCGAACGCATTTTTTATTGATATCGATTATGTGTCTATCGCGATACATAGCGTTATCGTTTTATCGCCCAGCCCTACACTGCACCATCTCAAATCTGATGACGCATACGCAACTATAATATGATTTGTTGAAAATAACTCGTAAAACAGACAAGAGTTACACTAATGTATGTTTCTGTCGATGGATACACATTCAGGCTTCCCCTAAACTTTGTTCAATGCAAGAAAGTCAACGCATGTGTATCAGTATCAGTGTACTGGATCCGTGCATTCTCTCTTAAAAGTGACAGCTGCCGTATATTTCTGCTGGGTGTGTTTTTAATGTTAATCAAACAACAAATGGAAATCATTCACAGCTTTTGTAACTATAATAATGTTTAAACTATTTTTGTGACTAGTGCTGGCAAAATGAGTCTGAATGCACAGGATAATTTCGAGCTACACGCAAAACCACTGACATTTTTTTATTATTTTAAGGTTCACACAAAACTGGACTTTGAAGACGGAAGTAATTGAAAACGATGACGCATGTTTAGTCATGTGACGCATATTGTACCAATAAATGTGTGTTTATATCACCATTGTGCCAGTTGTGCTATTCACTTTCACACAGTAGCTAAAATGTTACTTTGCACACTTCATACAACAGTCCTGCAAGGATGACAGAAAATGCACTTGCATTTGCGGTCCTGTGGGAAAACATGAGTGGAGTTGTGTTTTAGACCAAACATCATAATGGTTGACCGAGTGCTTCAGTGAATGGTGAGATATTTTGCTAAATAAAATGATCCTGCCAGAAGAATTGTGAGATAACTTTGATGATGTCTGTATCATCTCAGTGAGCTTTTAGGAGGTTTTACGCATGCGCAGTAAGATGAATTTGCCGTTTACTTGCGTTTCAGTGTGGATGAGAAACTTTTGGAAAACGTTTGTTTTTTTTAACGGAGATCTTTTTGAAACGAAAACTCTGTTTTTAAATCTATCCGGATTAATGTAGACATAGCCTTAATATGTAGGCTGTCTGTTTCATTGATGTTAATCAAACTATTGTGTTACCATGGAAAAAAACTTTTTCCTATAGATATTTGGTTTTGACTTGGTGTACCAAATGTGGTGTTATTCACAGGGACTTTAAGGTGATTTTATTTTGGAACCTTCAGAAAACTTGAACTCGATTTCTCTCAAAACTGACTTTGCTGACTCTGTCGACTTCAAATAGGTGTAGCTCAGTCATTTGTTGTCCGATTCAAACAAACCGTACATCATTTTGAAGGGTTTTGAAACAACAACTCATTTTTGAAAATTTGCTCACTATGACTCATTTTGCCCGCATGGGTCACTTTTATTTATACAGTGAATATTATATGCAATGTTATTTTACATTTGATTACTTTATTCAATTTCTGTCCCTGAAAACTACTGTGATACCTGAAAAACTGTTTTTGCTCAATTTAATTTATTTGTGCTGTCGCTTGTAATTTGATTATTTGTTCTTATTTTCTTTATTTTATCTGATAGTAGTCCTTTTTTCCTCTGAATGTTGCACATACCGAACCGTACCAAAACAGTGACCCTAAAACTATGATAAAAACTGAACCGTGAGTAATTTGAACCGTTACACCCCTATAGACTACCATGCAAAAGTTTGTAAGATTTTTTTGTTTTTGATAGAAGTCTCTTCTGCTCACCAAGGTTGTATTTATTTAAATAAAAAAATACAGTAAAACAGGCATTGTTTTTACATTTGTGATCAAAGCAGAATGTTCAGCATCATTACTACAGTCTTCAGTGTCACATGATCCTTCAGAAATCATTCTGATATGATGATTTGATGCTCAAGAAACATTTTTGCAGAAACCGTGATATACTTTTCTAAAGATTCTTTGAAGAATAGAAAGTTCAAAACAAATCTCACTGTCATTTTTGATCAATTTAATGCATCCTTGCTGAATAAAAGAAATCATTCTTTAAAAAAAAAAAAGTTCTGACCCCAAACTTTGAACAATAATGTATTTGAACTGTGTAATATTACATTGAGAGCTAGAGCAGGTGGTGTAGATAATCACTGAACAATTACAGAAAGCCATTACATGACTTCAGAAGAGCTGGATTATATAGTGCATGAGTCACATGGACTACTTTCTTTTAAATGGTGCTAGACAGTCTGTGCTCTCCATCGTTCTATGGAAAAGATCTGTGTGAAGATACTTTTTTGATGTTCAATTGGGAAATCTATTAGCATGTGAGCGAACAGTTAAGAATAACTCCTTTATTCATTGCTTTAATGCAAAGAACATTCATGTATACGTTTAGATTTAGGAAGGATAAGATGACCTCAAACTATCCAGTTACTAAAATATTTCCAGGAACGTCCAAGGCAACAGCAAAGTGATTTGACTGAATGATGTGTACAACAGAAAAGAGAAGTATGGGAATTAAATGGGCGTGCGAGCGGAGAAAGGACAGAAAACAACTGTGAGAATTTCAGGTCATACTGAAGCCATTCTTCAGTCTTTGATGTGAGTCAGCGGAAATATGAGCTGGGAATGAGTCTGACCCAGTTTTAACACACCATCACCTTCATTTAAACAAAGAGGGAGAGGTGAAGATAGAGGAAGAGCGAGAAACAAACATATGACTAGGGCCGGGTTAAGTGAAAAGGTGTTTAGATGGCTTATGTAATCGTTTGAATACATCAGTCATGTGTTTTTACTCAGCTAGAAATGTCTAGGATTACATCATCACACCTGTGAGCTCATTAAATAACAGTCGTGTGTACGATCTCCCACATTAATACACATTCAGTGTTCTGAAGCTCGGCTGATCTGGATGAAACATCAGTAGAGTTCGAACGAGCGGAATGAAGCTTCAGTCTGCACAGGTGGCAGATGGGATAGGTTGCCTTCATGCTTACCTTCTTGAGTGTGAAAGTGAGCTGTTTGCTTCCAACTGCTGCGTCGTTGAGGTTTAGCATCCCCGATCTCTCCTCCCGCTGCAGTCGCTCTTCCAGAGATGTCCTGTGTGTTCGGCAAACATAGTGTTCAAGTTTCATCTCACAGTGATTGAGCAAAGACATAAAAATGACCAACAAATAAAGAATAACTCAAGGGCACAACGAACGGGGCTTAAAGCGCTCTGGGTAAGAGGCACATTTGATTTTGTTCTCTAAATCACTAGATGGCACAATATTTAAATGTAGGGCTGACACTAACGTTTATTTTGGTAAATCAAGTAATCGTCCAATTAATTTGACGATTAATCGGATATTTTTTGTGGAAATTAAAATAGACCCAAGCCTTTAAAATGACTTATTATATATGCATTTTAACAATGAGGCAATAATATTGTGTTCAAATAAAGCATCAAAAGCAAGTAATCATATGGTTTTATAGAACAACACTATCAAGTTGCATAATATAAACAATCATCTTGTGTATATTATGTATAATAACACAAATGCATGCAGAGAGCGCCTGGTGATTGTTTTTACACATTACAGCAAATCAAATTCTGGTTTAAAACTGGCCAAACGATATTTAAATCAAATGTTGACTTGATCTTTAATTATTTGTCCACTTCTTTACGATAAAAATGCCACTGTAATTTCTTGAACAAGAATACGTGGACATTCGAGATTGACCATTATGAGTTTTTATATAACCGATGCCGATGTTTAGAGGTCAGGGTCAGCCGATGGCCGATATGTGCAGCCGATTTTTAGGGCTGATATCTTGAAGTTTTCCCCTTCATTTGCATGCCAAAATGTCACACTAATAATAAGTGGATGCACAACATTTCTAAACTTAACTTCATTTATTGAACACTGACTTGAATGACTGACTGACATCTCTCAAATCTTAATTTTGTGCAATTCACGGTATTAAAATAAAATATTTATCCAAAGTTAACCAAACAAATTAATAAACTGACCAAGTATTAATGATAAACATGGCCACAAATGCCCTCTACAGAGGTAACACCTCTATTCTGGGTCTCAGGAGGATATTTCTGTCTCATGGAGAGTGAATCCAGCATTTATATTTAGATGTCACTTCCGAAGATGCAGTTGGTCGTCGGTCCTCTTAGCAGCATGAAAATCAATAGTTTTATTCAATGGATTTTCTAGACTGTATAGCCTCGAGTTTCGCGAGCCTGCATTAACTCGGCACTGAATAAAAACTCTGATCGCGTTCAAGAGATCAGGCTACATTACTCACCGCTCAAAAATGTTACTCAAGTGAAAGTATAAGTACCGAGTGAAAATTTACTCAATTAAAAGTAAAAGCATCTGGCCAGAATCATACTTGAGTAAAAGTAAAAAAGTACCATACTAAAATTGTACTTGAGTTTTAAAAAAGTAAAAGTAACAGCAAGAATGAAAACTACAGAGATTCTTGTTTAAGCTTTTAATCTCTAAAAACATGAAGTGAATGAACCACATACAAGGTTTTACCCTGCTTTAGAACTGTTTTTATTTAATTGTGTTTAATTATCAAACTATAAGACTACTACCTATGCCAGTATGCAACATCCTACTCAAAGTTGTAAAACCTCGGATTTAACTTTTTTTGAAAATAGGCTCATCCCTAGAGATAAACAGTTGAGTTTTACAGTTTTCAAATCCATTCAGCTGATCTCCGGGTCTAGGGGTAGCACTTTTAGCATAGCTTATATATATATTCTTCCTGTTTAAAACTTGACTCTTCTGTAGTTACATTGTGAACCAAGTGAAACATTTTTAATTACGATTTTCGAGGCCGATATGGCTAGTAACTATACTCTGCTTAATAATCTGTACCATGGGTGCAGCGGCGCAATGATATTACACAGCGCCTGATAATAGTCTAACTTCCGTCAACATAACCAACGTGACAACCTGCTTGCACAGAGAGCGTGCTGGGGACTATTTTCCCACGCTGTGTAATATCATTGTGCCGCTGCACCCATAGTACGGCACAAAGCTCCTTGATTATTACTCAGGAATGAGAGAATAGTTCTTAGCCATATTGGCCTAAAAAATCTCAACTTTTCATTTTCCGTCAGTCTTAGTACACGACGTAATTACAGAAGAGTCGAGTTTTAAATAGGAAAAATATCGAAACTCTTTGATAAATTGAGCGAGATGCTAACGGTCTAATCAGATTCAATGATCTATGCTAAGCTATGCTAAAAGTGCTACCACCAGACCCAGAGATCAGCTGTTGGATTAAAAAACGGCAAAACTCAACTGTTTAACTCTAGGGGAGTTGGAAAATGAGCCTATTTTCAAAAATAGTGGAGTGTTCCTTTAAGCAGAAGCTGATCTCATTGGCAGAATAAACAACATTTAAATTAAACTGCGCAATTCAATTGGTTTGGTAATAGCAAGGGAAAATAGAACGACGTGATCTTCAAAAAAGAAGTACTTTTTGACTGTAAATAAAATTGTAAGGAGTTCTTAAAAAATTGTAATTAAGTAAAAGTGAAAGTATTGATTTTTAATTGTACTCAATTAAAGTAAAAATAATACTTAAGTACAGTAATCAAGTAAACTTACTCAAGTACTTTACACCTCTGCTCACCGCTGCAAAAACACGTTGTAAATAGATGGCGCGCTCACATTTGGTGCTCTCCAGAGCGCCAACACAAATGTGCAAATCTGCGCAATCTGTTGCGCCAGTATATTATTACAGTATCAACTGAGGGTGCTTTTGCTTGCGTTTGAGGGTGCTTAGCCTTGTTTATACTTTCGTCTGGCTCCGCAGCGCGAGCCTTCGCTGACTGCGCGCGCTCCTCCCCAAACGGACGAAGCGTTTATACTCGACGTGCTCGCCGTTGTGCTATTCTTTGAAACGACAGAGGGCGACTCTGTGTAATTGTTCTATAAACCATCAGGAAAAAGCGTCAAGAAGAAGTGGGCTAATGTGATGATATTTATTTTAGTACACTTCACCGAAAACCACACTACAAAAGAATTGTGTAAAACTTCTTAAATTTCACTAAACATTTTAATTTAGTTTCGTGATTTTTTTTTTTTTTTAAACATGGAAAAGGGCTTATTTCTGCTTTTGTAGGCTCATTTTGTAAATATAAGCACATAGTTTGTGTGTGCAAACTGGGTGCCGGTGTGATGAGACGTCATGCTCGGCTGGATTCGCCTAGAACTCGTTCATCTTCGGATGCGGAGTCGCACGCGCTGTTACAAAAAATGCGCTGCACACCGGCAGGTGAAATGGGGTCTTGCGCCGATGACTACATTCAACACGCATGACCGCCCACTCCAGCATTTTTGCCACGCACACCCTCGCGCTTGTGCGGACGTGTCTAGTATAAACAAGGCTTTAGCCTGTCATACACTGTTCTGGGCTGCTCCTGGAGTCAGGACAGCTCTGTGTCTCCGAGCACGGTGCTGTCTGTGAGCGGGGCGGAGTAACGCAGCCCTCACCCTCAATCACGCTGCAGTGTTTGTGAGAGCTGCCGCCTTCTCCACCCCGCGCACAGTGAAATTCTCCGACTCCGATACAGGAAAAATAAAACGGAACTTATGACATTGGGGCTAATATGTTAGCAAGCAAGCTGCTGATAGTTTTCGACTACAGTCCTTAAAGGCCCACTGAAATCAAAATAAAGTTTTTTAGCTTTTAGTATGATTATCTTAGCCTTAAGGTTATAAATAAGCTGGTGTGTTTTCCAAAACTTTTGCATTTAGGAGATATAAGCTTTCAAAACTTACAGTCTCTCACTTCCGTTAAAACGAATCACAGATTTTGATGACATCATCGCAGACCTTCTCATCAAATCTTCTGTCCAATCAAATGCGCTCTAGAATCTGAAGTCCTGCCCCCTGCATTATAAATAGACCCTGAACTGCGTCTGAAAACAGTCAGTTGTTCACGCATTTACTATTTTCTACATGGTGAACGGCACATAGCACACTATATATGCGATAGGAAACGATTCAGACAGTGTAAATATGCTTTCAGTTGAGGCGAATGAAGTAGAGTTTCACGCGCACTGCTGCAGCACACACACAGTCTAGAGCAGAGCCGTTGACTAGAGACACGAGAGCGCAGAGCGGATCATATGCGCAGTCAGTGCAGACAACAAAACATATCGGACCCATTTAAATGCTGCACAAAGTGCTGTATTTAAAAGAGATATGGAAGAGATTATGATGATAAACGGTTAGATTCGGAGGAAACTGGCTTTAAAAAAACAGAAAGGCTAGTCAAACTGTGGTAAGAACGAAACGCTATTGGCTGTTTCAAAAAAGGGGAGGAGCTGCTAACAGCTGGAGCCGTTTTAGGGGAAATTACTTCAACACATTGAATAATGCTGCGCGTTCCAAGGCACTTCAGTGGGCCTTTAAAGTTAACTGCAAGTAAGCAAACCTTCTTCTACCAGCTGTAGCATTATGCCAGTTCCGGACGCTTCCACCGCACCAATAACACGGGGCTGCCCGCAGATGTGCCTGACTTTAAATCAGCGCTACTAAACACAGATATCGGCCGATGCCGATAAATTACAAAATAACAAATATCGGCCTGATATATTGGCCGACCACTATATCGGTCGACCTCTAGTGGACATCATAACATGCAAACTTATTTTGAAATTGGGAAGAACAGTTTGCATATTTAGAAACATTTTGATGTATTCTGCTGTGTTGGTGTAGGTTTATTAATGATTTCATATTTTTTAATAATTAAATGGCACATATTGCGTTCCCAGACGAATGTAATAAGCAACTATTTTATTTCATGTTGACTTTAATGTGAAAAACCTGCTAGGATAAATGTAAATGTTTAACTATGTAAAACCAAGTCCAGGGAGCATTAGACGATTGTCTAACACTTTAAAAATCATTAGGAGTTTCAGGAGGACATGCTCTATATTTGGCATGCTCATTTATATGTGGCCCTCAGTCAACATGTGTTACCTGTCAATAAACCACCCACTGAGTGTCAAACAAGGTTAGGACAGGCTGACATTACTGACGGAGTGCTAGTATAGTTGTTTTAATAGTTTTATTACAGCATGTACACATTTATCTTTATTTATCTTAGGAGTTAAAATGGTACATTTTTAGTTACTACTTCTATTTTGGCTTTGTTTATTGTGAGAGTCTCGTTTTGGGAGATCAGTATTGTGAATCTAACTCAATCGTGACATTAGCGTATTGATACACCCCTAATAAATCAAAGTGTTTCAAAAATTCAGAATCGATATGCATAAAAAAATATATATATTTTTGAACACTAGTCCCTTCAACTTGAGCAATCCATCTTTACAGATCAACTATTTTGCCCTTTTACAAAGTCTTGATTTTGTTTTTGGGATCTACTAGAATAGGTTTTCATGCCTGAATGTTCAAAAAAACATAATTTCCCCCATATTCTCCATTGTATTCTCCCCATATTCTCCAACAATAATAATAATTTGTTACATTTATATAGCGCTTTTCTAGGCACTCAAAGCGCTTTACGTATAGAAGGGGTCAATCTCCTCAACCAGCACCACCTGGATGATGCGACGGCAGCCATATTGCACCAGAATGCCCACAACACACCAGCTGATTGGTGGAGAGGAGATGAAGCCAATCGTATATATACATGGGGATGATTAGGAGGCCATGATGGACAAGCCAATGGGTCAATTTGGCCAGGGGTTACACCCCTACTCTTTATCGAAGGACATCCTGGGATTTTCAATGACCACAGAGAGTCAGGACCTCGGTTTAACGTCTCATCTGAAGGATGGTAACGCTCTGATTAGTTCCTGTCTCTATGAAGCACCTCCTTCTGAAAAGCACACTGTGTTCTGGTGGGTCGGCTGAAGCAATGTGTTGGGATTGGTTAAGAGCTTTGAGCGTGTTTGGGAAATGTCCCGTCCCTTATCATAACCACCAGTTTCAACACACTACTAACTCACTTAACAGACCCCTTTATTCTGCGTATTAATTATTTAAATGAGGAATATTGTGACGTGTTTGAAAACTCAACACTACAATGGAGGCGTTTCAGGAGTTCAGAAACACTGACACTGATTTAGAGAAGCGCTCCCGCTGGAGGGACTCAAACAGCATCGTTACACATTAAAGAAAGATGAACATGTGAAAAGCATGATAGGTGCTTTTTAAGTCCAAAGTTCAGGTCATTTTCCAAAGTTTGGTGCTATAAATGACTTCATATAAATGCATCTATGAGAACAGGAAACTTACTTCAGCATCTTCTGCTTGTGGGAAACGTCACTGAAGCTGCGAAACTCCTCTCCTGCTTTGATCTGGTAGAATCGGGGCCGGCTCTGGTTCTGAGGCTCCCGCTGGAGCTTCCCGACTGGATCAGAGCTCTGTAAGCTGGTGTCACGGTCCTGTTGCCTCCTCTCTTTCCTCTGGTTGAAGCTGCGCTCTCGCTCCTCTGCCCGTATAAGACGCCGCTGCTCCCTCACTTCCTCCACCCAACTCTTATCGTCATCATCAGAGCTCTCTTCTTCCTCTGAGCCACGGCCTTCCACCTCCTTCTCCTCCTCCTCATCCCCATCCTAAAAAGTGAGACAGTGAATTTGAGAGAAATCTCAATGAGCAATGTTGCACAACTTGTTATATTATTATTTTCCACAAATCAGAAGTCTAAAGCTCTGTTCCTCATCTACACCAGTGTTGTTTTACTATCCCTGAGAAACTACTGTAGTTTTATTAATATTTTGGATTAGTTTTTATTTCATATTTTGTATTTGCTTATTCATTTTAGTTTACTTTTGTAGTACAACTTTAGAAATGCTGTTGTGAGTTTCAGGGTTATTATCGCTAAATAAAACAAAACTTAAAATATTAAAGAGAGGGGGTCCATTTCATGCACTCTGACTTATTTACACTGTTAAAGAGTCGAATCTCATGATAAACTAGGGCTGGTCCGAATACCATTTTTTGAGCTTCGAAGCTTTGGTAGAAATCAACCATGAATATTCAAAGCTTTGGAGGGAGGAGGCTGAACATATTCTTCTCTCTAATAAAGGCAGGAATCTCGAGAAGTGGCGAGCGTAGTGATACAAAACACACAGGTCTGTTACGTCTGAATGTCATTTACACCTAGGATGACTTGAGGGTGAGTAAATCATGGGCAAATTTTCATTTTTGGGTGAACTAACCCTTTAAAATACTATTCATGTATTTTTTCCCCACTGTGATTGTCTTCTCTACGCTGGATAATGATCTTATATCTTATAAGGCAGCATTATGACGCCTACCTTTTAAAACACATTATTTGGGAGTCATTATGTTTCGGAACAGAGCTGTAGAAAGTGCTGAATAAAGTCATGATGTTGTGTACCTGTTCCTCTTGAACAAGCTGGCTGAGTTTCTTCCTCCTCTTTTCTCCCACTTTAGACACGATGGGGTTCAGCAGCCGGAACTCCTCGCTCTGCTCATCCACCTGGTAATCAGGATTCTCGAACATCACCTTGAAACGGTCGTCCATCAGGAGACTTTCTACGGCCTTGGAAAGACAAAAAGATGATCGCAAATTTGGAAACAGAGTGTGTGTGTGTGTGTGTGTGTGTGTGTGTGTGTGTGTGTGTGTGTGTGAGAGAGACAAAAGATTTAAAAGACTTGACAAAAATGTTTGGAATATTTCTAAAGTCCATCAGTGTGAAAGAAACGTTGCTCACATTGCTCTTTTTCTTCTTCTTCTTGGCTGGAAGCTCACTTTCCTCCATGAGTTTCATGGCCAGGTTCTTATTGACCTTTGGCAGCTTCTGTTTAGAGATAAGACAAAGAATGACAGTCAAAACATTGCCGATAACAGACTCGGAGGAATTAGAAACGTTACAGTCACTCAAACTAGGGCTCTATGATTTCAAGGATGAGAATTCCAATCATAAAAAAAAATGTATTTACAGTATAGCACGGAGTGTCACGTAATTTGGCTCATTTTGGATGAATAAATCAAAAGTAGGGCTGTGCAACTTAATGGAATTGTAATATGAAATTGTCTGTTAATATTAAAACGCAAAAAGACTATTGCTATTGAAATATGAAATCTGTACGTCTGTGTGCGAGCGAGCGGCACAGTCTCGTCTACTACATATACATACATAACTTAAAAGGAATTGTTACATTTTGATTACATAAAATAATTAAATTGTTAATATTTTATGCCTAAATTTGTTACATTTTGATTACATAAAATAATTAAATTGTTAATATTTTATGCCTAAATTTGATTACAACCATTTTAGCTAATACATTTTTATTCATTCATGAATCCAAAACAACAGATAACACATAACTCCTGAAAATGTAAACATTACATAGAGCCCTATTATTTTAAAAAAGAAAAAAGATTTTCTTTTTTGTGAAATCTTAAATTGTAAAAGTTCTATGAATTGATTAGATGTTCTTCATGATTATTATCGGTTTTGGATTCGGACGAATATTGGGCTTTTTTACAGGGTTCGGTTTCTGCCAAACCTTCCACCGAACCAAATCGAACCCTAGGCTTGCACTACGTGCTGGTTGACGTAATGACGCCACCGTGGATTATGAGAAGGTGCCTACTATGGACCGTTCGAAATGTGAAAATGGAAGTCGTGGACATAAAACGTGTCGTTTGGCATCACTTTCAGTCAAAAGAAGGCAATTCAAGTCGAGCTACATGTTCAATTCGCAATACCGATTTGTCTCGTGGTGGCAAGGACCCTAAACAATAGCTGCTGTTAAAACATTTGCGTATGAAACATCCGAAAGCATACGAGTTGTGCATGAGGGAATCTACAGACAGCAGCCAAAATGCAAGGACGGACAGTCATCAGGATGACAATCATCCTGGCATAATGTTGCCTATTCTTTTTTCTTTTTTTTTTACAGTTAAAATAAAATGAAAAATACACTGCTGTGGACATTGATTACTTCATTAATGTGTTTACTGTGATAATGGACTGAGGATGGGAGTAGGATTCGGTTTCAGAAGAAACTTAACCAGTGGATTCGGTATTCGGCCGAACCCCAAAAATATGTATTCAGTGCATTCCTAATTAAAACAGAAATTTAGGAAAAGAATTAAACATTTCATAGAGTCCTAAAAATGCTAAATAAGTTGAGATACATTTTTGTTATATTGGACAAGCTTTTTGATTACTAAAATTATTTTAACCATTCAAATGTAATCCAGAAAACTTAAAAATGTTAAAAGAAATACAGAAAAAATACAGAAATTGAAAAATTTTTAAATGCATTTTATAACCCATCTAACTATTTCTGAAAATGTGTATTTCTTTTCTAAAGAAAACGTTTTAGTGAGTTTCTGGATTACACTATTTTAAGGTGTCCTTTTTTTCATAGTTCCTAGAACTAATGGCGGAAGTACTGGGTTTTTGGCGTGTTCGCACCGCAGGAACTAGGAACGATTTTAGTTACATTTAAGAACTGAGTAATCCTAATAAACATGTACTGTACTTACTATAGGGTTAGGAATAGGTTTGTTTTAGAGTTAGAAGCATGTAGTTATGCATAATTTATAACAAGGACACTGTAAAATAAAGTGTTAGCTTTTCTGTAACAAGCTTTCTTTCAGCCAATACTTTCATCTGCCACGTTCACTCATAGCTCAGACAAGCACACAGTCAAACATGCAGACAGGGCAACAAGCGTTACCTTGAGCTGGACTCTCTGAGTTCTCGACTCCTCGATCTTCTGTCGAATTCTGTCCTTACGGTACTCTTCATAGGCAAACGGGTTCGCCATGGTCTTTACCTATAGAAGTGCACAGCAATCAAACACGTATCATCATTTAACCATTTTAAAGATGTCTTTTAAAGAACCTGCACAAAACAATCTGACACAAATCTGCACCTTGTGGTAGAGCCTGATGTCCATGAAGAAGCCGTGCATGTAGGCCCGGAGAAGAGCCGAACCAATCAGATGCGTCAGACCTTAGAGGGGGGGAAAACAAGCACAGTGTCAGGAACTCATCCAATTACAAAGAACACTGCACAAATATCATAAGCTGCTCAGTTGGTCCCAATCCACTATTTTTCTTGGCTTGGATACTTGGCCAGATTTAATGCACAAATATCAAAGTAATATAAACTATCAGAAGTGGACAAAAGATATTGATCAAAATGAAGATGTATTAAGCCACTTTGCGTTTGTTTGTGGTTACTGGAACATTAGTTAATGTGAAGAACTACAGTTGTGGTTCCTCTGCTTTCTGTGTAAAGTTCAGTTGTGGTCAGAATTATTGCCCCCCTGGTAAATATGATCAAAGATGGCTGTAAAAAAAAATCTGAATTGTTTATCCTTTTGATCTTTTATTCAAAACATTCGGCTAATCGCGCGAAGGTGGACGCTTGAACATTTTGAGTTTACTCGCTTCATTCGCGCATGAAATTCGCGTGTGACAACTACACAACCGCGTCATGGGAGGGGCTTCTATATAAGCCTAGATGAGCCAGCTCATCTTGATCACTTGACGTCTTTTTTGTAAAAAATACTACTATTAATGTGTGACAAAACGTAGTTTAAAGACTTTTTCAGGCGATAATATAGTTGTTTAAAGCTCAAATCTGTGGTTAATTTATAAAAAGAGTGCCTATTTGAGCATTTTATCTGGCGTTTTCGGAGTTGTGAGATCCAGGCGATCAGTGACATTCCGCGCTCGTTTACCCGGCGAGACCCGCGTTTCCTCGGCTAGTGCTTCTCACATTTGCCGCTGGCTCTGGCTCTTTTTTTCTGCTCCAGTCTCGTTGTGAAATGGCTGACATAGATTTTGTTGAGAGGGTAGCTGACTGTCCGACCTCCTCACTCACTTTCTTCCAAGCAAGATCCTTTTAATTCCTGTTCCTGTAGTGATAGGATGATGTATCATACAGCTCTGGGTATCCACATACCGCCACGATTATCTTGTCCTCCATTGTTGTTCAGATTTCTGCCTCCGCTTGTAAATGCGTCACTACTAGAGCAAGCTCGTGATTGCGGCACAAAGTTCAGATTTTTCAACAATTCGCGTCATTCGTGCTGCCTCAATTGCACGAATCGTGCCGCAGAATGCCATTTCGCGTCTCTGCATTGACTTAACATGTAAATCACTCGTGCGAATTGCGTCCGGTGTGAACGCACCATGAGTCTTCTCCTATAATGCCTGATGAGTTTAGAGACCATTTCTCCATACAGAATCTCTCCAGATCCTTCATATTCCCAGTTCTTCTCTTCAGGTCATCACTCATTCTCTATAGGGTTCAGGTCAGGGGACTGGGACGGCCGTGGCAGAAGCTTCATTTTGTGCTCAGGGACACATTTTTGTGTTGATTTTGATGTTTGTTTTGGATCATTGTTCTGATGGAAGATCCAACCACGGCCCATTATCAGATTTCTAGCAGATGCGTCAGGTTTAGATTTTTTATCTGTTGGTATTTGCTAGAATTCATGATGTCCAGGACCTCAAGGCAACAATAAAGATCCAGTGGTATATTTAACCGTGGGCATGGGGGACTTTTTATCCCCGTTTGCACCAAACCCATCTGGTGTCTTTTTATAGTTTCATCTGACCACAGAACCAGGTCCCGTCTGAAGATCCAGTCGTGTCTGACCAGGGGCCTCATTTATAAAACTTTGCGTAGGATTTGCGTCAGACGTGGCGTACGGATGAAACATAGGATGTGCGTACGCACAGAAATATTTGGATTTATAAAACCGTGCGCACGCACATCCTACGCAGTTTTCCCTTAATAAATCACAATCAATTCTAAATGTAGCGCAGCTTTTGCGGCTTCATGTCACGCCCATAGTTGCCCATAAATAGTCCGTGAAACGCCCACAAGTTAATATTCATCGATTGCGAAATCAGGGCAAACACAGAGAGGAAATAAAAAAAACGTAACTTCACTCAATGTGAAGAAGTTATCGTTGGCAAGGTTGAAAAGAGGATAAAAATTGTGTTTTGGAGGGCACAGTGTGGGCATTACTAATGCCAAAAAGGCACTTGAGTGGCAAAAGGTGGCAGACGCCGTAAATGCTGTAGCCCCACAACCTCGGACCATGGCCGAAAAATTTTAAATAAATGGTTGGACATCAAAGTCGAGGCAAAAAAAGAGTCTAGCGCTCCATCGCCAGAGTGTGTCCTCGTTTGCCAGCAAGTCTTCTTGCTGTGTGAAGATGCGTTCACTCCGAATCCTTCCCTTTGCCACATCTTCTAAGAGAGCAAGATCAGCCATTGTGCGTCATTACGCATTGTGATATGCAATTAAATGGATGGAAATAAAATGCCCTCTGACAAGCTACAGATGTCGGTATTAATCTACGTGGAAATGGGAAATAGTTCAGTGCAAATGTAATGTCTTGCAGCTTTCTGAATGGTTGAGACATACGTCATACATTATTTTATCAAAAATAAAACTAAAGGCATATGCATGAATACCATGATTCCGTAGCTGATGAAGAAATTACTATGAAAACAACTTTCCCCAATGGACAATTAATTCATCCATCCATCCATCCATCCATCCATCCATCCATGTGTTAATTTGCATTTCTGTTGTAATTTTCGTTTGATTTTGTTTGTTTTGCACTGCAGATCGATCAAACGGGTGTTCGTGTAGGCTGTTAATTGTAAGACTTGCTTTGTGAAGTCTTCATGTTATATATAAAAGGCAGTATTGCCATTTCTTTTACACAACGGTCTACAGTTTCACACACTTTCACGTGTTTCTTCCATCTGCCGACGGTGTAGCCATTTCTCATTTCACCCGTTTTTGTGCGTACGCCTGGGTCAGTGCTTGCGTGAAGGACCGCACATTTTCCCGTCAAGTTTGCTTTTTATAAATACCAATTATTGCGTAGAGAGCGGCGTACGCTTTCTTTTGTGCGTACGCAACGTGTATAAATGAGGCCCCAGGGCTCTACATAGCGACCATTTCGGGTGCATTTGCGCCTGAAAATTAGTGCGTGCGACAGAAAAAATATTAGGCGCACCGGTGTGCAGAATCGTTCAATCTGCGTTTGAACGATTGAATGAATGACTCGCACATAAAGACTTGACGCCACCTACTGGCTGTTTTATTTTCATATTAATACTTTGCATGGCCTTTTTATTTAAAGGGATCCCATGGTGTCAAGACTTGTATAGCTTAATATAACATAAATTATGTCTCTTACTGAAATATGTAGTTGAAAACCCATGAAAGATCCATGTTATTTAAAAAATCCATTATATATTTGGACAATAGGCGCCGCCATTTTGTTTGCATTCTAGGTTGATGACATAGAATGGCTGCAGTCAGCAATCAACTGGTGCTACCCGTAGCTATTTTTACCACAACACGCCTCGAAAAATGTTTCAGAGTTAAACAAAACCAATCAATTGCTTTGTAATTGCATTTAAAACACGCGCACACAAACTCTCTCTTGATATTTACCCCCCACTTTAAATTATTTTACTTCAACGAAAGGTTCGATTTTTGCCAATTTTTTCAATGAAAGATCAAAAGGATAAACAATGCAGATTTATTTTTTTACAGCCATGTTTGATTAAATTGATAATATTACTAAATATTAAGTATCTTTTAAACGCTAATTGAGCAAAGCCAGAGGCGACAGTGGCAAGGAACCCAAACTCATCAGGTAACAGAAGGAGAGGAAAAAAGGTATACTTATACAGCAAATACATTTTGCAAATACATTTGGGAGCTGTAAGCATGCACATAAGTTTATATGCAGTATAATCTCCTACACCATGTTCACCACCTAAACCCCTCAGAGATGCTTGTGAGCTTTGAGCACCCTGAAACCACTGCCATATACATACAACAGCTAAGTTTCTCCTGCTTATACTGCATTTTCATTGTTTTCATTGATTTAAAATGGCAAGGTTCAAAGAAGACATTCTAAAACATTTCAAGAATTCGGCTGAGCTTTGTCTGTATTAAGCAGGGTCGAGCTATTCTATAGATTATGATATCAGCAAAGAGGCTGATGCTCAACAATTACACTACTACTGATAAAACACATATCAGTGAAAACTAAAAACATGCAGTGTCTGACCAGATTCCTGACCCACAGCGCCTCTGCAGAAAACATGTCTCTCTGACGCAGTCAAACCAGAGTGCAAAATTTCCATCATGGTCTATTTTTATTTCCCTTTCATGTCAAAACACGAAACCTCTTGATTTTACTTCTAAGCAGCTCAAAGGTAAAAATATAGCAGATCAACTGAGCTATTTTTCCCTGTTCAAAATAGATTGGCTAACCTCGATGTCAAAGACAAAAGTGCCAATAATAATAATAATAATAATAATAATAATAATAATAATAATAATAATACGTTTTCCAAACATTAACGGAAGTCTTAAGTGTTTGGAACGACATGAGGGTGAGGAAATGACACTTGAAAATGTTCCATTATAAGGTTCTATCTGCATTCTGAGCGAGTTTAAGAAATTGACCTTCAAAATGTTTGCATTCCATATAGCAAAAATTATATGGGGAACAAGTCTCTTAAATACATGAAAATGACAGAGACCCTAAATGTATTCTAAATGCATAATATCAAAATCCTCTCAAATTTGCAAATGTGGATTTTTGGAACAGGTCAAAAGAGTCTTTCCAGACTCTCGTACATTTCATTTGTATAGAAAGTCTGGCCACTCTCCATTGACAATCACTAATGTTTGGTCATCGTATGTCATGTGCCGTTCGCCTCCGTTTCTCACATGGAAGTCCATACAAATAACACTGCACGCCACCTCAGTGATAAAACCTAAAACTTGTGCATTCGCATTGTGATTTATTCATGGTGGAGGGGAGTTTTGTGATCGGGAACGCGCTGCTCACGTGGTCTGTAACCTGATTGTATGCTGTAAATAAAATGTCATACGCTCGGTATGATAAGAATAAATGTTGTTGTAAATAACAGCCCAATTCAAATGTTTACGCGCTTTTCTTCTTTTTATGTTTTGAGCGGTGATGAAATATATTGCTCTTGTAAATACTTACCAGTATTTAAAGAAATACAAGTCTAGAAGTGCATCGAAATTACAGCAAAGCGCAACCGTGCAGTGCTCTGCAGTGGTCAAAAAGGATATAAACAGTGAGTTTTCAAGAATATATCACTTCAAAATTCAGAGATGTGGATTCGGACAGCAATTAAATGACCACACGACCTTGGTGTTTGTCTAAAACAGTAGGTAATTCGGCAAGGGAATTTTACGCGGGTGGTGGGAGACGGTGGGCAATAAAAATCACTGACTAGCCCCTGTGAATGATGACAATACCTTCCAACCTTCTGGAAATTCGGCAGCGGTGCCACAACGGAATGAATGGCTTCGCTCGCATCTTTCTCCACCGCCATTACTGAACTACAACTCAAACTAGCGCACTACATCAACGTCATCGTTCTCAGACACTCCCTCTGTTCGCTGATTGGACCGGTAAAAATTTGATCGGAGAAAACCTAAGAATATACCGCAGTCCCAGACGGAGTACTGAAGGAAAATTCAAATTGAGTAGGATGGCGAAGCCAGGCTACAAAAGCAGAACCTTCTAATTAAAAAATTAAATTAAATTCTGCATGGAATCTATCTTGCAAAACACAAACAGTTTACTTATTATTTGTTTAAAAAAAAAAAATAGTTTTAACAATGTTAATTTAATGCTTTCTTGAAATCTATATATCATTTAAGGACAAATAATTATTTTCAATTATTGTTTAAGATAAGCATAAAAGGCAGTGCTAAATATTTTGTCCAGTGCAGATGTTAATTTTATATAGGAATACGGTGGGTAATTAAACACATTATAGCAGGAACCGTTAGTTTAAGTGTTTTTTTGTTTTTTTTTTGACAGAAAGCAGCTCTTGTAATAAGTCTGACCAGGACTTTATTCCACAGAAAGTGGAATCATTATGGATTGAAAAGTTTGTATACAAACTTTGATGTTGGCTTGAAAAAGCCTAGAAAGAAAGTTTGTAGTTTTTAGACAGATTAGATGATAGATAGATTATGTCTTTATATGATGAAAGAAAATCTTATGGGCATTAGGTTGAGAATTTTCATTTTTGTGTGAATGATACCTTAAAGGGTTAGTTCACCCAAAAATGAAAATTCTGTCAGTAATTACTCACCCTCATGTTGTTCCAACCATGTAAGACCTTCGTTCATCTTCGGAACATAATTTAGTATATTTTTGATGAAATCTGAGAGCTGTCTCACTCCTCCATAGGCTTTCAGAGGGACTGGAACTTGATGGCCCAGAATAGTAAGTAAAAACGTCATTTAAGGAGTCCAAATGACTACAGTGGCTCTGTATTAAGTCTATCATGCGACGAAAATACTTTTTGAGCGGAAAAACAACAAAAATAACGACTTTATCCCACTATTATTGTTGTTCAATTGGGAGCGCCACGACGCATGCGCGAGAACTGATATTACGGCGTTCTTATTCTACTACTACTTGTTACTGGCTGCTCACTCTTTCGGAGTAGTACCGCCATCTACTGTACGAGATGATGTCCCGACATTGCCGGCAGCGCAACAAGGTCTGTTTACAAGCAGAGGAAGACGCGTAGATGGCGGTACTACTTCCGTCAATATCACCAAAGTGACAACCTGCTTGCACAGAGAGCTGCTGGGGACTATTTTCAGGCGCTGCGTAATATCACTGCATCCATGGGATGGCAGCAAAATTCCTTGATTACTACGCAGGAATGAGAGAATAGTTCCTAGTCATATCAGTCTAGAAAATCACAACATTACATTTTCCATCGGTCTTAGTACACCATAGTAACTACATGTCACAACATGTAAATAGGAAAATGTTGGTTATTTTGTCACGTATTGAGCAGTAGGCTAGCTGGAGCCGTTTACCTCCAGTCTTTGTGCTAAGCTAGGCTAGAGGTGGGTGCGTCAGACAGTTATGGCACACACAGAGATGAGAATGGGATGTATGGACTTATCTAACTCTGGGGGATACGGTGAATAAGCTAAAGTCCCAAAAAGTCGGCGTGTTCCTTTAAATTGTGGAAGGTCAATTTAAAACCAGCAGAAACCCTGCACTCTCAGAAAAAAAAGGTACAAAAGCTGTCACTGGGACGGCACCATTTCAAAAGGTACACTTTTATTCCTTAACATGTACACTTTAGGTACTAATATGTACCTTTAATGGGTTAGTTCATCCAAAAAAAAAATTAATGTCATCTTTTACTCACTTTCAAGTTGTTCCAAACCTGTAATGAGTTTCTTTCTTCTGCTGAACCCAAAAGATGATATTTTGAAGAATATGGATAACCAAATAGTCAACAAGGCCCCATTAACTTCCATAATATGGAAGAAAAAAATACTACGGGAGTCAGTCACGACAGAATTTTCAGGTGAACTATCTATCTGAACTAACCATCTCCCCAGTGACAGCTTTTGTACCTTTTTTCTGAGAGTGTGAATGTTAACTAACGTATTTTATTGTGAACTAAACCTTTAACATGATTAATTAATGCAGCTCATACTTTGCTTTATCTAATGTTAATGTATGCAACCTTATTGAGTAACATCTTATTTGTTCAGGAGGAGGAGGCGCAACGCAACTATCGGATGTGCATCGAGATATGTTAGATTCTTGCATTTTATCTGTCAAAATGATAAACAACAGCATTTGAATTGCTTCATCAATGTTTTCAAAATTTGGCAAATGAGGGGAAAGTTTCAATTCATACAACTTTTTCCTGTGATGCTGCACAAGATATTGTGGTGTCACGGCCAGAAAAATGCTAACTAGACTTTCTCCCCTGTTATATAATCCTGACATTCTGCAAGCCTGCTGAAGCGCCTGGCCTTCCACATCACACCCCCCGACCACATCATATGATCCGCTTTCTGCTGACGGCAGCATTCCTGAGCTACTTTCCCATCATCGACCCACTGAACTGGCTCTTATAATCGCGGTAGGCCTGACTCAATCCAGTGAATCAACTAACGCATCTGTGACATTTGTCTGTGACTGACTTTCGCAACTACTGGAATGTTCTCATAGTAAATACTTTTGCAGACGCACCCCACGCTTCGCTTACATGCAAATGTATTATGACACGCTACATCGTGTCATAACTTGCTCTTCAGTGATAAAACTATAACTAGGTCTGGACTGAATCTTTAGCTGCATAATTCCAGATTTCCTCTTCATCTGAACACACACAGCCAGTGTATCTTCAGATGAAGAGGAAATCTGGAATTATGGAAATCTGGAAACCACTCACTAGCATGAAATGGTGTACTGCGATTACAATTGAATAAATAATGCTATGAGGTTAATATTTTAAAAATAATATTTTGAATGTTTAAATATGAAATTATTTTAAGAAAATAAATGATACTCTAAATATGAAACTAAAACCGCCAGTAAGTGGTGGCAAGTCACTGTCTTAAAGCGGTGGTAAAACACGATTTCACTTTTCTAACTTTAGCTAGTGTGTAATGTTGCTGTTTGAGCATAAACAACATCTGCAAAGTTACAACATTCAAAGTTTAAAGCAAAGAGAGATATTTGCTTTTAGAGAAATACATTTCTAAGGACTACAGCAAACGGCCACTAGGTATTATGTATTTATTGCTGTGGAGAAGAGTTGTTGTGGTATTCTTAGATTTCATGTGACATCACACAGTGGCGCGGGCGCCATTTATAGGACTGAATTGCAACATGCCGTCTATCTGCTGTGCTGCGGGCTGTGAACAGCAAATCTGGTTAGTAGGCTGGAGTGTTGTTTCCGCAATGCAGACGAAAATGCTATTATTTTCATCTGGATTGCACATCCACTTTGTTCAGGCTTCCTAGGGACAGGGGAGTTAGGGATCAATGGTTATCTCGCTCTCTGTGCTGCACATTTCACGGAGGAAAGCTTCCACAATCTTCACGAGTTCAATGCAGGATTCGCACAACGGCTTGTCCTGAAAGATGGATTTAAAAACAGAAGCTGTTTACGGGCCACAACCTGTAAGTATGATTTATTTTTCGTCGATGTGTTTTCCTGTAATAGTTTGTATTGTTAATTGTACGTTGTAGCAAGGAAGTAAACAGATGACAACCCTGTTTGGCTCTGCAAACCAGTTTGTTAAATGCTCATTCATACTTAACGTTATCCGATAAACACCTAACGTTACAAACTTTTTTAAATCTCAACAGTGAACTTGGCATTAGTGTAAATTATTCTTTGATTAGAGCTTTTTATGTATTGTTTATCTACAGGCATGCTAAACATGGTTCTGTGTTTAATTTGGATACTATAGTAAAGCCAATGTTTAGTGTTCGTTTTGGGTTAATAGTTCTTGCAACAGATATTTGGCTAATTGTTCTAAAAATACTAAAGTAACGGTGCCATTCAGTAGCGATCACTATAGATCCGCAGTCTTTACTCTTGAGGACTGAACAGGTTCTGCTCGATCATCTTCACTAAACTTGTCTGGGTCTGATTCGGGCTCAAATTGGTATGGTTTTATTGACGCCCTTATTTCTAATACTACCAAAGCACAGTCTACCGGTAAAGGCAAGGGGCGTGACGTTTCCGACAAACGTGCACTAGGCGGTTAGCGAATCACAACACACTGGGCCAGCTAACCAATCTGAGCCCATTGCGTATTTTTGAGGGACTGGCTTCATACAACCCGGAAACCATCAGACCGTTTTTACAAGGAGGGACAGAGCAGTGTAGAGTAAAGGTAAAATATATGAAAAATAATGAACACACGTTACAGTGCACCCCACAAACACAATCAAGCCTTCGAAAGAATGTGTTTTACCACCTCTTTAAGTCGTTGAATCATTCACTCAATTTATTAGCCTAGAAATCTGGCTAGGGCCAGGGCATCTAGCAACTCTCAGTTGGCTTGCGAGCTGGAAAAACCAAACTCTAGTCAGGCCAATCACATCGTGTATAGAGTCGGTGGGCGGGCTTAACGTAATGACGGCAGAGTTGCGGCGGTTCTGCGTGACACTTGAAAACAAAGAATCTGGCAAACAGCGGCCTTTCGAATCGCGACTTCTTGGAGTTAAGCTTTTCTTTGAGAAAAGAACGGCCCTGAAGTCATTCTTTTGGCACACTAATCTAGAAACACTTTAGGAGTTTCAAAGTCGTCATCTGATTGGTTGAATTCTACAGGATGTCCGCGAGGTGTGTGTTTGGCATGCGCAACGTTCTTAAATGCATAATTTATAGATGCATGCCGGTCTGTTATTGCAGGGACATCAACTTTAAATGAACTTGCCAAAAGTTGTTATGAATAAAAATCTGCAACTGGGATTATTAATCTACACTAAAGTTGTTTTTTTATTATTCAGATGGTTTAGATTATTATTATAGATTATTTTATATTTAGATTATTAGATGTTAGAATAATTTTTGCATGCTAAATTTGTTACCCATTTGTTTACCTGATCAAATAATTTATTTTTAAAAGGCTTGTGACTGTGCACTATGAATTTTTTGCAATTTTTCAGACTTTATTGATGTAGAAGTGTGTTTTGTATTGTATGCAAGGAGGGAGTTTCAGAAATTACAGTATTTAAAAAAAAGTGTTAAATAACCGTTAATAAAACAGTTTGTTCACTTCAGTGCCGTTATAATGGTCAAAAACAAATATAAAAAAAATCTTGGTTCTGTACATCGGTTATTAGGCACATAAACGTGCAAACAATTGGTATCGGTAATAAAATAACAAAATCAATACCGGTCAATCTCTATTAAAATCTTAGGAGAGAAAAAAACAGAGTTGGGGAATAAAGAATGAAGAATAATTTTATTATTACAAATAAAACGATTCCTCTCTGGAGAATAATTGCCTCATCGACACGGCATCCTAAATAAACAGTCTCCAGCGTGATGACTCCGATCTTTCAAATATTCCGATCTAATATGACTTCTGACCTGTAATGTTGCCAGAACATGGTGAAGCTGCTTTGAAATAATCGGCATTGTAAAAAGCGCTATATAAATAAAGGTGACTTGACAAGCGTTCAGTCTTTCTGCTCGTAAATAGCGAATCCGCCATGGTGCAAGCACAACTGGCTTTTAAAGGGAATGGGAGAGGAGACTCTGATTGGTGTATTGCACATTACACCCAAAACACACCCATGGCTCATTAAGAGACTAGGGACAACCCTTTTGGACCATGCGCCGGCACGTCAACCAATTTTTTCTGTCCTTAAACTAGCAAAAGTGGATTCGGACATGCCCTAAGTGCACATGCGCTTCAAATGGATAAAATAGGGCCCACTGAGTGTTATTGTTTTCATTGATGTGCAACCTGTACATATCTGTTAACATCTCAAAAAATGTGTTTTAAGGCGGGCGTACACGGTGCGAATTCTGACGGTCGGAAGATCGTATGTCCACGCAAACGTCACGGGCGAGTTCATCTGAAAATCGTACGGACGCAGTGATATGCGACACGATTTTACTAGCTGCCGATTTTCAGAAGCAATCGCACAAAGTATTTACTGTTTGCTACAAATGCAGGTTCATTTTCAGCACCGGAAAGTGCGCGCACGCTTGCGTGAGAGACGGAGAGACCACTATTTGAGGGGACAGCCATTCGTAGTGGTGTCCGAAACCATAGTGGACGTTATTGAGTGCACTCATTCAATCCCACAATGCACCGCAATAACGAGTGTACAGCTGATGTACACACAACAGCTGTCTGAATTCGCTCACTTGTTTTCATTCACTCCTTCAAGTGAACGGTTGCCTATTAGTGAACTAAAGTAGGTAATAGTGATTGAGGGTTTAGGGGGCGATTTCGGATTCGGCCACAGAGAGCATTAAAAAGCCTAGTACACACTATAGCTAGCAAGACCTATACCTAGCAAGACCTATACATACTGCACCTCACCTGATAACTGTAGCTCTTTGGCGAACCGCTGTAAAATGTCATCAAGGAAGACCCTGTCATGATACACACTGCTTGAGATGTCATACAGTGCTCGCTGTTCCTGCCAGAGTTCAGCGAGTTTATCCTCTTTTTCAAGTGTCCAAATTCGTCGTGGCACTGCCATCGTCGCTTCTTCGTCGCTTTACCCAGGTCAACTTCAAATCGATCGACACATCGGCTCATTGAACCACACACACGGCACGAATTCAAGCCGACAGCTCCCGAACTTTTTTGACATGTTTAAAAATGATCGTGAGGTGCTCTTAACGAGGTCGGCTCGTCTCCTAATTCCTCTCACACGCTGCGAGCCGCGACCATACGAGCATCAACGATTTCACACAATTGAAAAAAAAAAAAAATCGCCTGCGAGCTCGTACGACAACAAAAATTGCACCGTGTACGCCCGGCTTTAGGGTGTCATGGTGATCTTAGGACAGATTCTCCAGGTTCTCCAACTTACCCAGGCTCTCCAGGTCTTTGCGGGTGACAAACTTGTAGTCGTCATAGATGGTGCTCTCCGGGTTCTCCTCGAGCTCCTCGGTGAGGTTATCCATGAAGGAGCACCAGCGTGGAGCCGGACCGAGAGCCTGATAGACAGAACCACACAACAGAAAGACAATGTCAGTCAATGGCAAACAAGGATCCTTTTCAGGTAGATCATGAATAGCTTCCCAAAACATGGCAGTTTACAGACTTTATGAAGATGATCTTTAACAATTAAGGATTAATCTAAGAAAAACGGTTATGATAATTGGTCGGATTTCAAAAAAGTTGTTACCAGAATGAATGCTATTTTATGTGACCGTTTGCATTGTGCTTAATTGTCGTGAAGTCACATTTCCTTACAACAATTCCAAGTGAAAAAAAGGGTACATAATGCAAATATCTGTTTTTCCTGCCAATAATTTAAGCTGAATAATAATAATAATAATAATAATAATAATAATAATAAATACACAATCCTCTGCTCTTCACTACCAATCACCAGATTAAACAGTGTTTTCTTTTACTATTGTACAGTAAAAATGTAATTCTCAAAGTCATAACAACAATGTTTAAAAACATTAGATTGATTTATTACACTTTAATTATAAGTTAGTTATGACAACATGTTTTACATTGCTCTAACTCCAAATAAGTTAAGAAATAGTTAACTTGTATTATAAGTTATACAATTATTACAATTATTATAAGCAACAAGATGAAAAATAAAAAGGTCTAACAAATGTGTAATGCATTTCCTTCCCTATGAAATTAATATTTTGTTCAATATCAATATCGAATTATATGGCCAAAAATGTTATCATATAGCGCAACCCTGATTGTGTCTTTGGGGGGAAATGTGATGAAAACAGGCTTCATGTTCTTTATGTAAAATATTATTTAATTGTATTGGTTTGTTTTGAGTTTAGTGTGAAATGTGACCCAGACATTTCGTTACAAGATTCACCTTTAAGAAGTTCTGAGCCATGTTTTGCTTGACAGGAATGTCATTGCTTTCATGAATGGCTTATTAACTGATCTGATTTATAAAGATCTCCAGTGTGTTTGTAGTTTACACACACACACACACACACACACACACACACACACACACACACACACACACACACACACACACACACACACACAGAATAAACGCTCTCTTATTGCCAAACTCAGAGCTATATAATGTGCAGGAAAAGAACGCAGTTTCTCAGAAATGTTTTGGTTGCCCTTAACTACCACTGCTCTGTTAACTATAAACATATGGGAGTGCTTGCTTTTACTTAGAAAGACAGGACGGTGTAATTGGTAGAACAAGGCGTTCACGGACGTGCCATGATGACTAATCAAGGTACGAAGGAAAAAATTAGCTCGAAGCATCAGCTCATTTTCACATCATACTTCATGTTACGCCATCTGGTACTTACAGGAATGTAAAAGGTGTTCATTTTGGGGTCTTCATTGGCAGTGAAGAGCATTCCTGTAAATTGAGTCATATAGAAGCAATTAGAAGAAAAAAAAAACACATTTATGAGACACACACACTAGACACACACAAGAAAACTTCAACAGCACGTGACAATGTCAACCATCTCCCGATGTGTGTGTGTATGCAGGCCTAATCATTCTGGCTGTGTAAATATAATTCACTCCCAATACAGCAAGCACAATGAACCGGTCACTACCGTTCAAAAGTTTGGGATCAGTGAGATTTTGGTCCGCGAGTCTCTTATGAGCACCATAAAAAATAAATAAAAAAAAAACAGTAAAAGAGTCACATTGTGAAATATTATTATAATGAAAGATGTTCTATAGGAGTTACTGTAATGTTTTAAGATGATTATTTGTATATTGTGTTGTATTTTATATGCATTTAATATATATATATATATATATATATATATATATATATATATATATATATATATATATATATATATATATATATATATATATATATATATATATATATATATATATATATATATATATATATATATATATATATATATTAGTTATTTAGCCATGCACTGCTGTTCAAATTGTTTTGATAGGTAAGATTTTTTATGTTTTTAGAAGAAGTCTCTTCTGCTCACCAAGGCTGCATAAAAAGGCTGCAACAGCTGTTTTCTATGTGAATATACTGTAAAATATAATATATTCCTGTGATCAAAGCTGAATGTTCAGCATCATTACTCATTAGTCTTCGGTGTCACATGATCCTTTACAAATCATTCTAATACAGGGGTTTCAAACTTGCGGCCCGCAGGATAATATTTTGTGGCCCCCTTCTTGACTGAGTGTGTGTGTGTGTGTGTGTGTGTGTGTGTGTGTGTGTGTGTGTGTGTGTGTGTGTGTGTGTGTGTGTGTGTGTGTGTGAGTGAGTGAGTGAGTGAGTGAGTGAGTGAGTGAGTGAGTGAGTGAGTGAGTGAGTGAGTGAGTGAGTGAGTGAGTGAGTGAGTGAGTGAGTGAGTGAGACGGCTCGCCCCTCCCTCATGCAGTATAATTGGTTGACGCCGCGTGATTGACAGGAACAGACGAACTAAGCTGATCAGACAGTTGAAATTAATGTGGTCTAACAGCGCTCGTCAATGTCAAAATGATTGAGATGGCCAATCAAATCAAAGTAGGCGGGGTTTACGTTCTCTTTTGGCTCGTGCACACTGCACAGTCTTCACACACAGACGAGCGCGATCGCTTAATGCCGTTGCTGAGAGAGACTATTCTTTTTTGGTGAAATCACAAAACAAAATGCAAACGTGCACATGGTCTTATTATACAATCATTGATGAACATCTTTGATTTTAATGAAGAAAAACTATATGAGAGCGGATCAGAACCCGGAACCTTTGACACGGTTGACAAAAAAATCTACCACCAGACCACTGGGGAATCTGAAAGTAAATCGCGGATCTATGTATTTATTCACTCACTCATGCGAAGACTATCAGGACTAATAATAGGCCTACCGTATATATTTGATGCAAATTAATGCAAATATTGTTTACAAATAGTCCCACAAAGATTATTTCACAACTATAATTAGACCTAGAATATCGTTCACTGTTCTGTTTGACCTGGTTACGGCCTTGCTGTGAATTAGTCTATTATTTAAAATAAAATTAAAATCATTCATTATTTCATATTACATGATTTCATTTCTATAGGCTATATTGAGTTCAAATTCAAAGGAACAGTTCATGTTCAGAAGAAACATTCATGTTGAAGAACTGTTAATAATAAAGATTAAGAAGATTGGATCAATTGTACTACTTTTTTTTGAATACTTGAAACACTTTTTATGTGTAATACTTGATGCGGCCCA
This sequence comes from Romanogobio albipinnatus, assembly GCA_023566225.1. NCBI lineage: Eukaryota > Metazoa > Chordata > Actinopteri > Cypriniformes > Gobionidae > Romanogobio > Romanogobio albipinnatus. The sequence continues at coordinate 7,820,289 of CM042249.1, read as the reverse complement.
GCCTGACCCAGAGTCTACCTCCAGCGGCCCCCAGGTAAAATGAGTTTGAGACTCCTGTTCTAATATGATGATTTGATGCCATTTCCACTTTTCCGGTCATGAGTATGAGGTAACGAAGCTCTGTTTATCATTGTAGATACATCAGAGTGTGTTGAAACACAGAGTGTGTTGAAAATGATGTTATGACATTACTCTGTGCGTTCGCTCGGAGGCTGCTATTGCACATTGCAGTGAGAGTAAAGAGTTTCTGCAAAATAAAACAGGAAACCGAGGGGTATGCAGATATGACGCCATTGACAGGCAACTACCGCACACGTCCCAGTTCCTTGGTTAAAATAGCGATTTTCTCACAATTTACAAATAGTTGGAAACATTTGGGATATTGTAAGTACATTGTAAGTACTCAACTGAACAAATTATATGACACTGGCCTAGTGGTTTTTGGATATTTTACTGAAGAAATGTTACATAGTGCACCTTTACGTGTAGGTGTGCTAGTTTTATGCATCACTGTCTTTCTTCTAACGTTTTAAAATATTTAATAAAACAAACTAAAATCAATACTTCACATATATTTATTCATTTGTCATGCTGACTGCTAAATAAATCCTTCAGGATGACACAGGACCCCCTTTAGGTCCAGATCACCCTGCAGTGATGATGACTGGCTGGCTATTATATTTCCTTTTAAAACAGGACACTGGGATGGGATACATTCAAAGTGTTTATCTAATAGTCTTTCATTTAAGACTAACACAGATGTTCTTATTCTAGAGAGCATCTGCTTGGACAAAAACGAAACGTTTGCACACACCCCTGTGAGCAAGTTGAGATCAATCATTTTGCTCCGTTTTCCAGTAAGAGAGAAACTGTAACTTTTAAATATATATTTCTTCTACAAAGTTTATGTTGGCAGCCTCCAGCAGTGTACAAATGACCTTAGACCTAACACACAAGGACGAAATGCCACAAAACTCCAATTTAGGTTTCATGAGGTCAGTTAGAAATGAACTAGTATCTTATTGTGGTTAAACTTCAGTTCTATTTGTGTTAACTAACCAGAGCCGGGGTAGAGACATACATCATTGATGTTGGCCTGCGGTTCGATGGAGGAAAATACTCTTCCCTGAAATCAAGACGGGAAAAAAAAGTTACACATTTGATGTTTTCCAATAAAAGATCCATGCTGAATGTCTGGATAAAGAAATACACCAGCAAAGCCGGCCTTACTGTGTCTCTGTGCCACATCTTGATGATGTTGGAGTCGGCGGACAGCACCAGGTCCAGCGGGTCATGGAAGTGAAGGGATTTGATGGGCAGACCATAGTAATGATCTTTAACTAGCAGAGGACGTGAAGAACGGAGGTCATAGACGAGAATCTGAAAGAGCATCACAACTCCCGAGTCAAAATGAGCAGTGCTAGACATTCAGCACTAGAATATGAGACTTTACTTTTGCTCTATTTTGATTTTCATTTCACAGGACACATTTTGGAGGCCCTGTTTAAAGCTGGTATTAAGACGCGTTTTGGTTGATTGGATCACAGGTCATCTTAATCTATTACAGTAGAAAACAGCAAAAATATTTCATACATCACTGTTTTACTGTATTTTTTAACAAATAAATGCAGCCTCAAAAATATATCTATATCAGCCTCTCAAAGTGGGTGCCGTGGGTGCTTTGTCAGGGGTGCCGCCAAAAAATTACGTAGGCTAAAAAAAAAAAATTAAATTTCATATATAAAATATATTTGAATTTACATAAATACATTCTTCTTCTTTTTAACCCTTTCGCACGTACGATCACACATTCACACATGTGATTAGACCGGCAGTGCATCACGTTCATTCAAATGTAAATTCAAATGTGCTTTCGCGTTGGCTTGCACTGAGCCAGAGACAGGCGCGCTCAGACTTGTCATACATCACAACTTTTCAGTGTTTTCAGCCACATAATGTTTATTTTAGGTTTCATACATATACGTACTAAAAAAACTATACATTTAGAGTTTGTAAAATACACAATGATGAAAAATGAAGAGGCAATAATAATCCTTTCCATTATAATTAGTTTTATTCATATCAGATACACATTGTGTAAGTAACTTTAAAGTTTACTCTATTCTTCTCCCAGTTCACCTGCCACTTACTTTTATGTATTTTGGGAGAAGTGGATGAATTCACGTCTTGTAAATCCAACAGATCCGATTTTCTGAACTGCGCCTGCGGCGGCGATGGCGGCGCCCATCGCGCATACAGCTCAACTAACGCGATCGTTTTAAAAGGTGTTTAAACGACAAAACACTTCCTCTTGTATATATTTGACAATCGGAATATCAGATATTTCAGGCCATATCTAACAAATTTGTGAATATTTTGAATAAAAAAGGAAAAATGACATAAAAGTCCGGCTTGTGTGAGCGTGTATGTGCGCTGCATGCGCGCATGTAGATCTTTCTCCATCTCTCGTTGCGGATTATTTTTTTGTGTGTGTGTGGGTGTGTGTGCATGCGCATATGGCACGGATGAAAACAAGCACTATATGGAAAAACATGCCTGCTTATCTCTGGTGCATGGAACATGGATCTTTTTCTTATCGTATTGTATCTAATTTTATTTATTTTTGTTATGTCTGCCTCTTTTTATTTTATTTTAACTGCATCCTGCACTTCAGTTTAGTTCTCCTGGTCAGGATTTGTTGTTGGGTTCCTGTATTGTGCGGTCCACCTCTTACGGTTTTATGGCATTTGTGTCTCTGATTAATTATTTTGTGAATTACTTTGCAAACCTGTGTTTTTAAAGGTGCTATAAAGTTGCTATAAAGTTGTTATTATTATTGTTATTTACAGTTCGTATTATGCTCTGTTCATTACTGTCCTGTCTAAATAAACAGGACATTTGCATTTAAATTTGGGTTATGCAGTGTTTTTAAATTATATTTTAAACTGGGGTGCCTTGAAATTTTATGCACTTTTGAAAGGTGCCCTGACTGAAAAAAGTTTGAGAAAGGCTGATCTATATATTTAAAAAAATGCAATGAGAGGGCTCCAGACTGCAACCTTTTTTCCTGCTGGTGCGACTAAATTTTGTTAGAGGTTGCACTGGTGCCTCACCACATTGCCCAAGACGAGAGAGACACATTCCCGTTTACACATGGTGTTTTAATCCGCCTCTTGTCCACGTTCAACCACTTCTGTCCTGGGAGGGTCTATGGGCAAGTAAACGTTTGTTTTTCTCCCCAATCTTTTTTCCGATCTAATGATCAAATAAGCTCTTTTATTCAATTTACATATGAATGCAAATGAAGGTGACAGTAAAATATACGGAGAGCATCAGCTTTAGTTTCTGCTCTGAAAGCCACCAGACCAAACGCTGTGAGTGTGTGTTAGAAATCAGGACTGATAAGAGAACACTGGTCTTCAGCTGACAAAGTTTAAATCCCATCCGGCTAGCGCACTTCTCATAATGTTTGGGTTATTAGGTCAGTAGGTGGAGAGTAGACGTCGTTTGTGGCTGTTCAATCACATGAGCGTTTACACAGCAATCCGGTCTAATGTGTTTTCCACTACCTCTGGAAGTGGTCGAAAGTGGACAAGCCCAAACCGTTATAGACCTTTTACACCTGCATTTAGCGTCGTCCACTTGTGATCTGATCGACCAAAACACTACACAGTACACTTATCTTAATACCAGGTGTAAACAGAGCCAATATGTGAGGGTTAAAAGAGTAATGACCTGTCCAGTGCTGGTGCCCACCGCCATGCCCAGAGAGCCATTGAATTTTAGAGCGCTGACGGACGGCAGACCTTCCACCCTTCAAACACAGGAAATAAGAGAATGATTCAGTTATTACTCAGGGATGCAAACGGGTGAAGGGTAAAAAAGGTGAGAACATTGCATGGATAGAGAAAACATTCTCCGAGGTCAGGTGTTTTTAAAAATATATTTACTTTTCATGCTCATTTCTAGTCACTATTAAGTATCTTTGCATCAGGTAAGAGGTAAAAAGGTTTTGGACTGAATGAAAGATGCCCGAGCCCAACATCGATTCTGTTCAATGTTGTTTGTAATAAATGGCACAATATATAGACTATTTTTATATAGGCTTTTTTATTATATGGCTACTTATATTTTTTCATTCTTGTTGTTTTCTGAATAACATTAATTTAATTAATTGATTTGTCATACAGTGATGGGAAGTAAAATACGCATAGTCTACATGTTAATAGTGTTTATAATGTTAATGTTGTATTTTATTTACCGGTGTTTTACACTACTTCTGGATGTAGGCTAATAATAAAATGCAGTTTTTACAACAATGCAATATTCGCATGTTTCTCTCTCAACATGACCCAGTGTAGTGTGAATTACACTTGATGCGACTTTTCTGGCAAATACAGTCAATTATAAAATGTGCTGTATTATTACAAAATGCATAGGATAGGGGCTATATATTGTGTTCATTACCACATTAACTTTGGGCTTAATCACGGTTATAGCCTAATTATATGGGGTTCAAGCCATTCGTTAGTATTGTTGTTTGATGAGAAAAATATGAAATGTAGTTGCAATAAATGCGTTAAGAATCCGTACAACTGTAGAAGCGCAGGACTTTTATTCTGCTGTGCGGAACTGAGGAAGAACTGCTGACGGAACAGTTTGATCTTCGGCTGACCAATCAGCAGAAAGGGGCATATAATTCCCGCCCACGTGTAGAAATAGAATATTCAAACTGTTTATTCATTTTTCTACCACTGAACGAAAAACGAAAAATCAAGCCGAAAATCTATTTTTTTCGCTTGATTTCTCGTTTTTCTGAAAAAATGAAAACACACATTTCAAATTTTTCTACTTTCAATATTAAATCAAAAAACGACTGAACAAATGATACACGGATTCTGAATGGACCCCTCACCTGAAACACTTTCTCATCGGATCTACACAAATCTAGTAGGTCACCTATTTTGATCTCAAAAAGGTGAATTCTCACCGAAAGGTGAGGAGTTTCCATCTATGATTACTAAAGTCACTTGACTGATAGTTAGAGTGCTGATAAATTGTATCTTAATCTATTACAGTAGAAAACAGTTATTTTAAATTGCAAAAATATTTCATATATCACTGTTTTACTGTATTTTTTAGCAAATAAATGCAGCCTCAAAAATATATCTATATAAAAAAAAATGCAATAAGAGGGCTCCAGACTGCAACTTTTTTTCCTGCTGGTGCGACTAAATTTTGTTAGGAGGTTGCACTGGTGCCTCACCACATTACCCAACTGACTGCCATTTCTGTTACATATGAGAAACATCAAACGATAGTAAAATTCAAGCACTTTTCAAGGGCTTTCAAGAGCTTCACACTTTTTCCAGAGCTTCAAAGCTCTAAATATTATCCAATTTTAATGTTATTTGTAATGTGATGATTTGTTAAACTAAAAGTTTTATTTAAAAAAGACATGAAATTACCACTATAAATAGTAGATGGCGGCAGAGGAGCACTTATTTGACATAGCCATTTCCACTCCTTAAAGGGATAATTCTCCCAATAATGACAATTCTGTCATCATTTACTCACCCTCAAAACCTGTATAAATGTATTTGTTCTGTTGAACATAAAGGAAGATATTTTGAAGAATTTGGGAAAATTGAATAGTTCTTGGGGCACCATTGACTTCCATAGTATTTTTTTTCCACCTATATGGAAGTCAATGTTGCCCCAAAGTGGCCTGGTTACAAACTTTCTTACAAAATATCTTCTTTTGTGTTCAGCAGAAGAAAGAACTTCATAAAGGTTTGGAACAACTTGAAGGTGAGTAAATGGGTGAACATTTTTGGGTGAACTATTCCTTTAAAGGAGCAGCATGTAAATTTTAGCGGCATCTAGCGGTGAGGTTGTGACCACTCAGTCCTCCCTTTCGAAGCACACAGAGAAGCTATGGTGGCCGACAACGGGACAAATGTCGTCGTCTGAGTTTGTCCGTTAAGGGCTACTGTAGAAACATGACGCCGCAAAATGGTGACTTCACTGTAAGGGGACCCACAGTGTATGGAGATAGAAATGGCTAATGGTAATAAAAACATAACGGTTCATTATGTAAACATAGCTTCTTCAAATTGTGACTAAATTACACAAGTAAAGAGCGCTTCTCTTATAATCAATGAAGCTGTTGGTCAGTTCAGTGTGATACTAAAAGAACAATGGTACATTTACAGTAGAACAATAGTAATGTATTGAAATTGTCCCTATAAAAATAGGGTTTTGCACATTACTGTTGTTAATAAAAGTAAATTTTATCTGCATTCAAATTCACTGTTAATTCTCCAATAAACAAACATGTAATATTATTAGTAACTGCACTTATTAACAAAACAATGCAAAACAATAGAAATTGTATGATTAAATTAACTTTATTTTTTCCTCCAGCGCCATCAAATCAGGTGCTGGCGCCACCATCTGTAAAACTGAGTGGCACCAGTGCCACAGCTCTCAAATGTTAGTCTGGAGCCTTGAATGATTTACATGTTTATAATACAGATTTACAAGCCTGGATATTTAATAATACATGATTCTTACACCACTGGTCAAAAGTTTGGAACATAGAAGATTTTATGTTTTTGAAACAGCCTTCTTAAGAAAAAAGCCTTCTTAAGAAAAAAGATTTATTAGTTAACATTATTTAACTACATTAGTTAAAGGTGCTCTAAGCTATGTCACACGTTTTTTTAGGCCAAAACATGTTTTGTCACATACAGCAAACATCAGGCAGCTAGCGGATAGCCAGTGTTGTGCCAGTTCGCTTTTCTGAACTAGTTCAAGTTCAGTTCATACATGCTCAAAGTGAACAGTTCACGTTCAAAGTTCACAATTTTAATTCTGAACTAGTTCAAAGTTCAGTTCATTTTACTTTTTTTGTGAGATATTCAAATAAATACTTTTTTTCACACTACGAGCTAGAAATCACTATACGTTCTTTGAAGCTGCTCATTGTAGACATTTGCTCATGACACTGCAATTGTGGGTTTCTTACCAGGTGATGAAACTTGCAGCAGTACAGACAAGGTAGACCAGTTCTATACTTAGTGCAATGAAATCTACCAGCATTTACCGTCGGGGTCTTGGTTTGCAAGAGTGTAAAATTGTTTTAAATGTTCATAAGGAGAATCGGTGTCCGTCTCCGTGCCATCACTTCCACTAGCCATTTTTTTTAAATTGCAGCGCTTTCTCTCACTCTCGTCTTTGGTCTGTCTCTCTCTCTCTCTCTCTCGCTCCTCTAGCCCTCCGCGCTCTCGTCGTTGCCTGCTACGCGGCGTTGCTATGCCTACCCCGCTCTGCTGCAATTCATCACGGGTAACGTTGTGCGGAAGCCAGTATGCTATTCAACTATTCTCAGCCGGACACTACGTTGCCCGCAATGCATTGCGCACACAATGTCAAAACCATTTCTGTCTGGTGATACATGATTTAAGCGGCACCAGCGAGAATACAGGAGGGAGGAACTTTCTCTCGTTGCGTTTCAAAAGAGAAAACAGATGTCACTCAGTTTTCAATGGAAAACAAATTCCAACGTTCATTTACAGGGATGTCTGCCGTTCATGACACATAATGTGAACTAATTCACGTTCAAGTTCTTTATTAAAAAATGTGTTGCGTTCAGTTCAACGTTCACGGAAAAATGAGCGTGTTCAATGAACGCGTTCTTTTGAACTCGTTCACGCACAACACTGCGGATAGCGATATTTATTTTATATTTATTTGGCCTAAAAAACGTGTGACATCGCTTAGAGCACCTTTAACGAACTAACAATGCACAATTCTTCTACAGCGTTTATTAATATTAGTTAATCTCAAAATTTACTAATGCATTATTCAAATCAAAAGTTGTATCTGTTAACACTAGTTAATGCACTGAACTAACATGAACAACAAAGGTTAATAAATGCTGTGAGAATATTGCTCATTGTTAGTTCATGTTAGTTAATGCATTAATGTTAACAAATGACACCTTATTGAAAAGTGTTAGCCATATATTTGATCAAAATAACAGTAACAACTGTAATATTGTGAAATACTATTACAAATTTAAAATAACTATTGGGAATATATAGTCAAATGTAATTTATTCCTGTGATCAATATATAGAAATCAGTTCATAATATCATAATATTACTGATTTTCTGGTATTATTGATCAAATAAATCCAGCCTAGGTGACCAGAAGAGATTTCTTCTTTCAAAAACATAATATTTATTCCAGTCTTTTGACCAGCAGTGTATATTTACTGCAATATCTCAGGTCTTCTGAAGCCGTATGATATACAGACTGAACCTTATTCACAGAAAATGTTGTATAACAGCTTGTTCCACAACACTTCTTATGAGCCACCAGAAAAACATAATCATATGTATTGAAAGACAAGTAAACAATGACAAATGATTAGTTCTTGGGTGAACATTGAACTATTTCTGTAAGACCTTCGTGAGAATAACAGAGATGAATGAAACTTACTCAGTGCCATCAGTGATGCTGCTGAGAGCGCAGTCCAAAACACCCACTCGACCCCTGACCCGAGGATCCCAGCAGTCCACTCTGCCCTTCACAAACACACACGTTCATTGATACACAGCAACACAAACACCAGGCCTACTGACATAAACACATACCTCTAATGTTCCCGCGGCAAATAAGTTATGAACAGGGTTGATGTCGCACACATTGATTTCTCTGTGAAGACATGAAATATTCACAATTCATACACAACTAGTGTTTGGCAGTGTATCATTCCCTGTAGTGAAACATCTCAACCTATTATGAACAGCATTTCTATTCCTTTCTTATATCATATTGTAGCAGTCGCTTGTTATTTGAGAGACTACATGCGTCATTTTAAATATGCATGTCATACAGCTAGACTATGCATTAAAAATGCAAAGAAATTGTGATCATATACTACAAATATATTATAGAATTGATTCATCATAAGGCAAGTGAAGTTTTGATGTTTACATACAAAAGTAGAAGAGCACCCTCTGGTGGTCAGATACTTACGCAGCATCCGTCTGTAAGGAGTTCAGGAATCTGCCCTGTTCAAGATTCAGTCTGAAGATCTCTGAGCTACACATGCATTTCATAAAAAACAAAACAAAAGAGAGAGCACACAGAGTTAGGAGTTAAAAGGGTTTTGCACAGAGCCGTATGTATGTATATCATTTGGATAATTTTGTAATGGCTCTATAGGTCGTTTGAAAGCAAAAATTGCAATGAAAAGTCACAAGTGAATCGCAGATAAAAGGTCCATTCATGCCAGGAGTGAACTGAAAAAGCCCTCCGGCCGTTCATGTCAGATGGACAGATTTGTATCTTGAAACAACAGACGTCACTCGTTCTAAAGCAAATCAGCCTACAACTCACCGTGCAACAGATATTTCAACCATTTCATGCAAGTCACCTGATTATAAATATTTCACTTGCTTTAATGCATTTGTGTACTATTATGCAATAGCATCATAGCTTGAGCATTTATTACACAACTATGTAAATGAATGGATATTAAATACCGTATTTCCTCAAATAAAAGCCGGGGCCTTTATTTGCCTGAACTGCAGAAGGTCACCGGCTTTTATTTGAAGCAGGCTTTTATTAGGGGCAGGCCTGTATTTCGAATTCCATCTATTTGAAAAAAATAATAGTTTTAAATAAACCGTTTTAAATGAAAAGCAATAGCGTTCCAGAGGACAGATATCATCAGGGGCCGGGGAAGTGGGGGGGTTTCAAAGGATTGCAAATGCAATGCAATTTTTTGTTCATTTTATTCATTTTTAGAATTTAATCATTTATTTGTAATAAACATTTTAAGTGGCCCATTAAAAAGTATTATTTATAAGTTGAATTGTGTTTTTAAAACACACAAGGTCATATTGTGACTGTTGCGGTGTGTGCGTTGAAAGCGCCTTTCTGGAGATCCGCTCATTTCTGAAGCTTATTCCGCTCAGCGCCGCTGCTCAACCCAGAACTCCCTTTGTGACATGCTGGATCAAATATGGGCCTATATGAAATAAATAGTAAGGGCTGCCCCTGACTAAAGATTTTTTTCCTTTTCTAGTAGTTCATTTAAGCCGGCGCTGCCGCCTCCACCTCATGTCATTGTCTGTTATAGGCTATTTGCTTGTTATTTATTAAATCCGGGCAATTTGTTTGATAAAACATAGATTCAAATTAAGATACAAATGTATACAAAACAAAATTTTATTTAAAAAGAAAGTTTTTTGTGATATATTTGTTGTTCTTTCGTGTTTTCTAGGCTCGATATAAACTCTATAATTTCGTTATTTTACTAACCCAACTAATGTGCTTTCTAAATTCCACGTGAGGGAAAAAAGCTTTAAGAAGAGTTGTGTTCCTTTAAGCACTTTTTTATTTTAATATACATCTCTTTACATAAATATTATTTTCTACTTTAAAAAAACTATAATTTCGTTATTTTTCTAACCCAACTAATGCGCACACTTTTCTCAATCCGTTATGGAGCTTTTCAATTTTGATTTTGCATATTGTTTTTTAAATATTTGTTCGAGTAGTTCAAATGATCACTTTACAATATTTCAATAACATAATTTATTTTGAAGCCTATGCGGTTTTCTTGTACAAAATAAAATAGCTTAAGTTAAATGCAGAGTAAGATGTGTAAAAAAGACAAGAGGCTTAGAGATTGTCAAGATCATTTGTGTAGCCTGCCTGACTGATGTATTTTCACAGACTAAAACACGTCACATCTCTCATAGACTACAGTATTTAAAATAGCAGATATGCATCAGTTATATTCTCTATTTAATTCACAGAGCAATCCCTGCAAAGTGTTTAGGTTAAGTATAGAAGAGACCAGGATTAGTGTGCGTCGCACTCGAAGACTCCCAGCGGTGGGCGATGATCAACATGGTTTCGCTCCTTCGGCATAACCCTACTGTACATTACGCTGAACTTGAATGCACATGAAATTAAAGGAAATAAATTTTCCCCCGGCCTTAATTTGAGACCGGCCTTTATTTGTTCGTGCTGGCCACGCCCCTGGCCACTATCAGAGGCCCAGCGTTTAATTGACTACAGGAAAAACGGTATTACACTACTGGTCAAAAGTTTATGTTTTTGAAATAAGTCTCTCTCACCAAGAATGCATTTATTTGTTAAAGAATACCGTAAAACAGTATTATTGTGAGCATCATCAAAATAACAGCATTTATTAAAAAAAATAATTATAAATGTCTTTACTGTCACTTTTGATCAATTTAATGCCTTGCTCAATAAACGTGGTCCTAAAAATAAATAAATAATCTTCTAATCCCTTACTATTGAACAGCAGTACATGTTGAAATTATTTTATGTGAAAAGAAAAAGTGTGCAGAATGAGAAGTAAAGAAACTTGTTCCAGCCATGCAGGAACAAGTTTAAGAATCATCACACAAATACAAGCCTGCAGAATGCCACGTTTGACCAATCATCATTTCCAGGCAACCATATAATAAAAATAAATATACTCAGCATAATGACAACAATACAGTTGTGGTCAGAATTATTGGCACCACTGGTAAATAGGATTAAAGATGGCTGTAAAAATAAATCTGCATTGTTTATCCTTTTGATCTTTCAGTCCAAAAATGTCCCAATATAACCTTTCATTGAAGTAAAAGATTTTAAAATGTGGGGAAAATCTGTTTCTCTCCAAATCATGTTGGCCATAATTATTGGCACCCTTTTATAAATACTTTTTTCAACCTCTTTTCCCCCAAGATAACAGCTATGAGTCTTCTCCTATAATGCCTGATGAGTTTAGAGACCAGAGACCATTCCTCCATACAGAATCTCTCCAGATCCTTCATATTCCCAGTTCTTCTCTTCAGGTCATCACTCATTCTCTATAGGGTTCAGGTCAGGGGACTGGGACGGCCGTGGCAGAAGCTTCATTTTGTGCTCAGGGACACATTTTTGTGTTGACTTTGATGTTTGTTTTGGATCATTGTTCTGATGGAAGATCCGACCACGCCCCATTATCAGATTTCTAGCAGATGCGTCAGGTTGATGTTTTATCTGTTGGTATTTGCTAGAATTCATGATGCCATGAATCTGAACAAGATGTCCAGGACCTCAAGGCAACAATAAAGATCCAGTGGTATATTTAACCGTGGGCATGGGGGACTTTTTATCCCCGTTTGCACCAAACCCATCTGGTGTGTTTTTATAGTTTCATCTGACCACAGAACCAGGTCTCGTCTGAAGGTCCAGTCATGTCTGACAGCTGAATTTGCTGGAGTTTGGTTCTGGATGAGCGAGGACGATTTTTTTTTAAACCCTCCCAAACAACATGTGGTGATGTAGGGGTTGATTAATTTTTTTTTATTGTTTTAGTCTTTCTGACCGTGAGACTCAACTAATCTCTGCGATTCTCCATCTGTGATCTTTGAGAGTCTTTGTCCACTCAAACTCTCCTCCTCTTGTGCATTAGGACGATATAGACACACGTCCTCTTCCAGACAGATTCATAACATCTTTATTGGATTGGAACTTCTTAATTATTGCACTGATCGTGGGAATGGGGATTTTCAAAGCTTTACCTGTTTTCTTTTGGTTTTACTCATTGTGATGAATTTGGCCTTTCCGTTTACTCATATCTATGACAAAAAGTCATAGCTGGACAATTTCATGCTCCTTGTCACCTTGCTGTGCTAAAAAAAAATAGGCCTAAATATTAATGGGAATATACTTGAGATATTTTACTCATAAAAAAAATTGAGGGGTGCCAATAATTGTGTCTGTGTTTTGGAGAAAAACATTTATTTAATAATGAGATCCCCCTGCTAAAACAAAAGATCAAAAGGATAAACAATGCAGATTTATTTTTACAGCTATCCTTGATCATATTTACCAGGGGTGCCAATGATTCTGACCGCAACTGTATTTTTGCTCTTGGTGTGAATAGGCTCAGTTTTCATTGTGTCCTCTTACCTGGCACCAACAAAGTAGAGATCACAGGAAGGGTAGTGGTAGGAGAAATCTCGGCCAAACTTCGGGATGCGGGTCTTATAGTAATGACCGTGCTGAGAGTGGAATGCCACATGGCGGTCCATATGCAGAAACACCAGCTATGAGGAAAAAAAAAAAAAAAAAGACTAAATGGATCCATCTGACATCACATTACATTTGTTTTTCTATTTAATAAGTCAAAATTTGTCACATCACAACACAAACTCTCACACTCTCTGCAGAGTTTTTAAAATCAAATTTAAAGTTGGGAAGACTTTTTTTGGGCTCGTCTTTTCTTCCCTAATTGTATATCCAAGTGAAACGCTTCTGGAACAAGAACAAATGTAGGGCGGGGCTTGATTTTGTCTATGGGGAATTGATTGGATGGTTGTGGTTTGCTATTGGTGGATCTCATGTGAGTGACAAGTTGCCCCGCCCTCATCATCAGAGATGAGCTGCAAGAGGTTATGTTTATGAGGCACATGAATTTCAAATAAATCATCTGCATAAACCATTTATAATAAATACTGCAATATTCCATAAAATATAAGAATAGTCAAACTTGATTTCATGGTGACTTTAAAGGTCCTGTTCTTCGTGTTTTTTTTGAAGCGTTGATTGTGTTTACAGTGTGCAATATAACATGTGTTCATGTTTCGCGTGTAAAAAAAACACAGTATTTTTCACACAATTTACTTATCTGTACACCGCTGTTTTCACTGTCCTAAAAACGGCTGATGAGTTCCTTGTTCTATGAAGTCCCTCCTTCAGAAATACGTAACGAGTTCTGATTGTGCCAGCGCTTCCCGTGTTGTGATTTGACCGCAGCTTAGCAAACGTGGCACGGTTCCTGTGTTGTGATTTGACAGCAGCTTAGCGCACATAACTTGCACGGAAAGGTCACGCCTCTTAACGGGAGATATATGCGCTTAATGATCTCTACAGCATCCCTGGGAAAGCCAAACAAAGGTGATTTGACTCGGGATGAAAATAACAGCGTCTCGACGACATGGCAACAAACACACTCAAGCTACAGTTCCTCTTCTCCACGCGACCGTCCTCTTCTCCACGTGGGACAGCAACAAGACCACGCCCCCTTTTTTCACATATTCTTGTGGGCGGAGGTTAGTCTGTTCTACTGTTCTACTGACGTCATTTATGAAGGAAGTACCAGGATGTAGTCCAAACCGGCCGTTCGCTGTAGGCTTTGAAAGGGAACTTCTGTTAAATAAAATATCTCGCTTGGCATTGAACTTTGAGCTTTATAATTTTACAGGTATTATTTATGGTCTAACAGCAACATTACACACTAACTAAAGTTTGAACAATGGGATCATGAAGAACGGGACCTTTAAGATAATCTTTTAAGAAAGAAATATTTTATGCATAATGTGGGACTTTTAATAAGAAACAAGCATGAAATGTAATAGGACTCTTATTTTGAAAAGTCTATGCTTTACTTCCATCTCATTCAAAAAGATGAGCTCAAATATGCACTCTACAACATAATCCAATATAAACACCAAACACTGTCGTAATTCAACGACAGTAGACGTGTGGTATTCATTGATTACATTTATAATTCAATTATTGCCATTTTAAATTCTTAAGCTAAGCACATTAAGCCGTATCGCAATATTCCATCTCTAAATGGTAATTAAGACTCGTGTTAAACCATTTTAGATATTTAAGACTTTTCTAAGGTTCAAAGTCACCATGAACACAAATTGACAATTCTTATTTATGAAATATTGCAGTATTTATTACAGATGATTCATCTGTGCACATCACTTATTTGAATTAATGTTCCTTGAAATCTATCATCTGGATAACTTCCCCTCCCTCTTGCAGCTTTTCTCTTCTCTGTTGACGAGGGCGGGGCAACCTGTCACTCACATGAGATCCACCAATAGCAAACCACAACCATCCAATCAATTCCCCACAGTCAAAATCAAGCCCCGCCCTACATGTTTTCCTTTTTCCAGAAGCTGTTTCACTTATAAATTTGGAACAATAGAGAAGAAAAGACCAGCTCAATGTCTGTTTCATGCCGATGTTTAAGACATGCTGGTCGATGGACGAGTGACGTACAACAATCACAAACAGAAACACACACACACACAGGCATATCCCAGGTTTTACCTTAGAGTAGTCATCTGATAGGATGTCAAACGCCACCACTGTGAGGGGAATAAAACCAATGTCATCATCAAGCAGCAGCTTTAACGATCATCTGTTGTGTTATGTAATCAGCGGCACATTAATGAGAGCTCAGGTTGTTTGTGTGTGGACAGTCTTATTAAATATTAATCAGCGTCACTGTTATCCATTGCACTGGCCTTTTATTACAGAGACCATCACCCAAAACCTTACACCACTACAACTAGCAGATAGAAAATAGAGCATTCTGATCCTGGATGCTGATTGGCCGGTGACATCAGATTTGCATGCAATAAACAATTATTATAGCACTTACCATCAGAGTCCAGGCACCTCTCGAACTTCAAAGACAACTGGTAAGTGTCATAGCATCGGATTCTAGGTTTGTATGTGCCTAAAAGCAAGCAAAAAGATCGCAATGTTCACCATTTATCAGTTCCCACCATATATACACATCACATAAAAGCACATGTAAGCTGTAAAGATACAGACCTGCAGCTAGAATGAACTGGCCATCTCGTGACACTTTGATGGAGGTACAGACAGTGGGCATCTCAAAATCCTGGATGAGCTCGATCCTCCTCTGGATGTCTATCAAAGACACAAATAAAGCCACGTGTCATTTTTTTAATGCTCAACAGGAGAGAGTATAAGAGTGAGGAAAGCTGTGCCAATTTTTAGCAAGAGAAATTAAGGGGACATCACGTTTTACATGATGTATGTAACTAATACATCAACTTATGATTCAGGATGTGTCTTTTCTTCTCCACCTGTTTTTGTCTGACCCTGCTGACCCAATGAGCATTTAACTGTCCAGTGGTCATGCCTTAACTGCAATGTTTAGCACTGCATTAGTACTGTGTCCTTCTCATGGGCATTTAATCATTTTTGACTTCTCAGTCTGAGTTAAAGCTCTTTTTGGCTCATTTTATCTGTAAAAGAAAACGTGTCTAATAATCCTGCACACCTGAATATAAGGTGTTTTTCATTTCCAGCCTTTATGAACAATTATATGTCACTTATAAATGATTAAATGCAAAATGAATAGTAGTTATTAAGATTAATGTGGTTTGGAATTGGTCAAATGTGCCTGGAAAAAAAAATATGATCAGAAAATCAACGCGCCTAATAATTCTGCATCTGCTGCAGAGATGACGAGTCAGCATCGTCCACTGTGGCAAGCTTTACGCGTGCGTTTAAAACGCTGGTTAGGCCATGTATCATATTTAGGCAATTAATCTCATTATTATGATTTATGGCTTATTAATATAAGCATGTGATTAGTCAACTAATGGCTTAAGTGAACGACTACTAGTAGACTAGAAGCCCTCATATGAAATCAGTGTCACATTTTCAACCATGATGGTATTCAGGAAAACAGCATGTGAAGTTGTGTAACTGTATGTTCTAAATAAAAAGCATTTTTCTCATTTTTACAGCAGTATGCTAACTGAGTTTCTTTGTGTGTTCTTTGTGTTCGATTTCTCCTCGGGAGGCTGTGAGAGTGTCAACAGCGCAACCTTGTTACCATCAGTACATTAAACTTACACTGTAATCCACTGTCAGTCGACACTTACTCTAATGAATGCAGAATCATTCTTGCATTTTGTGATTCCCTAGTTATTTTTTGTTATTGACTTTAATCAGGCTACTTGTCCGGTCGGGCAAGTAAAAATCTCTTTCACTTGCCCTTTCAAACAAATCAATCTGTCCCGGACAAACGTTAATGTTGAGCCCTGCTACAGAGGCCACAGAAATATGAAAATAATAATAATAAAGGTTATATTGTCAAGGTATAAACCGAGTCACCAGGGAAAACAAACACATTACAAATTAAATGTACTAATGCACATCATTCATATACATACATTATATATATATATTCAGATACAAAAGCCTCTAAAAGCCACTTCGGTCAAAAATGAGATAAAACTGAGTGAATGCTCTCTGCATATAGTATATGTTCATAAAATACTTTCACTTCAAAACACACTAAATCCCAGCCTCAGCCCATTCAGAAGTACCGGTACTTAGGGAGAAACCTATACATAGAAGCCTGAAAAAAATGCTTATTTTAAAGAAAAACGTCAGACGGACTTAGAGGCTTTTGCATCTGAAGTCTTCATACATATACACACATATATATATATATATATATATATATATATATATATATATATATATATATATATATATATATACACATATATACATATATGTATATATATATATATATATATATATATACAGAGAAGTTTATTTATAGCAGCATTATTTAACATTAAATGTTAAAGTAGCTCACCAACATCCTTCTTCTGTAAAACTCGCTTCTTTCGATCAGACAGCCACTGAAATAAACATATATAATTATATATATACACACACACACACACAGATATATAAATATATTGATAGATTGAAATTTAAAGTGATAAAACAAAAGCAAGGATGTTTAGATGTTTTTTAGCTGTTCTAGATGTAAACATTACATCAGGTGCATTGATTATTGTTTAAATGACATTAGAACATTTAACATTAACAATATAACATGAAACATGTATATTAGCACCATCACCCCATCATAACAAAACCTGTTAGAGACACCATTGACACATAATAATGTAATATATAACATTCCTGTATTACATAAAGCCAAAGCATTAGTATCTCTACACCCATTATTAAGAGTCTGGAATGTGAACTCAGACTAGCTGTGTATATATAAATAACGTGGAAAACAATATAATTATTTTACATGCATTAAAACAGGCTTATTTTGTAGATCATAATTACTAAACACATTTGTTGTATTAATGTTTGATGAGAGGTCATAAAACTAACAGAAACTGACTAAAATGAGTAAAACTACAAAGCTATGCAGGTTAGACGGTTTTTTTGTCTGAAGTACTGGTAAATGATGAGGGTTTTACACTACAATGTTTACTGTCTCTACTGAATTATTGCCTTGCTAACCACTAACACAAACAGAAGAAGAGTTTTACCTCCGGAAGAGATTTCCCGTGACTCAGGTTATAGATCTTCACGTTATTCACACTAGACACCTGCATCTCTAAAGCGCTCAGACAGAGCTGTCAAACATATCACATAAAAACATGTAAAAGTTAAAGTGCTAATGCTAGTCGGCATGAACATCAGCACATAACCCACGTGGATCCAAAACAGGAAGTTAAGTGAGGAAGAAAGTGGATGAAGTCCGCGTGGAAACACATCCTGCAACAATAGTTCCTAGCGTTTGCCGAATTTTAATGTAGGCATTTTAATGTAGCATTTTATTTTTATTAACATTGAATAATAATACAAATACAGCCAAAATTAGCCACTACTTATTATTCAGTACTCTACTTTGAAATAAATTGACCTCTTATGGCAAAGTCACATTTTTCTTTTTAGAATATATCCAGCAAATAAAGTCCCCATGAAACCAAAATGGACGTTTTTTGGCTTTTAAAGGTCCCGTTCTTTGTGATCCCATTGTTCAAACTTTAGTTAGTGTGTAATGTTGCTGTTAGAGCATAAATAATACCTGTAAAATTATAAAGCTCAAAGTTCAATGCCAAGCGAGATATTTTATTTAACAGAAGTTCCCTTTCAAAGCCTACAGCGAACGGCTGGCTTGGACTACATCCTGGTACTTCCTACATATATGACATCAGTAGAACAGACTAACCTCCGCCCACAAGAATACGCGGAAAAAGGGGGCGTGGTCTTGTTGCTGTCCCACGTGGAGAAGAGGACGTGTCGCGTGGAGAAAAGGAATTGTTGCGTTTGAGTGTGTTTGTCGCCATGTCGTCGAGACGCTGTTGTTTTCATCCCGGAGTCAAATCACCTTTGTTTGGCTTTCCCAGGGACGCTGTAGAGATCATTGAGCGCATATATCTCCCGTTAAGAGGCGTGACCTTTCCACGTGCGCTAAGCTGCTGTCGAATCACAACACAGGAACCGTGCCACGTTCGCTAAGCTGCGGTCAAATCACAACACGGGAAGCGCTGGCACAATCAGAACTCGTTACGTATTTCTGAAGGAGGGACTTCATAGAATAAAGGAAGTCATCAGCCGTTTTTAGGACAGTGAAAACAGCGGCATACAGATGAGTAAATTGTGTTAAAAATACTGTTTTTTTTTACACGCGAAACATGAACACATGTTATATTGCACACTGTAAACACAATCAAAGCTTCAAAAAAACACGAAGAACGGGACCTTTAATATGAATATGTTAGTCTTACTGTCTTAGTCTATAAGCTAGTGTGTTCCAAAACAATGACAAAATTCGCATTTAGAAGATATAAGCATTCAAAACATAGGCCTACAGTTTCTCACTTCTGCCAATAGTGCCAAAGAGTTCCGGAGGTCACGTGACCCATTCTGTTTACGACGCCATTTTGGCAGGCAGGACCAGCCGGTGCCCGCATGAGTCAGCATCAAGGCAACGGAGCACTTTAATTCAAAAGTAAGATTTTACATAGAAAATCTTAATAGATTAAACATAACAGATCCCTAAAATGTCCCTGGGGTGTTTTTCACGTGTATCGATAAAGGAACAGATAGCTTTCCTGTCAGGACACCTGTTGCACCAGCTGTGCGCAAGTTACAACTAGCCTAGTTTTGACGTAAATGGGCACTACGTTACAACTTATGCACTCCTAAATATTTTTGCGTTGCACCATTAAACTTAGTTGAAGCCTAAATCTACGTATGAACTAAATATTTACGGAAGCCTCTGATCAGGAGTAACATTTACTGATAGAAGGGTGTCCCAGTTGTCATTTTAGGTCTCAGAAGGGTCCCCCTTTGAGGTCGATATGCGCCCTCGATTCGCATTTCTGCCGAGCCCGCACTGGTGCGAGCTACACAGCGGACTTCTTCCCGGCAGTCAAAGCGGCATTTCGTCGTGAAAGTGCAGACTCGTGAAAGAGGAAGACCGTGAGGGTTATGGGCGTCAGTTTGGTTTGAAATGTGCTAGGGCAGGGGCGTAGCCGTCTTTTCATAAGTGAGGGGGACAGAAATGTCAGGTATAATACCTGTTTTTTTCTGACCTCTGTCTAATTGACAGATTTAATTGATCTATTGCTTTTAATTCAGTAAGATATCAAATACACTGCTGAACAATAACCACTAATATGTATAATATTTTCCCCTATATTTTATGCCAATTTTATGATTGGTTTATGCACTACAAACACTTGTGCATTAAAGGGTTAGTTCACCCAAAAATGAAAATTCTGTCATTAATTACTCACCCTCATGTCGTTCGACACCAGTAAGACTTCTGCTCACCAAGGCTGCATTTATTTAATAAAAAATGCAGTAAAAAAATAATACAGTGAAATATTATGCCAATTTAAAGCAGCTGTTATCTATGTGAATATATAAATGTGATCAAAGCTGAATTTTCAGCATCATTACTCCAGTCTTCAGTGTCACATGATCCTTCAGAAATCATTCTAATATGCTGATTTGCTGCTCAAGAAACATTTATGATTATTATCAATGATGAAAACAGTTGCTTACTTAATTCACTGCTGAAAACACTGCAGCTTAATTTTTGTGGAAATCATGATAGTATTCAAACTTTTGTGGTAAGATTAAAAAAAGAGAGAAATTCATACTTTTATTAATTAAACATGCATTAAATTGATCACAAGTGATATTTATAATATAAATAAAGATTTATATTTATTAAGCGCTTTATTTAATGCAAATAAATGCAGTTAATTTAACTTTCTATTCATCAAAGAATCCTGAAAAATAAAATGCATCATGGTTTCCACAACATTTTTAAGCAGCACAACTGTTTTCAACATTTATAATAATCATAAATGTTTCTTGAGCAGCAAATCCTCATATTATAATGATTTCTGAAGGATCATATGACACAGAAGACTGGTGTAATGATGCTGAAAATTCAGCTTTGATCACAGGAAAAAATTACACGTTTACTAGCTCAGTTACATAGTAAACAGCTGTTTTATATAATAAATGCAGCCTGGGTGAGCAGAAGATACTAAACATTAAAAAGGATGTCAGTTAGCACTGCATTATTCATATACTTTATTGTCAATAAATACCTTGAGATGGCTTGAAAAACACACACATATAATGTCGAAATCATGTGTTTGTCGTCGCGTTTCATCAGTCATAATTCTCTTTATTCAGCTGCTGGTTCAGCGCTGTGAATGCCTTTGGAACGTGATTACTTCTACGAATCCGTTTTGGACTTTCTGTGAGAGGGCGCCCTCCGGCTTCGAGTATGAATTGGAGTGTTGCACGAGAGTGTTAGCACTCCATGGTGTTCAGAGCGCCTTGTTTTTGGATACGAATAAAATGACAGGTCATGTAGATTTATTCACATTGGCTTCTACGTAATCAAACTTGCCCGTGTAACAGACGTAGGCCAGTAAGAGCGGCACGACTAGACGCCGGTTCGAATCCCCCACGGAGCGGGTCGACTTGGACCGGTGAGACTCGGTAAAGTGCGGGGGACGAATTTACGTTTTATTAAAGGTGCGGGGGACACGTCCCCCCCGTCCCCCGTGTAATCTACGCCCATGACAGAGATGCATTCAGAAGTGCATTTTCAGAAGTGCTGGGAACATGATGCATTTTTTTTTTCTTTCGCGCAGGTCATGTTTTGAAAGACTATGTCCTGTAGCTTACTAATGTAAATAAATAAAAATGTCAGCTGAGAGACATATTGCGGGTCTTAGAGCCTATCTTACTCATGCCGACAAAAGCGCCCCGTGAATTCTTTAATATTTGTCATTTTTGCAATTTTTTTTTAACCACTTCGTTATCAGAGTCCCACTGGAGCCCGTGTTTTTTTTTTTTTAATCCTCCCTATTACACATTAGTTGCAGCCATTAAAATGGTTCAGTTTTGTTTTTAATGTCGAAGTAGTTATATTTCGTTTTGTTTCTTTATTAAGTTAATTTAGAAAAATGTTTGAAGCATTTTTTTGTTTGTTAAACTAAAGTTTTTGCTTTTTAAAGTGACGACCAAGCGGCCAGTGGCCGACAGTGAGTTAACCCAACACTTAAGCCTCTGAAATCAACACTTGACTTGTCTTGCTTATAAAATCCATATAAAACACTTAAAGCATTGTTTAAACGTTTAGCCTACTATCACCACCATCACAGTAAAAAGGCATTTTTGACTAGATGAGGCAGGCAGATCGCAGCGGCGCGCACAAACGAACCGGGCTACACAAATTAAACAAATAATTAAAAAAACATGCTGGTTGTCTTACCTTAGGCTACACCTATCCGCAAAATTAATATAAATCCAATCTTCAATTCCCGTGCTATATGCACATTTAACAGAGTTCATGTCAACGAAAGCAACAGATATGAGCATTTTATTCATCAGCTCATTTCAACATCAAAGACCGCATTATGAGAACGAGCGACCTAAACACTGGTAAGAGCCTTTAGTCTCATTAGTTTTAATGAAGATGATTGTGCTTTTGAGCATCTAAGACTTAGCTTATTTTCAGTTTCACTTGTGGCAGTTTGCGTGTTGGCTTGCTTTACTCATTTGCGGCGTTGCGTGTTGCATAGCACCGTCTAATAGCCTAAAAAGGCCCGAAGCCCGGCCAGCGTCTGAGGTAGGCTATGACTGGAAAATTGGCCGAAGCCAGGCCCTAGGGGCGTAAAAAAGTCGGGGCCCGTCGGGCTCGGGCAGAAATGTAGGGCTCTACTTTGAGTAAGGCTGAAAGCGTCTTTCTTTTTAATACATTTCTTGAATGTCTTAATTACAGTAGGCCTAGCCTATAGATAGTTATGATATTTGTGGCTGCACCGGGGTCCGTCATTACGCTAATCGTGAGCGGTCCATGGCACCTGCTACCCATGGCTGTTAAGAACTGTAGGCTACATCAATACATTACAACAATTTCGTGCTATGGGCACTGCCACTGATACAGGCAGCGGAAGAGCCTATTTTACGGAGCTTGCTTCTGCTTTTCAAAGTTTTTACGACAAAATATGTCATTAAAGCGACATAAGACATCGTTATTATGACACAATTGAGTGGAAAAAATAATATGTGTGGGGCAGCAATGCTTCACCGTAAAATTGAACTCGAGGTTTAAAAAAAAAAAAGTGGTGGGTCATGCCACCGTTCACTACTATCACCATTCATTATTTAATGTACTGAGAATAGATTGTTTTCTCACAGTCATCACATTCATTTATTTGCCTCTAAAGTAAAAATAGCTGATGTTTTCTCAGGAAGGCTACTAATTCTTTTTTGAGCAACTTATTTTTGATTGTCAATGTATGCATTATTAGTCAGTTGCCATTATATGCAGCAAAAAAATGGTTTTCTTACTCCAGTCCAAATATCTAAACATACTTAAATCAAGAAGCTTTTAATAGATCAGTAAAATGACATAAGATATTTTTTCTTGTTTTCTGGAAAATCAAATCAAAATGAAGTGAGTTTTTGCTTAAAACAAGCTAAATTATCTGCCAATGGGTTAAGAAAAATTATCTTATTTTTGTTTGGGATAGAAGCAAGGAACAAGATTTAAAACAGAAATACGATTCTTTTTCTCACCCCATTGGCAGATAATTTAGCTTGTTTTAAGCAAAAACTCACTTCATTTTGATTTGATTTTCCAGAAAACAAGAAAAAAAAATCTGATGTCATTTTACTCATTTAGTAAATGCATCTTGATTTAAGAATTATTTAAATGCTTATTTTCTGTGCTAACTGACCTATCTTTATGGTCATTTTAACCCTTCTTCAGTGTTCTGGGTATTTCAGGACTGCAAATTATGTTTGCGTACATTAAAAAAAATGTTTTCCCTACATTTAAATGGCATAACACTTGATGACTAAGCTACCACTATATCTACACATGCAAACTAAATAATTAATTCAATTGGAATGATGTCCAAATGTAAATTGCTTTAAAGTTTCAATTTTGATATTTTAAGTGTTTGTTTTCCAGTAGATGGCAGCAGTCTTCCACTAGACTATTGGCGCTTTTCCACTACACAGTACCAGCTCGACTCGACTCGACTTTGTTTGGTTTTCCCCTGTGTAAAAGTGTAAAAACTTTTTTTCGTATCACCTCTGGCGAGGTTCTGAGTGAGCTGAAGCAATACTAAAATGTGACGTGGAAACTCAGCAGACTGCTGATTGGTCAGAGAGAATCGTCACTATTTACTGCGTCATCATTGTACGCGCCAGATAGAGTATCCTGAATAACCCTGCTGTTTTTTTAAATAGTTTGATATTTACTATTATGGCAACTCGGAAGAATACGCCGTGGTCAAACGAGGAGGTGCAGACTTTCCTTTGTTTGGTTGCCGAAGAGAGGATCCAGCGAGAGCTTGATGGGGCAACGAGGAATGAAAAAGTGTATCAAGAAGTCTCCGAACTGCTGTCCACACATGGCTACAACAGGACTTTCCAGCAGGGAAAAGTAAAAAAAAACTGAAAAGTGATTACAGAGCTGTAAAGGACCACAACGGCCTCAGTGGTTCAAACCTTGCTAGCTGCCATTGCTATTTTGACTTTTGTATGATCTTTCTATTTAAGATTCCTTTTCGACGATGAAATCGAGAAATGTAAATCTTTACAATGAATTTGACTTGAAACATGGCTATTTTCCCAGGGAGGTGTTCCAGGCACGTCCCACTGGGAGGAGGCCCCGGGGAAGACCTAGGACACGCTGGAGGGATTATGTCTCCCGGGTGGCCTGGGAACACCTCGGGGTTCCCCCGGAAGAGCTGGAGGAAGTGGCTAGGGAGAGGAAAGTCTGGGCGTCTCTGCTTAGACTGTTGCCCCCGCGACCCGGCCCCGGATAAGAGGAAGATGATGGATGATGGATGGACGTTGCTATTTTATAAACATGTATACAAAACTATTAAGGCAAACAAATAAAAACAATACCAAACCACACGTAGACTTAAAAACATGTGATATTATTACACGTTTAAAACACATGATTACAAAATCACACCAAGAACTAGAAATGTTCTAGCTGGCCTTGCAACAAATCTAGAAAGAATCCAACTCATTCTTCAAAAAAAAAAAGTAAATAAATACAATTAATGTAAAGTGCATGATGTGCAAATTAGATTACAATGTAGTGCAAGATATGCATGTTTTGTCATGACATCACATCAGCAAGCAAGTTCTATGAAGCAGCTCATGTGAGGTCAGAATCTTGAGCCAGAGGTTCTTCGCTGCTATGCTGAGACCTTTGATGTTATTGTTCTTCATTGTGGTGTCTTCATTCACCCTGATGCTCCACACCCTGGTGCCAGTCCAGATGGCAAAGTGGACCCAAATGAAGAACCTTCGTATGGCCTGTTAGAAGTGCCCTGATGTGAAAGCCATTGGATAGGCATCATAAACTGTGTTGGGGCCAAGCAAAACCAAGAAAAACACAGACCTACCACTGGCAAATCCAGGGGGTTGCTGATGGTCACTGGCATATTGCATAGGGATTATCTTATGAAATAGGCTAATGGTGACTATGCAACTTCTCTAAAAGGCTTTACCTGCTCTTGTTGAGTGGCAGGTCTAGTAGTTCTGATGTTACTGAGTGATAAGAAAAGGTGTCTGATTTTACTGAGCAGTAAAGAGGAGGAGGATGATGTGGTTGGCCAATGCAGATGATGTTAAGATGATAAGGCTTCACACCAGTTATTCCAGCTCATTTTTCTCAAAGCCTCATCAAGAGCACCTAATTAAAGAGAATAAAGTAATAAAACGTTTTAATATTTGCATTAAACACGACAATATATCATTAGAGGACATTTCTGATGATGAAAAACAATCATAATATATTTTAAATATATTGTGAAATTTTATAGTCACTGTTTATTATTTATCAATTATTTACTATTTTACTGTCCATATAGAACATGTTATACTCACCGGGAAAGGTGGCTGTCGTAATCGTGCTCCTGCACCAGCAGCGCTGCATCAACACTCTCAATTTCAACATCAGCGGCCGTAGTGTCTGGAGTAAATTTTCGTCATTGGGAAAGTTTTACAACTATAAACGATTGCTGCTTCTTCGAATTTGAACATAAAGGCACAATATAGGACTGACTACTTATTCTCCGCCACTGTTCTGCTAGCGCTTTTGCCAGACCGGAAAAAGAGTTTTCCCTACTTCCGGTTTGCACACGTCACGTTGTGAAATAGGCCTATTCAAGTTGCATTTTTCATCAATTAATTTCTTAAATTATCCCTTGACTATGTTCTGGCCCAATGCCAAATTTAGTTGCAGACCCCTGCCCTAAGCAATCTATGAAGCTGATTTTGTTACGTCTGTTGACTGGAAAAGAGACAGAGAATCCAATAGCGAGATAAACAGTTCGTTTATTATACTCAAGTTCAAATGAAGACAACAACAGTTCGCTGGAAACTCAGACAGGACTCAGGAACCAGGCAGAACAGGCAGGGAGATGAGGAACAAAACGCAGGACTGTGACGCAGGGATGCAATGGGCAATCCAAAACGGCGGAATCCAGGAATCCGGAACAAAGAGCAGACCAGGAACAAAGGGGAGGACAGGAACACCACACAGATGGGAACACCAAACAAACTGCAATAATCTGACAACAGAAATGGGTGAGAACCACATATAAATAGCCCTGGTGATGAGTGCAACAGGTGTTCGTGATCAAAGTGAACAGCAATCAGAAACCACACCTCCAACACAACCACACACACACATACAGTGAGACGATGTATTCATGAACCGTGACAGATTTATTATTTACAGTTTTTTTATTCTTTTACATTTTGCACTATTGTTAATGTATGGGACACGAGAAATATTAAGGCAATGAATTAAGACAGTTGATAAACCGCTATCATCATATGATGAGGTAGATTCAGCTCGTCGTGTCTGAGAGAATGAATGCGCTGTAAATACAGTGACAGAAGACAAAAGCTGCTGTTTTTACTTTCACTTTCTGTTTGACTCATTCCCCATGATAGTAGGTCAATAATTATATAAAGGAGTAAATAAACCACCAAATAAATAATTAGTCTTAATTAATTATCACAAGTAAAATATTGTTTATTTTACTGATGATACAGGGAGTGAAATGAGACGCATGTGTTACTGTTACTCATGTAATAACGTGTTAGATAAAGCATTACAATGTTCAAAAGCACTCATGTATAAACTGTACAGACTATACAGTTATCAGAAGGGTTTGCATGGATTTAAACACTTTAAATGATTAAAACACAACGCTTTCTCCAACCGAATCACAACAGCCGCAGCGCAGCCTTATGACGTCACAATGGCACACCAAAAAAATAAGTCTCTTTCACAAGCTAAATCACAAAAGCGGACTCTTGCATTCATAAAAAAATAGAAATAATAAAATTATGTCAAAGGAAATTAACCTGTATAAATTGAGTTAAGTTCAAATTTACCATAACTAATGTGTTGTTAATTCATGTTTATATGTGAATAAAAGCATAAATTCAATCTTTTCTTCATATAAAGTGATCATGTCTCTTTAGAAAATTTTGGACTAAACCAAATGCATTTTCGGGTGAATTAAAGGAACTGTATGTAAGAAATGTATTTCAATTAATCATAAAATGGCCCTAATATGTCAATAGACATTAAAAAATCATGTTAATTTCAAATACTTATATCACTGACAACAGTTGTCCGGCCAAGATATTGTCGTTTTAAAATTGAAGTTGCAGCCCTCAACTGATGTTGATGTTGACATGTTGTGTCATGCCTGAAGCGCCGCCCTCCACCTGTCTACCAATCACGAAGTCAGTAGTGTTTCTGCATTCGGGTTGCCAGCTCTGCTAGTTACCACAGCTGCAGCTACAAACTTTCTGGATAAACAATGTCTAACTTTACGAAACCTAAACGACCTCGATATGAATCAGAAAAACGTCGTGACAGTGTCCGAAATAAAACAAGGATTTGTATAGGAGATGCCTTTGAAAGATGGAGACGGCTGAAAACGGAAGAATTTGAAGACTGACGCAATTGCTAATTTTCTCCTGGACAGGTAAGGTTAATCTATGTTTGGCTAACTTGTACTTAATGTAAATGGACATTTCAAATATTCACGACAGTCGAACAAAGTTGTGCATGTTCATGCAAAGTAACGTTAGGTTAGCGCAGATGGAGGAGGTGGGTCATTGAATTGAAAAGGTAACGTTAAGGAATTGTTTGGTAAATAAAAATGGCGAGTCGTCATTGCTAACATTAGTAATGCATTATCAGAGCCCGTTTCTCTGTCATTATGCTGAGACGCTGATGAAAACAACATTAGCACGCCTATTATGGCAATGTGAAAACGTATTTGAGACAGTAGCCTAACGTTACCTCGGTAAAAATTATTCCTCATTCTTTCTTCGTATATATAGTGGATAAACATGCTGCAAGTTGACCTGTATGACCATTGCAAATGTTATTTAGTTACTCTCAATCGTTTCTGATGGGACTGAAATCAACCATGTGATAGCCATTGTTGATATTGAACGCTGACATGGCGTAATTTGTCCCGCGTTATACTTGCTGTGGCAATGTTTGTTATTTGTTAGCCTACTTATGACAAAAACGCTTGTCTTACTGTGTACGACTCGTCACTTGCCATTGAAAGCTCCGTGTAGCAGCCTACGTTCCCGCTGGATCCTGCAGCCTATCTGGCAACCTCGAGTTGGGGTACTTGCAGTAATTTGAAAGTGATTGCAGTACCAGTTTTGGCCACAGTCCTACATACAGCTCCTTTAACACTTTAAGCCTGGCAAAAAGTGAAAATTTTAGAAAGCTGTAGCAACATTGTACTACCATTCAAAGGTTTTGGGTCAGTAAGAATTTTATTTATTTTGAGGGGTAAAGGACTTAAAGAAATTAATACATTTGTTCAGCAAGGATGCATTAAATTGATCAGATTCAGATTGTTTTATCTAATGCAATGTCAGCATCTAAGGCTATATTCATGGCAAAAACTCAATTACAAAAATACAAATATCACATAAATACAATAAAACCAAGCAAACACACACAGCAAATCACATTATATTATATAAGATTTTTCAACTTAACATATGATAAAACAATCCACAATCTGGTGAAGATATTAATCAAATCTAGTTTTAAAAGAAATGATCCAATTTTTGGATAATTCGATATAGCTTATTATTCTTACACGTATCCCACTCTTCTTGTCACTTATTTTTATAAATAACGGTTAATAATAGGTCTGATATCTGAGGGAGGAATTTGACATTCATTTACTTTGCAGTTGCATCAGGTCGCTCATTTCCTGAAAGTCCAACATGGCCTGGAACCCAGCAGAAGATAATACTGAAGAACTGATTCTGTAAATAATCCACTTTAGTTAAGATCCAATCCACTACTAGATGACAGTACCAGGCAAAAGTTTGGACACACTTTCCCATTAGTGTGTCCAAACTTTTGACTGGTACTGCACTATAATATCCACATAAAGATATCGGCTGTTATATCGGTATCAGAATATTTTTTAGTAGTTTTGAGTACTCCTCAAATATGATCCAGCGTTAGTTCAAAGCATGTTCTTGCATACTGCACTCACCGGTCTCCAAAGTGACAGCATTAAAGTAGACATGCAGCCCCTACTTCTGGACACCAAAACCACCGATGAGGCTCTGTTGGAGAAATTAAACAGTGCTTGTGCTAATGAGGCAGAAAGACAAAAGAAAAAGAAAACCAATGTGCGGCACGCTACTACTGTTGTCCATGCAGTTAAGTCTAGCGGTGAAGCGACTGATAAGAAATCCAGTGTGACTCAAAGTGTGCCGAAATCATCTTTCGACGTGCTGACAGAACTTAAAGAACTGAGAACTGATGTAGCTTCACTAAAAACAGTCAATGCTGAAATAGCTCACATCAGGGAAGCGTTGCAGCAGCCAGCCTTTGCCTCACCACAATTTCCCATACCTTCACAGAGAGCTTCTGACAGAAAAATTGTTCAGTGTCAAGTGCAGCCATATTGGGCGTCACCGGGTGCCAACCAAACCAGAGTGAACACTCAATTTCAACCCCAGTATATGCCTCGACAAGGCAATGTCTCGTTGAATGTTACCTGCACGGCCAACGAATTCAAGCAATGTGGGGACACTGGCTCTCAGGTATGTGTTATTGATGAAGTGTGGAAACAGGAATACTTACCAGGAGTGCCATTGAGAGATGTTTCCGACATTCTTGAGGCTCCAAATACCAAATTGATGTGCCCTATATCGGA
The DNA here is from genome assembly GCA_023566225.1 of Romanogobio albipinnatus. Taxonomy (NCBI): domain Eukaryota; kingdom Metazoa; phylum Chordata; class Actinopteri; order Cypriniformes; family Gobionidae; genus Romanogobio; species Romanogobio albipinnatus. Next base: position 7,789,855 of record CM042249.1, on the reverse strand, counting down.
TATGTTGAAGTGACATTCAAATTATCATCCCCGGCAGCACACAAAACTTGTCATTCCTATGCTCAAAGCAAGGGGTCAAAACATCTCTCACCATATCATAGGTTTCAATGTGATAGAACAAATTGTGAACTCCACTGAACTAGCACGACCAAACACCGTAAACAACAACATCCTTGAGAGAACTGTGAAAGCGGCATTTCCCAGCCTAAAGAGAAGCAAAGTCCAGGCATTCATTCAACTTGTGAGTGCAGAAAGCTCATGTAAATACACAGTAAAGACCACAAAAGGGCATGTTAACGTCCCCAAAAGTAGTACTGTGCAGGTGTCATGCCGAGTGTATATGCAGCCAGTTAAAGAGGACCTGCACTGACAAAAGGGGCTCCAACAAATATCACAATTGAGGTGTACAATGACACTGATCATGATGTAACTCTTATGGGCCAGACTCTGATCGGTACAGTACAGCTTGTCAATAATGTCTTACCTGCTTATATGTTTGATGTGCCAGCAAACCCTACCTCTGTTGGGGTATGTCATATCCAGGCTGCGGAAAACTGTCTTGACCACACCAGTACTGATGTATGGGACCCGCCCGTCGATGTCAGCCACCTGAGTATACACCAGAAACAGGTAATACAGCAAATGCTAAGGGAAGAGTGCCATTCATTTTCTAAGTCAGACAACGACATTGGGTGTATCAGAGATTTGCAATTGAGTATCTCACTTAAAGATGAGGAGCCAGTCAGTCGCACTTATATGTCTGTGCCAAAACCCCTGTATTGTGAGATGAAAGAATATTTGTATGACCTCATAGCACAAGGCTGGATTGAAAAATCCAATTCATCATACTCATCTCCAATCAAGTGTGTAAGAAAGATGGCAGCCTTCGTTTATGCATTGGTTATAGAGACCTAAACAGAAAGACTCACCCAGATAGATCACCGATTCCGAGAGTGCTGGACATCATGGACAGCCTTGGTGGCAAATCTTGGTTTTCATTATTAGACCAAGGGAAGGCTTACCACCAGGGGTTCATGTCAAGAGAAAGTAAGCACCTAACAGCTTTCGTGACACCCTGGGGTCTGTATGAATGGGTGCATATTCCTTTCGGGCTGATGAATGCTCCAGCAGCCTTCCAGCAGTGTATGGAAGAGTGCTTAGAAGGCCTGCGAGATGAGATATGCATCCCATACCTTGATGACACCTTGGTGTTTAGTAAGACCTTTGAGAATATGTCCAGAATGTAAGGAAAGTGCTGCAATGGCTTAAGGAACATGGAATCAAAAGTGTGAGCTTTTCAAACCTGAAGTCCGCTAAAGTTCATGTATTTGCACAGCAGGATAATTAGTTACCAAAAATGTATGTTAAGAATCGTTTTGGGAATCGGATCATTACTCGCAGAATCGGAATCGGATCGAATTGTTAAGTGCCTTAAGATTCCCACCCCTACCATACATGCCTGCACAGTGTCTGTCGACATGGTTGCCACCTGTTCAGCAATACTGTTACCAGTTGCCTTTCGTGTATGGAGTCCACTAAATAGGGACCATGAACTGATAATGCTGCAATGAGACTGTGAACTGGTAACCAGAGGACTCTTTGCATTACAGTCTGGCACTTTGAGAAAACTATGGACTGTTTTGCCTGAGGAATATTTCCTTTAACAGTTTTGAACTTTGAACTTTTGAGAAAACAATGGACTGTTTGCCTTATGGACTGTAGTCTTGAGAGGCTGTTAAACTCTTGAAATCCAAAAGGAATATGCACTGTTGTTTCATGCCTCTTTAAAATATTTTGCTCTACAATACTGTTATTTTGAATATGTAGAAAAGTTTATAAAATGTAAACATGTAGTTTATGGTTATTCTGAGTTTATCTGTGATCAGTTAGTTGGCATGATAAGTAAGACGATCGATTGCTCTGGTCTGCGCGAACACTAGGGGGAGAGCTCGCGGAATTTCTCCATTCTACATAAAGCTTGCAGTGGAGAAACAGCGCAAGTTTTCTGTGATTCTAATATTTTCCCCTTTTCAGGGGTACAACATTATCTTGTCTTTTATGAGAAAACGCTTCCCTGTCATTGATGATTTCTGTTGTCACTGTAATACAGTAGGGGCGCTATTAAACATCTGCTGGACGAGTACAGAATCTCTTGATCAAAACACAGACGAAGAAGCAGAAATGCGCAATCTCATATAAGATGCATATGTAAAATAATGCGATCATCAACATTAAACAGCATATAAATCAAAATGGCCATGTTATTGAATGAAATGTCGACCCAGGATTTGAGGTGTTGATGGATTCGATCTGTTACTCCATCCAGGGCCGTTTCTAGCCATTCTGACGCCCTAGGCGAAATCCTTATTGGTGCCCCCATTGCAACAATGGTATTACTGGTATTAATTAACAAATACATACATACCAAATTATATTTGTATATATTTGTTAATAAGGATTAAAATTAATAGCCAGATGCCTGTATAGCCGCCTATAATATATAGCCTATATTTGTGCAGTCCCTAGTTGCTAAGAAATTGTTCTCAGACTGATAGGTTTTTATGTATATCTCAGCATTAACCCTTTAGTTAATCACCCACATTATCCTCATTATTTTAATCTTCATCACATAAATTTGGCCTTTGTTCCTTTGTCTTAGCTCTCTCTCTCTCTCTCTCTCTCTCTCTCTCTCTCTCTCTCTCTCTCTCTCTCTCTCTCTCTCTCTCTCTCTCTCTCTCTCTCTCTCTTTGTTGAGCATTATCCTGAACATGTGTCTTCAATATAAGAAGGCTCTGTGAGCCCTCATGGTGAAATCGCCTCTATTCTATGCATTAGAAAGGAACTGCAAGAGCTCAATGTTCTTATGGTAGAAATAATGATTACCAGATGTGTTGTATACATTATACTGATATCACGTGGCTCACGTTCTTATACCATGAGACATATATGATGTAATTCTTTTCCATTGGTTGAGGCCATAAAACGCCTCTTTTCTTTCGCCTATATATCTAATATCCTTTGGAGATTTTCCTTCCCTCAGATCTGAGCAGTCATTGTCTTTGAATCACCGAGAAATGCTGAGAAGGGCACAGAACGGGACAGGGTTTAATTGATACCTATCACAGACATAACTACATAATTATTATGTGTTATTAGTACATTTCACATGAAAGTAATAAGAATAAATACTGATTCAGTGTGGTTTTTGTTACTCATTGATGCGTGAACTTCCCCTTTAAATAACGCAACACTTTGCCCTCTGTGTGTACGACACTGCTTGCATTAAGCACTATTAGAGCTGAATGAATCGATTCAGCATTCAACACCATCCGTAAAGATGTGTTACATTCGTCAACGTGATTTAATAAAGGATGTATTCATGTTGTGAATTTGCACATTGTATTATACCATTTTTAAATTGGCCGCTAAAGTTTTATGGGACAATTACAAAACACACTGATTCTTTTAACAATGCATTGGCGCAAAAACCTTTTGGAGGAGCAATTAAGAGAAGAAAGCTTTATAGAGTCAAAATATAACTGCACACTCACTTCATCATGAAATGCTGAAGCAAGTGTGTAGTTATATTTTGCCTCTAACATAGCCTACACACCGAGCAATGCTATCTGCCCATTCACAGCGTGATTTCTAGACTGCCACAAATACTGCCCTAACAAAATACAGATTTGAACCTGTTATTTTAATTGGCCTTTAGTTTGAATTTAGCTTTATTTTATGGTTAAAAAAAGTGTTACCTTGCCAAAGCATTGACCGAGTTCATTGATCTAATGGTGTTGTTGAGCCAGCGCTCCAAACACGAACTTTTTTGACAGTAGCCTACTCTGATCTGATGGCATATACGAATCGTCAGATTGACAGTTCTCTGATCCAATAGTGTGGGGGCTGCAATAACATTTTAGGGTGGCCATGACACCCTTTACACACAAACATCAGTGCCAGATATGTGCTTATTGGCGCCGCCCTACTGATGGCGCCTTAGGCGACCTTGCCTATGCCTAAAAACGGCCCTGACTCCATCTGTGTTTTGATCACAAATCTGAATCCCATCTGTATGTTTCTCAGCTTTTCCCTCAAAATGTTGCTTTGTTTCATGAAAGGTACCCAGATTCAAGTGTTGATTTAAGAATGCATTAAGCTAGAATAAAACAGACACGCCACTTCGCTTCAGAAGGCCTTTATTAACCCCCTGGAGCCGTGTGGAGCAGTTATATGCACTTTTATGGACTTCATAAATGAGGCAACAATTCACTGCCATTATAAAGCTTGGAAGAGCCAGGATATTTTATAACTCTATAACTCAGGCATTAATATAACTCTGATTGTGTTCGTCTGAAAGGAGAATGTCATATACACCTAGGATGACTTCAGGGTTAGTAAATCATGGGCTAATTTTCTTTTTGGGGTGTACAAACCTTTTAAGATAAATGTGTTTCTTTTCAGCAATTAAGAATACATACAATCTTTTATATATAGTGACGTTATATATACGCACATTTGGCAATATTATCAATGCGCTCATTTGGCAATATTATAATCAACTTTATTATTAACAATAGTTAATTTTTACTCATACTAAATATAGGCTCAATAATGTACTAGTCCTCGACACTTGAGACATACCAGTGAAAATAAGAAACAACTGATTTGTAAGATGAGAAATCATGTTTATTTTCTAAAATCAAAATAAAACTGAACACCTCAATATTGCAATAAAACAAGGTAGACACAAACGCCTCTTAAACGTCTACAAACTCTCAAGTCTCAGTGAAGCTCAAGTGCACAAAAAGGCCATAAGTAAACCAATATCGGTCAATAAGGTCTCGTCAATATAGCGGATGGATAAAATAATGTTAAGTAAAGTAGTCAAAGCCTTCTTGCACTGGATGTGCTGGTTTCAGCATCATCACCGGGTGCAGTCATGACATCATCTCATAAATCAAACACTTGTGATTCATCAACTACTAATGCACTCGCATTCATGTAAAGTAGCATCGGTGAGGTGTTTGGGTGAGTAAAGGCAAAAAGCACAAGATATTAATGCCCTTAGATGGCAAGATCGCTTCCTTGTAGCAGAAACAAACTGCTGCTGAAATGTGTAATGTTTAATTGCACTACTTAACACAAATGTATTGGAGTAAAAAGTACACTTACTTGTTCAAAAATTTAGTCAAGTAGAGAGTAAAAGTTGCTCATATCTTTGATACTCAGTACAACTACAAAGTAGCCAAAAAGATGTGCAATCCTGACACAATCTAAGTATTACCACTGTATCGCTTTTTATTGTAAACCTGTGGTAAAACATCAATGCGTGTGTATTAAATCGTTTGCAAACATTTATCAAATATTTTTCATTTTGCAGTCTCACTAGTTTCCAGTCTGATAAAAAAATTCCCTTTGTTGGGGAAACTTCTTTCGAACTTCATTTGACTAATCAATACATTGAATCTGATTCTTGACTCTGGCTTCTTTACTCCCCTCATAGTCAATGGACATTCATAGGGAATTCAGGCCTCTAGGGTGATTTAAAGGGGTGATGAATAGAGAAATCAACTTTCCTTTCCAACTCTCAAAGCCTTTGGTATATAAAAGTTCATAGTGATATAAGAATATCCTGCAAGTTTCAGAGCTGAAAACGTCCTTGTTAGTCAAAGAAAAGCTTTTATAGACGCCAGGCCCAGAAAATGAGAGATCTCAGAATATGTCGACCACTGACGTATTAGGACGCAGAAGCACCACCTCAAGCCCGCCCACCGACTCGTGGAGCTAAACGATGCGGAATCGATTGTAAACAAGATAGAGGTCAAGACTGGATTTGCCGACATATTGAGATTAAACCACAATGCTGTACCTTCTGTAAGGGATATTCGGATCAAATAACTCTTTCGGGGAATTGATTCACAATTAAAAGAACCGAATCACCTATATGAATAATTCAGAATTAATATTTAACACCTCATCAACTATTCGTCCAGCGATACGTCGATATTAGAGTTATCTTATCAATTCTGGTCAGAATATTATTCCCTGGCCATCGGAAATAATATCATTAATTTTATGTTCATTGATATGAGTCATATCAATGAACATATGAGCACGGTAACGTACGATCGACAGTTTAATGCAACAACTTATGAGCATGAAGCACAAGACACGTTTAGATGAAAAATGAATACAAGACTTTATTGAGCTATTCTAAGACATACAATCTAAACTAATGAAAACACACACATACTCATTCATACAGTTTGCAGGAAAAGGGTGATATTTGTTAGAGGAGTTGAGTCCCGACCTTCTAGCTTTAGCAGCTATTTCTTAAACCGCGACCTGAGAGAATCAAGAGTAACCCAAACTTAGTGTGTCTGCTCGACACAGTTTTCAACCGCTCGGCTAGAAATGAAAAGTTGTACCTGCGTTGTCTGACTGCTCTTTGAAGCGCTGGCTCTTTTCGTGAGGAAGGGCTGCGGCGCTGATTGGCTGGCGGGCGGTCAATGAAGCCATGATGATAAATGATGAAGCCAGCACGAGTCAGCTGCAGCGTTGTCACTGCAAACAGTGGCTAGACTCACGAAACAATGTCTCAAGCAAAAAGCAAAGTATGAACTGTTGATCCCAGTCTTAACCGATCCATTTGGTCCGCCCCTGGAGGTGTTCCAGCCAATCAGATATTGTTGTGGGCGGGTCTCCCGCAGAGTTCTCCCGTTCTCGCATATCATTAGCGTTTTGCCTAATGTGACAAGTGATATCAGATTCCGCTGGCTTCTTGCATTTCAAATGCATCATTTTCATATTGCAAATATGGTATATTATACAGAACTGTGCTCTGGACAGAAATATGGGTCATCATTTAACTATTTCATATATACCAAACAGCACGTGTTTCCCATAATTGGAGGGCATGATGATAGTGATTATGATGGGGTAACTGTCTAGTTATATAACACTCCACAGATCCTATGAGACATATATAATACATTGATACACGTTGTCAGGAGATTTCTTAGTGATTTCCCCGGTACTAAAACATATATTTGAAAAGGAGAATCATGCAAAAATCAGTGGCACTGAAATTGTTTGACCCTGGACAAAGTCATGGTGCGTGATTCATATAGTTCAGTTCCTAGTCGGTTACATAGAAGTCTTTGTATTTGGATTACTAAGAGGGTCTTTGAGAAGTGGTCATTGTAAAAAGGAGGGGGAGTGTGTTTTAACCCATGTTTTTGGGATCTCCTGAATGCTTGCTAATGGCCCATTCAGGAAGCGTTTAGCACTCTATTGGGTCCAGGTAATTTCGTTACTTTACGCCGGGATGATAAGTTGTGTCTGGTCCTTCCCGGGCCATCCACAAGTAATCATTGTTCATGGGAAACAAAGGAATGTCTGTCTGTTGTTTAACGTGTCCGTGTTTGAGATGGGCCGGACATCTGGAAGCCCGGACTTTGGGTGGACTAGTTTGACCAACTGGCCCCCCAGGCTGAGTTTGTGACTCATTAATCAGAAGATTGGGGGGTCAGGGAGTCCCTGAAGTCGGATGTGTCTGTGAATCGATGCCTATTCAATAGATAATCCTACACTTCTATATTGGATCCGACAGGAACGGTGCAACACACTTATATGAGTAAAACATGTTTTTATATGTGTTAGTATTGCATTGTTACAGATCGTTTGAAATCTATTGATTACATACCTTAGCACGCTGTCACAGGCTGGAGAAGGTGTTATAGGTTCATTCGTGATCAGACTCGGACTTGTAACACCAGTGCTCGCAAAGCCGAAAGTCCCGGGGCTATGTGCTTTTCAGATGGGCTCACGTGCGTGCGTGTGTGTGCGGTTCGCGGTTATGTTCACTGATGATCATGCGAAATGATACAGAAATAACATTCCAATAAATCGCGGGTGGATGAGAGATGAATCATTGTGTTTGTTTGATAAAGACATTTTGCGAGCCCTGGCTGTGGGCTGGGTGATTCATTCTGGTTGCCGTGTGTCATACAGCTCATTAAATATGCAAATCTTATCCAATCCTAGCCGTGGGTGTTTACTTCCAAGTCTTCAGTGCGGCACACCCATCAAAACCGATCGTTTTTCAGAGAGCCTCAAAACCAAGGCAGAAAGTAGCCTATTACTTATTCATTATGATGTTTTTGAATGTAAAAACCACACAAACGTCATAAATTGACCTCAGACAACAGTATAATTTTTTTTTTAAAGCCAGTTCATGACACCTTTAATACTGTAACAAAAATCAGCACATTATATAGTCTCTCAAACATGAGGCGTTTCCAGTCTGTGAGATTCATTCCACACTGATGACATATAAAACCAGTTCTCTCATACATGAATACTCATGTGGTACTCCAGGGATTTTTTATACCTAAAACTTTTCCCACAGTGCCCACATGTGAATGGCTTCTCTCCAGTGTGAATTCTCGTGTGCCTGTTAAGGACTCCTTTTCGGTTGAAACTTTTTCCACATTGTTGGCAGGTGAATGGCTTCTCTCCAGTGTGAACCCTTATGTGGTCTACAAAATGTTGCTTTAGAGTGTAACTCTTTCCACACTGCGGGCATGTGTAGAGTTGCTCCCCAGAGTGACGTCTCATGTGACTGTTAAGTTTTACTTTTTGAGTGAAACTCTTTCCACACTGAGTACATGTGTAAGGCTTCTCTCCAGTGTGAGCTCTCATGTGCCTGTCAAGGCTTCCTTTGTCAGCTAAACTCTTTCCACACTGAGGGCATGTACAAGGTTTCTCTCCAGTGTGAACTCTCATGTGCTTTTTAAGTCTTCCTCTCATAACAAATCTTTTTCCACACTGTTGGCAGGTGTAAGGCTTCTCTCCTGTATGAATACTCATGTGGACTTTAAGGTTTCCTTTACTACTGAAACTCCTTTCACAGTGAGGGCAGGTGTAAGGCTTCTCTTCAGTGTGAACCTTAATGTGGGCTGTAAGGTTGGCTTTTTGAGAGAAACTTTTTCCACACTGTTGGCAGGTGTAAGGCTTCTCTCCAGTGTGAACTCTCATGTGCCGGTCAAGGCTTCCTTTTCGGATGAAACTTTTCCCACACTGTTGGCAGATGAACGGCTTCTCTCCAGTGTGAATCCTTATGTGGTCTTCAAAGTGTCGTTTTAGAGTGAAACTCTTTCCACACTGAGGGCATGTGTAGAGTTTCTCCCCAGAGTGAAGTCTCAAGTGGACTTTAAAGTTTTTATGTTGATTAAAACTCTTTCCACACTGTTGGCAGGTGAACGGCTTCTCTCCAGTGTGAATTATCATGTGCCTGTTAAGGCTGCTTTTTAGAGTGAAACAGTTTCCACACTGTTGGCAGGTGAAATTACTTCTAGTTCCCTTCTTTTCATCCCTTTTTCGTGTCTTTTCAGCCTGTGAGCAACTAAAAGTTTTTTCTCCTGTTATGAAATAATTATTCTTAAATTGATCTTTCTCTTCCATTTGATTCAGTACTTCACTCTCCTCTTTCAGCACCATCAGGTCTAAGGCGAAAAGAGACAAATGCAAATTAACACCAGTTAAATGTCACAAAGCAACAGACAACAAAACATTTAGACATGTAAAGTATCAAAACCAACATACAACAAGATACTATTCCCAAGGATGTCGCACTGGGGGGAAAATGTGGACAGAGTGCCCAGAAGTTAATGGGGGGACATTGGGATAATGCGCCCTGTCATAAAGCAAAAATGGTTCAGGAATGGTTTGAGGAGCACAACAACGAGTTTGAGGTGTTGACTTGGCCTCCAAATTCCCCAGATCTCAATCTAATCGAGCATCTGTGGGATGTGCTGAACAAACTAGGGATGCTCTTAGTAACCGTTAACTGAAAGTACAAATTTTGATTTGTAATACTGTAAAACTGATTAATACTATCGGTTAAATGGTAGTTGTTGTTGTTGTTTTTTTTCTGCATGATTAAAGACAAATGTGCTATATATTAAATATATATATATATATATATATATACAGTGAGGAAAATAAGTATTTGAACACCCTGCTATTTTGCAAGTTCTCCCACTTAGAAATCATGGAGGGGTCTGAAATTGTCATCGTAGGTGCATGTCCACTGTGAGAGACATAATCTAAAAAAAAAAAATCCAGAAATCACAATGTATGATTTTTTAACTATTTATTTGTATAATACAGCTGCAAATAAGTATTTGAACACCTGAGAAAATCAATGTTAATATTTGGTACCGTAGCCTTTGTTTGCAATTACAGAGGTCAAACGTTTCCTGTAGTTTTTCACCAGGTTTGCACACACTGCAGGAGGGATTTTGACCCACTCCTCCACTCAGATCTTCTCTAGATCAGTCAGGTTTCTGGCCTGTCGCTGAGAAACATGGAGTTTGAGCTCCCTCCAAAGATTCTCTATTGGGTTTGGGTTTAGGTCTAGAGACTGGCTAGGCCACGCCAGGACCTTGATGTGCTTCTTACAGAGCCACTCCTTGGTTATCCTGGCTGTGTGCTTCGGGTCATTGTCATATTGGAAGACCCAGCCTCGACCCATTTTCAATGCTCTAACTGAGGGAAGGAGGTTGTTCCCCAAAATCTCGCAATACATGGCCCCGGTCATCCTCTCCTTAATACAGTGCAGTCGCCCTGTCCCATGCGCAGAAAAACACCCCCAAAGCATGATGCTACCACCCCCATGCTTCACAGTAGGGATGGTGTTCTTGGGATGGTACTCATCTTTCTTCTTCCTCCAAACACGTTTAGTGGAATTATGACCAAAAAGTTCTATTTTGGTCTCATCTGACCACATGACTTTCTCCCATGACTCCTCTGGATCATCCAAATGGTCATTGGCAAACTTAAGACGTGTCTTGACATGTGCTGGTTTAAGCAGGGGAACCTTCCGTGCCATGCATGATTTCAAACCATGACGTCTTAGTGTATTACCAACAGTAACCTTGGAAACGGTGGTCCCAGCTCTTTTCAGGTCATTGACCAGCTCCTCCCGTGTAGTTCTGGGCTGATTTCTCACCTTTCTTAGGATCATTGAGACCCCACGAGGTGAGATCTTGCATGGAGCCCCAGTCCGAGGGAGATTGACAGTCATGTTTAGCTTCTTCCATTTTCTAATGATTGCTCCAACAATGGAGCTTTTTTCACCAAGCTGCTTGGCAATTTCCCCGTAGCCCTTTCCAGCCTTGTGGAGGTGTACAATTTTGTCTCTAGTGTCTTTGGACAACTCTTTGGTCTTGGCCATGTGAGTAGCTGGATTCTTACTGATTGTATGGGGTGGACAGGTGTCTTTATGCAGCTAACGACGTGAAACAGGTGCATCTAATTTAGGATAATAAATGGAGTGGAGGTGGACATTTTAAAGGCAGACTAACAGGTCTTTGAGGGTCAGAATTCTAGCTGATAGACAGGTGTTCAAATACTTATTTGCAGCTGTATCATACAAATAAATAGTTAAAAAATCATACATTGTGATTTCTGGATTTTTTTTTTAGATTATGTCTCTCACAGTGGACATGCACCTACGATGACAATTTCAGACCCCTCCATGATTTCCAAGTGGGAGAACTTGCAAAATAGCAGGGTGTTCAAATACTTATTTTCCTCACTGTATATATATATATATATATATACACTCACCTAAAGGATTATTAGGAACACCATACTAATACTGTGTTTGACCCCCTTTCGCCTTCAGAACTGCCTTAATTCTACGTGGCATTGATTCAACAAGGAAAGCATTCTTTAGAAATGTTGGCCCATATTGATAGGATAGCATCTTGCAGTTGATGGAGATTTGTGGGATGCACATCCAGGGCACGAAGCTCCCGTTCCACCACATCCCAAAGATGCTCTATTGGGTTGAGATCTGGTGACTGTGGGGGCCATTTCAGTACAGTGAACTCATTGTCATGTTCAAGAAACCAATTTGAAATGATTCGAGCTTTGTGACATGGTGCATTATCCTGCTGGAAGTAGCCATCAGAGGATGGGTACATGGTGGTCATAAAGGGATGGACATGGTAAGAGACAATGCTCAGGTAGGCCGTGGCATTTAAACGATGCCCAATTGGCACTAAGGGGCCTAAAGTGTGCCAAGAAAACATCCCCGACACCATTACACCACCACCACCAGCCTGCACAGTGGTAACAAGGCATGATGGATCCATGTTCTCATTCTGTTTACGCCAAATTCTGACATCTGAATGTCCCAACAGAAATCGAGACTCATCAGACCAGGCAACATTTTTCCAGTCTTCAACTGTCCAATTTTGGCGAGCTTGTGCAAATTGTAGCCTCTTTTTCCTATTTGTAGTGGAGATGAGTGGTACCTCCAAACTCCAAACTTCTGAGGCCTTCAGACTTCAAGAACAGTGTGTAGAGAGCTTCATGGTTTTCATGGCCGAGCAGCTCATCCAAGCCTTACATCACCAAGTGCAATGCAAAGCGTGGGATGCAGTGGGGTAAAGCACGCCACCACTGGACTCTAGAGCAGAGGAGACGTGTTCTTTGGAGTGACCAATCACGCTTCTCTGTCTGGCAATCCGATGGATGAGTCTGGGTTTGGCGGTTGCCAAGAGAACGGGACTTGCCTGACTGCATTGAGCCAAGTGTAAAGTTTGGTGGAGGGGGGATTATGGGGTGGGTTGTTTTTCAGGGGTTGGGCTTGGCCCCTTAGTTCCAGTGAAAGGAACTCTTAATGCTTCAGCATACCAAGACATTTTGGACAATTTCATGCTCCCAAATTTATGGGAACAGTTTGGGGATCAAATGACTGAGTTCAGCTTTGAGAATGAAACCAACCTGTTTGTTCCTCAGTTTCTTCATGTTTCGCTCTCAATGTTTCCTCAATTTTCACGTCTTCACTCTCCTCCTTAATAAACGCCATCTTTATAATAGTGTGTCACGTGGATCTTAGTCGCTTCACCAGGAGTTTTTCAGTGTGTTTGTCCTGTTTAAGATGAGAATAATTAATAGAAAGCAAAATAAAACCAAACTAAATCTCTCCTAGTTCAGCACACTGGCAATAGAGTAAAAGCGATAAAAAATAAATAAAAAATTAAGCATTTTATTGCACTTACAAACTGTGATTTGTCAAGAAACTTGCTGTTGAATTCTGTAATTTTGAAAGTATAAATTTAAACATAACAATTGAAATAAAAAGAAACAAAAAGTTGAACTTAAAATTAAGCCGCGTTTCCACCGCAGGAACTTTCCCCAGGAACTTTGTGGTGGTACTCGGTGTGTTTCGACCGCAGGAACCAGGGTCTAAATGAAGTTCCGGGTAAATATTTCCCCCTCTGAACGGCCCTGCTCCCGAGGTGGTACTTTTTCAAAGTTCGGGAACTTCCGGGGGTGGGATTTGGGCACTGAACATGCTGATTGGTTGAGCTCACGCAGCATTTTATTTCAACCAGCATTTTTAAAAGTTTTTTGTGAGGATCGTTCAGCGTTCAGTAAATATCAGTCTTGCTCTTTCTGTCTGATGGCGCGCGTTCGTCTCAGCCATCTCACGGTCAATATCCGTAATAGCTGATAACATACTTTGCATATTTTTAATCTAGCTTTACGAGCTTTCAGAATACGCTTTAGTATCAGTGCTCGTCTCTTTTCCGCCGTTTTGTTAATGACCTCTTTAGTAAACCAATACATAACCAGCAAAAGTAGCGCTGCTTGCATCTCCTCCATACTTGTTATTGTTGCAGACAGTATCGCACAAAAATGATTACTGTCCGTCGCTGACTGGGAGGAGCAGTTGCGCGCAGTCCTACATCACCGGACTAATTTGCCTAATCTTCACAATACTTTAGACCACAGTGGAAATGCAGACAGTAGCAGGTCTGGGGGAAAAAAGTTCCTGTAAAAAAAGTTCCTGGTACAAATTGTTCCGGGTAATTTTGGTGGAAACGGGGCTTTAAAGGGCATCACAAACATGTTAAGTTCATTTCAGACTTTTTGAAAAATGAGCAAAATTGGGTTTTGAGTTACTCCATTTAATTTGATGAATATAACATTTTCCTAATAACAAAAACAAATAGATAATATATATTTTTACTTTTGGAAAAGTTATATTAATTTGAATGAAGTAAAACAGAAGTAAGAGTTAATTTTAACACTTATAAATTGAGACATCTCTAATGTGTCTTTCTCAGGATATATTCTGTCAACAATTTAAAAAGACACTTCTTTGGTTTTATTTGTTACACAATACCCACTAAGAAATCCCCCACTCAAATGAGGGAAACCCATATTAACCCAAACTAATTTAGATGGAGGAGAAGAGATAGAAACAAAAAGATCTAGTCGATTGGTTACTACATGTATCATTAAAGGGTTAGTTCACCCAAAAATGAAAATTATGTCATTAATTACTCACCCTCATGTCGTTCGACACCTGTAAGACATTCGTTCATCTTCGGAACACAAATGAAGATATTTTTGTTGAAAGCTGATGCTGAGAAAGGCCTCAGATAGGCCTCCATTGACATTCAGTACATTTACACTCACAAGACCCATAAAAGGCACTAAAAACGTCGTTACAAAGTCAATCTCACTACAGTGGCTCTACAATAATTTTATGAAGCGATGACAATAGATTTTGTGCGGAAAAAAAATCAAAATAACGACTTTATTCTACAAGTTCTTGTCTTCTGTGTAGACCTCGGCCGTGAACTCACGAAGCACCACAACGCATGCGCGAGAATATGACGCAGAACCGGCGTTCGGACACGTGACCCAAAAGCAAGGAGATTTGTTTACAACGAGCAGAGGAAGATGCGCCGTATCTAAGCTGTTGAATTCTACATTGATCGTGCTTTAGGTCTCGGCGCAGAGCTCAGAATGGGACTAAAGTGTGCATTTCATGGATTCCCGAATGCCGGCGCTACGTCATATTCTCGCGCATGCGTCGTTGTGCTTCGTGAGTTCGCGGCAGAGACAGACAAGGAAGACAAGAACTTGTGGAATAAAGTCGTTATTTAGATTTTTTTTTTTTTCGCTCAAAATCTATTGTCATCGCTTCATAAAATGATTGTAGAGCCACTGTAGTGAGATGGACTTTGTAATGACGTTTTTAGTGCCTTTTATGGGTCTTGTGAGTGTGAATGTACTGAACGTCAATGGAGGCCTTTCTCAGCATCAGCTTTCAACAACGAAGATGAACGAATGTCTTACGGGTGTCGAACGACATGAGGGTAAGTAATTAATGACAGAATTTTCATTTTTGGGTGAACTAACCCTTTAATTAAATCAAGTTTATCTAAAAACAAATGTTTGTAGGCTTTTAATTATTCAAAATAATTGCTCTGTTGAATTTTTACTAACCATTTATTTAAACAACTTAGTGGTATCATTTTTTTTCTTAGATGCAGTTTAAACAAAACACCTCTTCGATTATCTGATTTTCAGAATCAAAAGTCCTTTTGACGCAGTGTTTGGTTTTTAAACATAACTTCTCTCCTCACATCTTTAATATATTAGTTTAGCTATTTAATGATTTGTAGAAATCTAGAAATCGAGCGCTTCGAATCACTGAATCATTTGTTGTGAATCAATCGGTTCAATTGACTCGGTGAGTCTAAAGCTCCGGTTCTCTCGTCACTCGGCAGAGACTGAACTCATGTTTGAACTGATTCACGATAAAACGTAAAATGAGACGCACCCTCTGTTACTCATGAGTTTCATTATGTTACTTTACTCACACGCTGCTTCGCTTTAAACGGTTTATGTCGTTTTAAACACTTTAAACGCTTAAAACACAAACCTTTCTCCAGCCGAATTACAACAGATGCAGGAGCGCGGCGCGTCTTAATGACCTCATACACAAACCCAAAATAAAAGTCCTGTTCACACTCTGCTGCGTCTAAATTCACAAAAGTACATAGATATTTACATAGAAAAATATATTAATTCAAGAAAAGATGACAAAATTCAGAGTTGAATGTATCATTGTAATACATTTAATAACACAATGGTAAGTTAATAATACAGTACAACTTTATTATTAACTTAATAAACACACTTTTTAAAGGTTTATTTGGGTCCTTAAACATTTTGTTCCAATTTAAGGCCATAAAAAGTAACAAATAATATAACAAACTTAAAAAATTATTGTTTTACAGGTTTAATTTGTGGCTGTAAAAACAGAGGCGCTGCGGTCTGGATATATGCAGATATATGTAGTTTGAGAGAGCAGAGAGACTGAGCAGTTTAACTTCCACCCTCAAACAAAAGCTTTTTTTTTTCTGATGGCTTATGTCTACTTTATCATGTTTATCATTATTTATTAGTTTATGGCTTTAAAATGGGAAAAGTGATCCAAATAAAGTCAATAACTGTTGAAAGATTAGGATAAGTCTACTGATAAATCTACTGATTCAAGGACAATTATAGACCGAAACACACTACCAGTCAAACATTTGGAATCATTAAGATATTTTTATGTTTTTATAGAAGCTCACCAAGGCTGCATTTAAATAAATATATATATATATATATATATATATATATATATATATATATATATATATATATATATATATATATATATATATATATATATATATATATAAATACAGCAAAGTTTTATCCTGAATTTTTTTTTCTATTTAATATATGTTCAAATGTGATTTATTCCTGTGATCAAAGCTGAATTTTCAGCATCATTACTCCAGTCTTTAGTCACATGATCCTTCAAAATCATTATAATATGATGATTTGATGCTCAAGAAAAATTATTATTATTATCACAATGTTGGAAATAGTTGTGTACAATTTATTTTCAGGATTATTTAACGAATAGAAAGTTAAAAAGAACAGCCTTTATCTGAAGCTTTTGTAAAATGTATTATTATTATTATATTAAAAGTTTTACAGTTTTACTAAATTAAGCAGATGTATTTATTTACTTATTTGTGCCTGTTTTATATGCTAATTAACATTAAATCAATCATGTATTAATTTTAATCTTATTTATTTATTTACATTTTTTATCTTATTTTTATTTACATTAATTAATCTTATTTATTTCATGGTTTTTCTCTTGAGCACAGTTTAACATACGTAGGAAAAAAGAATGGTTGAGATCCGAAGATAGGCAGGGAGCCAGGACATGCTTAATATAAAGGGAACAAATGTTGACCCCAAATCAAAAATGTACAGATATACCCAATAAAGCACCAAATATATATTTTTTTTACCTCAACACTCCCCTATAAAAAACAAAACCCCAAAACAAAACAAACAAAAAATAAAATAAATAAATAAAAACGTGCCACAAAATCCGCCTTATACCCTGAACAGTTAACTGACAGAGGAAGTGTACCAAACAGTGTTGTTATAGCCACAGGTTCAATTGTTGTCTCAACTCCCTCTGACATTGTCTCAAATATATCAGTCCAATATCCATATAGGGTTGGGCAGAACCAAAACATGTGTGCCAGGGTTGCAGGAGCCTGACGACAACTGTTACAAATAGGATCAATGTCAGAATACATTTTAGAGAGTTTGACTGTAGTCCAATGAGTACGATGAAGTATTTTGCATTGGATCCAACCATGTTTTCCACATACAGATGAGGAATGCACCCTGTATAAAATACTCTCCCATAGTTCATCTGAAATAACCTCTAATAGGTCTTCCTTCCACTGAGTTTTTGTAGATGCCAATGAGCTTCTATGTAGGGAACTTATTTTGTCATAAAAATGGATATTGGGTCAAGGAATGAATCTATGGGAAAGGGAGTGGGGAGACTGAGGGTGTATATTACGGATATTACGGAAACGTCTGGGCAGTAAAAACGTATCCACGAGTTGTTGAAAGGATGCAAAAACATCATCTATATACAGTGAGGAAAATAAGTATTTG
This sequence comes from Romanogobio albipinnatus, assembly GCA_023566225.1. Classification (NCBI taxonomy): domain Eukaryota; kingdom Metazoa; phylum Chordata; class Actinopteri; order Cypriniformes; family Gobionidae; genus Romanogobio; species Romanogobio albipinnatus. The sequence goes on along the minus strand of CM042249.1, from coordinate 7,771,996 downwards.
AACACCGCTATTTTGCAAGTTCTCCCACTTGGAAATCATGGAGGGGTCTGAAATTGTCATCGTAGGTGCATGTCCACTGTGAGAGACATAATCTAAAAAAAAAAATCCAGAAATCACAATATATGATTTTTTTAACTATTTATTTGTATGATAAAACATCAAAGTCAATTGACACAACAATGACCGTAGGCTACAAACAAAAAAACTTGAGATTATTTGGCCTGTTTGTTAGTTTTGCTGCAATAAAAAAAAAAAAAAAAAAAATAGTGTTGTCTGAAACAAAATAGCAATACGTTAATGTTAAAGGTTGTCCTATAAGAAGTCACCATAACGGCCTTAAAAACCTAAAGCAAATGAGGTCTAGAGCATTTTTAAGTCAAATCAAATTAATTTGATAGCACAAATTAATTGAACTGGGAGATTTTAATATATATAATAGAAACTGGAGCAGGTGTGAATTGAGTCTGTGTTCACTCATTAGTGAGCGATTTCAATCACTACATAGGCAGTAACTCACACAAATGACCCTTGACATTGAAGACTTACTTTTGATTTCATTAAAATTCTGTGAAATATTACATTTTGTATTTGGACTGAACCTTTTAGCAATAATAGTTGATATTTAAGAAATTACATTTATATCATTTTATTGCTTCTTTTACTTATATTGATTCTTAAAATAAAAAAACAAAACAAAATAATAATAAAAAAGTATACACACACACACACACACACACACACACACACACACACACACACACACACACACACACACACACACACACACACACACACACACACACATATATTATACAGCTGAATGTGAACGGGACTTTTATTCTGGTGCGGTGACATGACGTCATAAGGCTGCGCAGCTCATGCATCTGTTGTGATTCGGCTGAAGAAAGGTTTGTTTTAAGAATTTGATCTGTTTAAATCAATAGAAACACACTGAAACCCATCCAGCTAAAAAGATATTGATGGAGAGTTGGGAACACAAGTCAAATAATACATGTTTTGGATGGAATGGACATAAAGAGGCTGAGGATAAACGTTAGGAGGGACAAGAATAGATGTCCTACAGTGGCAATTCCTACAATACCTCGGGGGTTATTTCCATACCCTATAGTAGACCTGCACATTTTAGAAGAAATTAATAAAAAAAAGGGATATGTTCACAAGAAAGATATTGCACAAATATACATGGAGCACAATTATAGTCAGGAAATTAAAATATTTACAGATGGATCAAAAGATCCTGATTCAGGAAGTACAGCAGTTTCAGTACACATTCCTCATGTTGGGATAGATGAAAATGAGGAAGCTGATCAATTGGCAAAGAAGGCTTTAAAACACACCAACATAGATATAAACATATCACTAAGTAAAGCAGAAATTAAAGGGATAATTAGAGGGGCTTTGATTAGGAAATGGCAACAGATGTGGGATGGGGAGGTAAAAGGTCGTCAGCTATACAACATTCAAAAACAAGTTGGAAATGGAAGGAAAAACTTTGGAAGTAGGAAGGAGGACACTATAATATCTAGACTCCGTATTGGTCACACAGCTCTAAATCATTCACTATTTATTATTGGAAAACATGAATCAGGCAATTGCTATAAATGTGGTTTACCAGAGACTGTGGAGCACGTGTTATTAAATTGTGTAGAATATGAAAGAGAACGAATTCAATTAATAGAAGAATTAAGGTTATTGAATATGTGACACTTGAGACAATACTAAAGACCTCAGCACAGTATAAAGTATATCATGCAGTTATTTATTATTTGAAAATTATAGGTTTAATAAATAGGATTTAAGGTTACATTGTAAAGAATATTTTATATATATATATTAGGGCCGGGACTCGATAAAAAAAATTAATCTAATTAATTAGAGGCTTTGTAATTAATTAATCGAAATTAATCGCATATAAATATTTGACCTGAGAACAGTGAGAAGTAATTTTTTTCACATGGATTTTTAGTATACCATTGAATAATGACTGAATACATAAGCTTAATCAACAAAATATTGTTTATTTATTTCAGTCCAGCAGACCAGTGACTTAATTACCCTGGTCTTGAAACCAGTCATCTGGTGGAGTGTGGGTCCTTTTAACTTTACTCGGAGTCGGGCTAACGTCCACGCTAACTCCTATGTGTTTTGCGTTGAGGTGATATTTGAGGCTCGATGTGCTGCGGTGATACGCAAATTCCTTGTTGCATAGCTTGCACACAACCATGCTCTTATCGACGCTTCCATCCTTTCGTTTTTTAAAACAAAATTTCCCATCCACGGGGCCAAGCAAAGCGGTCTCGTCAGCTTCTTCGTTCATGTTCACTGTGGTTTGTTGTTGTCAGAAGTCAAGAACGCTAGTTGGTGCTCCAGTATAATCGGTCCGTCGAAACTCATTCATTGAAAAACGTTCCGCGGTGCAAAAATAAGTGTGGTTAAATTTTTTTTTTTTTTTTGCGTAATTAATCTTAATTAACGCGTTAAAGTCCCGTAATTAATTAATCTTAATTAACGCGTTAAAGTCCCGGCCCTAATATATATATATATATATATATATATATATATATATATATATATATATATATATATATATATATATATATATAATATATAAAACATTTTTATTATTTTTTATCCATTTTATTTATTTTTTGTTTGTTTTGTTGGTTGTCACTAATATCTGTTGTGCTCCATACTCTAGTCCAGTAGGTGGCGGAAATGCACCGTTTGCCACCCGCCATTAAAGGTCCCGTTCTTCGTGTTTTTTTTAAAGCTTTGATTGTGTTTACAGTGTGCAATATAACATGTGTTCATGTTTCGTGTGTAAAAACACAGTATTTTTAACACAATTTACTTATCTGTACACCGCTGTTTTCACTGTCCTAAAAACGGCTGATGACTTCCTTGTTCTATGAAGTCCCTCCTTCAGAAATACGTAACGAGTTCTGATTGTGCCAGCGGTTCCCGTGTTGTGATTTGACCGCAGCTTAGCGAACGTGGCACGGTTCCTGTGTTGTGATTCGACAGCAGCTTAGCGCACGTAACTTGCACGGAAAGGTCACGCCTCTTAACGGGGAGATGTATGCGCTCAATGATCTCTACAGCGTCCCTGGGAAAGCCAAACAAAGGTGATTTGACTCCGGGATGAAAATAACAGCGTCTCGACGACATGGCGACAAACACACTCAAACGCACCACTTCCTTTTCTCCACGTGACACTTCCTCTTCTCCACGTGGGACAGCAACAAGACCACGCCCTCTTTTTCGCATATTCTTGTGGGCGGAGGTTAGTCTGTTCTACTGACGTCATTTATGAAGGAAGTACCAGGATGTAGTCCAAGCCGGCCGTTCGCTGTAGGCTTTGAAAGGGGACTTCTGAAAATATCTCGCTTGGCATTGAACTTTGAGCTTTATAATTTTACAGGTATTATTTATGCTCTAACAGCAACATTACACACTAACTAAAGTTTGAACAATGGGATCACGAAGAACGGGACCTTTAAAAGTAAAAAGAAGAAGAAATCAATAAAAACTGTTCAATGATTCACAGTTTTTACAAGCAACGTGAAATTAGTTTATTCACTATTGAATATAACATTGTTGAAGCTTTATCTAACTTTAATTAGTTATAATTTGTGTAACTAAATCGCATCCACACCAGTAACAGCAAAGCTGCGTCTCATTTCTCTCCCTCTATCATGAATCACTTCATCAAACACGAGTTCAGTCACTGGCGAGTAGAGATGGAGAAAGGCCCTGTCCCAAATGGCACACTTCATGTGCACTTTCGGTCTTGTGGACTATACAATGGCCGCTGCGTGCACATGTCCGTTAAAGGGTTATGAAACCCCAAAACACTTTTTTTGAGATGTAAACAGATATGTATAGGCTGCACATCATTGAAAACACTAAAGGTACTCATTAATGTTATTCATATGTAAAAAATAGTTATTTTTGCATTTTTCAGAGCGATTTCTGTCTTCCGGTTTGAAAAGCTGAGTCGGAGCAACGTCAAAGAAGCTGACGTCGACCATTTTGAGCGATTCTCGACATATATTTATGACCTGAAGCTCAGTCAATCCAATCACTGCGCTGTAGTGTACATAAAATATAATTTAGTTATTATGCATGAGACAGTCACTTCTGTCAGGTTCGTCTTCCATCATTATTGTTGAGACATGGTGGGGAAGTTTTGGAAGCAGCGTGCGGAAAAGTCAAGGAGGAAAGTGAGGTGTTGTTTTCAGCGTGTCGTGAAGGTGCTCCCTGGATTACTTTCGTGTGGGTAAAGACCGATAATCTACGGTGGAACAGCCGAGGCCGATGGTTGCGTTGATACGAAGTAAGGGCGCTGAGCAAGCTGTAACCGGGACGCCGTCTGTGGAAGCCATTGCTAAAGATTCGGTAAAGTAAAATGAACCTGCAAGCGTTGACATTAATTTCTTAATTTATGTCAGGAGTACAAAATAACCGATCTGTAATGAAAAATATTTTGAATGAAATATCAACTGTAAAATAATGCGACTGACACAGAGCTTCAGTAACGAGAGTTTACTCAGCTTCGGTTTTTACTGTGAACACCAATGCATATAACAAGTAGGAGGAGTCATAGATCGACTACGGAGGCCGGAGGGCCACTTAAAGAAACATTGTCAAAATGACAATACATTACATCAACAAGAATCAAAAGTCACGTCTTCTCCGTCACAGACATGCACTAACCCGCATGTGTTCAGGCTCTTAGTGAAACAGTGTGCATATTTGGACAAATATACTAGCTGCCGGGTTGTCACGGGCAACCCAACGTGCGCCGCTTCAGATGCGCGGGCGATACTATGAAACCTCATACGGGGTTGAGTTCCATCGCTTATACCCCGATCTAGTTTCTTTTCTGGTGCACCAGAAAAGGGGCTACTTTGGCTGATAAGCCTGGGTGACCTGAGGATTACAGTGAGGCTTCCCCGCCTAGTACATCTCCGTGCGCCCCCACTCCTCTATCGCATCGCAAGCATGCAGAGACTGTGGTCATGGGTGGTTCATGTTCTCTCATGAAAGCGTTACCACATCGGCACGTTGTTCATCTTGCCAAACAATGTGCATATAGATTTATCACATGTTTGCAAAATATTTCGTCATACAGAATAACTTTTAATTTCTCACTGAATTAGCCTATGCTGATCTGAAGAGCTGAATGACATTTAGAGCGATCTCTGTGTGTTCCTGCTGCACGCCACTTATGATCTCAGAGCAGGGACGTGCACAGGGGGGTTGCTCAGGTTGCCCGGGCAACTGCCCTTCTCGACTCACGTTGCCCTTCCGAGGTGGAAAAAATAAATAAAAAAATCGTACAATGGATGCAGAATTTCACGTAGGCCTAGATAAAAAAAATAAAATCGCAAAGCCTCATTCACTTCCATATTCGGGCACCCGTCCGAAAGTGAAAGTCAGTAGGGGGAAAGGGCAAACTCTGTTTCTGTGGCTGCAGCGCTGCACGCGACCGGCACCTGAGATGAGCCTGCATGAGCGGCTCTAGAAGGAGATTGTCGCGGTTGTCGGGTGAGACGACTTAACGTTTTCGGAAAGGTATAACAAACGGACGATCATCATCATCAAGTTTTATGAAATTAATTAAAATCTTCATAAATCCAGGATGAGTTTGCCACATTTAGCTTAAATAATCAGACAGATAGCTTGCAGACAAGCAGCCTAGGCTACTGTGTTTTTGGTAGGCATTAGGCAAACTAAGCTACATGTCTGCTGATAGTTAGTTTCTCACATTTCGTTTTAGCAAGAAGAATGAATGATGGAAGTAATGCATCACATTAATTATTTTATTCAAAATGGTTAAATGCCTAAATCCTGTCACTATTTTGGGTATTGTTTGAAGCCAAGAAGCCACTGAAAAGAGGTGGGTTCAGGAGAGGGAGAGACGATTCAGGGAGGCAGCAAAGGGCAGCACATCACTGCAGGGTTGGCTGCGAAAAAGTTGTCTTTGCATTGCCGGTTTGAAAATTAGCTAATTTTAATGCGCCTAATGACACTCCACTATTTATGCAAACGATTCCCTCTTTCCACACAATACCCATCCCACCTTTTCGCAGTCGACCACGCCCCTTTTTGGAAGCCTTTTCAAATCGAAGGTGTGAAAAAACACCGCTGCAGCAGGGGGTTTCATGACCCTTTAAGTCAACGAGACTGCAGGGTGTCCCATTTGTCATTTTAGGTCTCAGAAGGGTGCTCGCGAGCGCCCCCTTTGAGGTCGATATGCGCCCTCGATGCGTACTGGCGCGAGCTACGACATTACGTCATGAAAGTGCAGACTCAGAGGAAGACCGTGAGGGTTTAGGGTGCCATTTGGGACAGGGCCATACTGAACTTTTTGACACCCAGAGTCAATTGAATTAAATACTTTGCAAAATGATTCAGTGATTCGATTCACGACTTGTGCTGCTCAAATTGTAAATGAACGAGAACAACAAACACTAACGTGTCTTGACAACTTTTACAAACTAACTGCTGCTAATGTTTTCATGAAAGTGTAATTATTTAAATACAATCTGTAATTCATTAAATATCAAATGTAGATCGTAAATGCCACAATGTGTCTATATAGTAATCTGTATCTGTAATCCATTGAAGAGATATTTCACCCAAAAATGAAAATTAGCCCATGATTTATTCACTCTCAAGCCATCCTAGGTCTATATGATATTCTTCTTTCAGACATTTTTTTCCGTAAGTTGAATACAGAAGGCGATTTAGGAAGGCGAATAGCCAGTACTTTTTAAATATAACTCTGATTGTATTCGTCGGAAAGAATACTGTCATAAACACCTAGGATAACTTGAGGGTGAGTAAATCATGGGCTAATTTTCATTTTTGGGTGAACTATCCCTTTAACTCTCTCTGACTCTTACCAGAGACTGAACTACTGAACTAGAGCTGATTGAGACACTCAGAGATTTAGTTTGGATTTATTTTTCTCATCTTAAACAGGACAAACACACAGAAAAACTCCTGGTGAAGCGACTGAGATCCACGCGACACACTATAATAAAGATGGCGTTTATTAAAGAGGAGAGTGAAGATGTGAAGATTGCGTTTATTAAAGAGGAGAGTGAAGATGTGAAGATTGCGTTTATTAAAGAGGAGATTGAAGACATGAAGATTGCATTTATTAAAGAGGAGATTGAAGAAAGGAAGATAGAAGAAACATTCAGAGTGAAACATGAAGAAACCAAGGAACACACAGGTTGGTTTCATTCTCAAAGCTGAAGTCATTTGATCATTATTACAATGTCCAACTCTACAGAAATGGAGAATATACAGAAGTATAATCATACAGCCATTTAATCCTGTAGTAGCCTAAATAAAACAATTATTTTGTGTAACATTAAACCCAATATCTACTTGCTCTAAACATTTTAACATCCCTGAACATAAATAGCAGTAAATAAACATTAAATCAAGCAATAAATAATCCAGGGCTCCAGACTAACATTTGAGAGAAGTAGCACTGGTGCCACTAACCTCTACAGAAGCGCTGAGGTGCGAGGGGGATTTTTATCATAAAGGCCATTTAATCATAAAATTGCTATTATTTTGCATTGATAAATGCCTTTACTAATGATATTATGGCCTGGTTTCACAGCCAGGGCTTAGACTAAACCAGGATTAGGCCTTAGTTCAATCAAGGGTCCATTCTTCGATGATTCTTGAGATGATTTGACGGATCCCAGATCTTTTAATCGTGATAACTGATGTCTGGCTAATTTGGTTCTTCAAAAAAAAATGTCTGGATTAAATTACTGGATATTAAGATTACTGCAATTGGCTGGTCTCAAGTCAAAGTAATGATATAGTAATGATATAATCAAAAAAGCCACCTGGCAAAAAACTTGACAAATTACAAACCCCCATGAATTTCTGGACCTTTATTAGGAAACTTAGCCAAACGACCAAACCAAAATAAAAGTTATAATAGATAAATGATTATTTTTTGAACATGACTCAATTATTTACATTCATGATTTACAGTATTTGTACACACTTTACATTTTTATTTCAATGTTATAATTAGCAATTCTTGTAATTTTTAAGCCGATTTGTTACGTGACAGCATTAATTAAAGTTTCTTAAGATCAAGTTCTCTGCATCTCCTGCGCCGCATCAAGCCATTCCCCAATAATATCCATCATCACTCAAATGAATGCACGGCTCAGAGTAACTGTACAACGTGTATGTAAGACTCAAATATAATTATAAAGTAATTATTCCATCACAAATATATCTCTCAATCAAGTGGCCGTGTCTATAGTATTATACACATTTTACACAACATTATAATATTATTTTCAAATAAATTTTTATTAATTATTTAAAATTATTATTGCCCCTGGTTCAGTAATGAACTCTTGTAATAAAGACGCAGTGGCTGGGACAGATTTTAGGTATCACTTGCTTGATGAACCAAGCCGAATGGAGAAGTTGTGAGGAAGTGTTGGTTGAGACTAGAAACAGATCTGTCTTTGCAAGGTTGAGTTGATTCAGAAAGATTCGTCTGTCAGGCAGGCTGAGATGTGAGTAGTTACCGTTGGATTTAGAGGTAGAGTTGTGTGTCATCAGCATAGCAGTGATAGGAAAAAACATTTCTGAAAGACAGATTCTTGTGATGACGTAGATGGAGAAGAGAAGTGGTCCAAGCACTGAGCCCTGAGGAACCCCAGTATCTAGATGTTGTGATTTAGACACCTCACCCCTCCACGACACCCTGAACGACCTACCTGAGAGGTAACCACTGGAGTGGTTAACAAGTAATGTTTTGGTCAACACATTAAAACATTTAACTACTTATGCTCTGGGACCATTTTTGGGATTTCCGCCTGGATTTGGCCTACCCAAATTGAAAAGCTTCCCCTACCCACATACAGTGGTCTAAATGCCCCCCCCCCCCCCCCCCCCCAAAAAAAAGAAACAACAACCCAAAAACAAATATACAGTTTGTTAAAACACAAACTCAAAGGTCTTTATTCCAAGCCAGCAAAATAAAAGCTCTGTCTACCTTGAAATTGTTACATAAATTGCACAGCAAATATCAGTCTTCCAGAAAAATGCAGCTTTTTTTGTGATTGTTGCAGGCAAAAATACTTGATTATGCGGCACGTTTTCTTAAAAAATGCGATGGAAAATGCGGGATATTTATGCAATTTTATGCGATAACTTGCAAAAACTGCGGTTTGATGAAAAAGAGAAAAAAAGCTAATATTTTTATTTGAATATTTAAGTTCTCATCTTGTTTTATTGAAGACCTTAATAAACACATGGCTAAATTTGGTCCGATTTCAAAACAATGCATCATGAAGCTTCGAAGCGTTATGAATCAGCGAGTCGATTCATGATTCGGATCGCGTGTCAAACTGCTGAAATATGTGACTTTGGCGATCCGAACCGCTGAATCGACTCACTAATTCATAACGCTTCGAAGCTTCATGATGCTGTTTTTTGAAATCGGTCAACACACTGGGAAACTGCTTTGCACGTCTTTTGCTGTTATTTTTGTTGGTAAATGGGAATTTGCGCTTCATCATGGTTTCACCGATATCTATGGTTTCAACGCGGGGTTTGCAGCTTTTCGATGACGTTCACGTCGGGTAATTACATCACTTCAAACGTTCCCATGGCAATAGGGGGAAATGGCGGCTCTTGTGTGAAGTAAACAAACATTTTTCAACTTTCTGCTAATATATATGACTTTTTTGCAAAGAAAATGCAGGGATTATGAAATCATGCTAGCCCCGCATATTTTGCACGTGGAAATAGGTAATTTACGCGGCGAAAGTGCGCCGTATTTGAAAAAATGCGGTCCCCGCATAAATATGCGGACTTTGGCTGATTATGCATTAAATCATGCGATCGCATAATCGCGTTTTTCTGGAGGGACTGAAATATTTGTAATTATATTTAATTTATAATGATTATTATATTTATAATAATTAATACAATTTTAATTTCTAAATTGTTAGGTTATATAACAACATATATGATATACCATGAAATCACCAAAATCTTGCAAAAAAAATGCAATTTTTGGTCTAACCACCCACCACTACTCCATGCTTGGTCAAACACCTGCAAAATTCAACCCAACCCCCAAATTTAACCCTAAGTCTTTAGAACTGCTTGAAATTTACAGGCAGGCGTCTTTTTCTTAAAGCTTAACTCAGACAGTGGCCCTCCTGGACCAAAGCTGCCCACCCCTGGTCCCTAGAATAGCATAGGTTATATAACATACTACCCTATACCCTGGTATTGATGCTTTAAATGTTTAAATTATTTTATGTATGTTTTTGCCCTAGATCTCATTGCATTGAAAGAGACAAGTCATGAACTTAATGAAAGGGAAGAAGAGAAAGACCATTATGATAAACATCATGATTTCATGACTGGAGAAAGATCGACACAAGCTAAAAAGACTCCCTCACAAAAAAGAGCTCAAAAGACAGGAACTAAAAGTTATTTCACCTGCCAACAGTGTGGAAAGAGTTTCACTGAAAAAGGAAACCTTGAAGTCCACATGGGAATTCACACTGGAGAGACCCCATTCGCCTGCCAACAGTGTGGAAAGAGTTTCAGACGTAAAGGAAACCTTGACAGGCACATGAGAGTTCACACTGGAGAGAAGCCTTACACCTGCCAACAGTGTGGAAAGAGTTTCAACCGAAAAGAAAACCTTAAAATCCACATGAGAATTCACACTGGAGAGAAGCCTTACAGCTGCCAACAGTGTGGAAAGAGCTTCACTGAAAAAGGAAACCTTATAGCCCACATGAGAATACACTCTGGAGAGAGCCTTATCCCTTGCCATCAGTGTGAAAAGAGTTTCAGACAAAAAGGAAAGCTTGTAGCCCACATGAGAATTCACACTGGAGAGAAGCCATACACCTGCCAACAGTGTGGAAAGAGTTTCACTCAAAAAAGAAGCCTTGTAATCCACATGAGAATTCACACTGGAGAGAAACCTTACATCTGCAAACAATGTGGAAAAAGTTTCACTGAAAAGGGAAGCTTTATAATCCACATGCGAGTTCACAATGGAGAGAAGCCTTACACCTGCCAACAGTGTGGAAAGAGTTTCAACCGAAAAGCAAACCTTAAAACCCACATGAGAATTCACACTGGAGAGAAGCCTTACAGCTGCCAACGGTGTGGAAAGAGTTTCACTGAAAAAGGAAACCTTACAGCCCACATGCGAGTTCACAATGGAGAGAAGCCTTACATCTGCCATCAGTGTGGAAAGAGTTTCAACCGAAAAACAAACCTTAAAGTCCACATGAGAATTCACACTGGAGAGAAGCCTTACACCTGCTCTCAGTGTGAAACTAGTTTCACTGAAAAAGGAAGCCTTATAGCCCATATGAGAATACACACTGGAGTGAAGCCTTACAGCTGCCAACAGTGTGGAAAGAGTTTCAGACGTAAAGAAAGCCTTGACAGTCACATGACCGTTCACACCAGAAAGAAGCCTTACACCTGCACTCTGTGTGGGAATGGCTTCACACGGAAAGTAAACTTTAGGAAACACCTGGATATGCACACTGGAGAAAAGCCATTTACGTGTGATCAATTTTGAAAGAGTTTCAGATGTAAACAAACCCTTAATTACCACATGAGAATTCACACCGGAGAGAAGTCATTCATATGTGGTCTGAATCAGTGGACTCACTCATCAGTATTCTTCAAGAGAAGCTGCAACTACAAGGACAGTTTTTTTTTCCCCCTGCAATTTGAGGACCCTGATTTTGGGGATGCACTTTGCAACCTGTCTGAGATCTCAGAACTGCCCAATGAAAGAGCAGTCTTACATATTCAGTGGTCCAACTCTTCACTTGATGAAACAAACAGCCTACCATCCATCTCATCTCTTGATACTGCTAGTCTTAACACCTCTGAAGGATCCTCCCACAGTCTATGTACAAAGGTATTTACGCAATGCCTTAGAATGGCCTTTGCCATTCCCCATACCAACTCTCTCATTTGATTTGAATTGTATTATTCATTGCATTAATACAATTGAATTGTTTGTTATGAACAGATTTGTGAGTTCAGAATCACCATCAAAGACCTTCTGGGAGTCTTCATGGCAGCCATTGACATGTACACACCGAAGCTCCTGAAACTTTACAGAGACAGAAAAGGAGCTTTCGGACAGGACATGGATGCGCTCCTAGAAAGACTTGATGACAGGGTAAGTTCAATTTCAATGTTTTGATAGTTTGATCCATGTTAATTTGGCTGATGATAAATACAGAATTACTTATTCTCTTGTCATTCCAAACATGGAAGACTTTCATTCATCTTCTGAACACAAATGAAGATATTTGTTATGAAATCTGAGAGATTTCTGTGCCTCTATTGACAGTCTATGCAACTGACACTTTCAAGCCCCAGAAAGGTAGTAAAAACATTTAAGTAGCCCATGTGGCTCCAGTGGTTTAACCTCAGTTTTGTGAAGTGACGCTAATGTGTGCAAAAAAAACCCCAAAAAATGACGTCTTTATTCACAAAAAATGAATCTCCAACGTACGTTCACGAGAGCACCATGATGCATTGTTGATGCAAGAGCCAGCCCGTTTTTGCTGGGAGTCTCTGTGTTTCAAACCCATCTCCCGCCCGCCCACCTCCTGTTTTGTTATTTCTCCCAGGAATCTCCCGTAATTTGTATATCCCAAACCTCGTTATATGAATAATCACATTAATTATTCCAAGGTTGTACAGTTGCCAGATTTTGTATGAAATGCCTACTCATACAATCGCCACATCCATAGACTGTAAAAAAGGATCACATCATACACATTTCAACCCATTTGTGACCTCAACCTGGCAACCTGGCTGTTTATATCTGCGAAATCAAGCATCGCTGGTAGAAATGGAGAAGACTCAGCTGGTAGCATCCATTTTTATTATTTCATTATATGATCACTTTTGTTCATGCAAATGCTTTTAAACCATTCAAGAGCGACAAGGCAAAGAGAACGCGCTGTCTGTGATGCGCTGCATTACAAAAGTAGCCTAATTACTCACTAAATACGCACTGCTCTTTCTTGACTAAATAACTTTTGTAGCTTTAATATTTATTAATCCAAATAGGCTATAATGTATAATTTATGGAGTGCAAACTGATAACTTTTAAATGTATGTATATTTCCTACTTGTTATACAGGTTGGAAGGGCACAGACCATAGCCTATGAAAAATGTATTATTGGTTTATTGGGTGTATTATATGTGAGGATTGTTCTTAAATTCACTTAAATGAAAAGTTATATTTTTTAAACACTAATAAATATCAATGTGTTATTTTATTGAAGTGTCTATGAAATGTACATCTGGACATCAGTAACTGTAGCCTATCAGTGATACTGGCCTTCGTTCATAAAAAGATGCCATTAAACAAATATTTAAAAATATTCTGTCTATATGTTGTTTCTACATTAATTTGGAGATTAACGGCGAAATTACATTATAAATATATATTTAAAAATTACGTTTTTAATGGTGATTTAATCATGATTAATCACAGAAATAAATATATGTGGTTAATCTAGTTAATTATTTGAATTGATTGACAGCAAAAAAAAAAAAAAGTATACATTTTTATTAAAAATTATGTATTAATTCCATGTTGATATCTGCGCAATGTATGTGTATTTAGCCTGCCTCTGATATCCAGCAACCCCCATACCCCCTAATAACTCATTGATCGACCCCCACCCCCACTCAGAAGTCTCCCGCATTTTGATAACCAAATGTTGCAGGTATAGTTGAGATGGAACGTTTTTTGATAAAGATGACAAGAGTGCATGTAGGAACACCGGTCTCTGAGGGGGCCAAAGAAGCAGAAAAGAAAGAGGAGTTAGAAAGAGAGGTTTGAGAGAGAAATTCCTGATCCAAGACATGAGAAGTTAGTTGCGGCTGCCAGCTGCTCCACAGGTGCGGCCACAGCTAGCACTAAAATAGCTATCGCGCCGACTGATTTGAGCCAGTCACCAGTTAATGGACCAAGACGCCCTCTTCTTCGACGTTATCCAGCCACAAAAGTTGGACTGCAGGATCGCTACTTTAATCGTAAATGGTATGAGCATTATAATTGGCTGGAATATTCTATTCTAATGGACTGTGCTTTCTGCTTCGCATGCCGCCACTTTCAACGTCCCGGAAACCACGGAGAGAAGACAGCATTTACTCAGGACGGCTACCAAAACTGGAAAAAGGCGACAGGTTCGTTCAAGACACATAATGGTAGTGTGGAGCATAAATATGCAATGGCAGCTTGGAATGAGTGGACTGTTCAGAGAGAGTCTGGCTCAACAATATGCAATGCTCTGAGTGATGGGCATGAGAAAATAGTCCAAGAGAACAGAGAGTATATGAGAGCAGTTGTAGAGTCATTACGTTATACAGCATACCAGGGACTTTCACAGAGAGGAGACACAGAAAATGATACGGCTGTCAATCAGGGTAATTTCCTTGAGCGTTTACGGGTCATGGGCAAATTCAACAAAACAGTAGCACAGAAAATATCAGATAACCCTAGGAATGCTAAATACACGCATCATGACATGCAGAACGAAATACTAGCAATTATGGCAAACATGATTCGGGATCAAATAAGTGCTGAAGTACAAGATGCTGAACTATTTGCATTGATGGTGGATGAGAGTAAGGACCTCAGCAAAACGGAACAAGTGTCTCTGGTGGTGCGCTATGTAAAAAATGATGAAGCTGTGGAAGAATTTCTTCATTTTACTCCAGCTGACGGGTTAGATGCTGAGTCCCTTTTCGTTACCGTCAAAGAGACTCTTTGTAAATGTAACATTGATCACACTGCCTGCATTGCTCAGTGTTATGACGGAGCTGCCGTGATGTCTGGTATTCACAACGGTGTCCAGGAGAAATTCAGAGAAGAGGTCCCTCAGGCAATCTGCATTCATTGCTACGCACACCGCCTCAATCTTGTTCTAGTGGACTGTGTTAGAAACGTTAAGGCAGCAGGCGATTTTTTTTGTTATTGTGCAAGACATGTACAAGTTCTCAGGCTCATTTGTCCATGCCCATTTCGCTAAGAAGCAAAAGGAATTTGAGCCTTCACAGCAGCCCATTGAATTAAAGAAACTGTGTGATACGAGATGGTCTTGCCAGTACCGCTCGTTGTGGGCACTGCAAAAAACCCTTCCAGCCATCAATGACCTTAAAGGACATTAAATCGCAGCCAAATTCACGCAGATCGACTGACGCACGGTCACTACTCTCACTCATTGATGCTGAATTCATCCTCCACCTTATCCTGTTTGAGGATCTGTTCCGCTCTGCAAAGTTTCTGTCTGACACTCTACAGTCCCCTGATCTTTTGCTCGAGACTGCCACTGACCTTGCACACTTAGTCATCACAAGCATAAAAGAAAAGCGCACGGAGGACTCCTGGAGCGCAAATGTCGGTGTCACCATACCGCCGCCGTCCCTACAAGAGAAGAAGCAATCCCAAAAGCCACACCATCTACGGGACTTTATAATTGAAGCTCCAATCGAACATCATCCACCCATGTCATCTTCGGATGAACTCCGAACATCCTCATTCTACCCTGTCATTGACTGACTAGTGAATGTAATGACCCGACGGTTTTCTGCAGAAGCAGGTGCAGTTCTAATGGGAACGTCAGCCCTCAACCCCACGCATGCCACATTCCTTCTAAAAGAGAGCCTTGTGCCCATGGCACAGCACTATGGAATCAGAGAGGACAATCTGCTGGCTGAAGTGCACCAAATGCGCTGGCTTTTGGAAAGAAAAAAAGAAAAGGGGGAAACAGTTAGCAATGCACTGGAGTTCCTATCCATGCTTAAACCTTACAAAGACTCCTTCGCGGACATTTATAAACTTTTACGCATATCTGTCACACTGCCAGTAACATCTGCGTCATGTGAGCACAGTTTTTCCTGCATGCAGCGTCTAAAAACCTACCTGATAAATAGAATGGCAAACCCTCGACTCAGCAACCTTGCATGCCTGTCCATACACGCCATACACAATGAACCCACAGACAAACTGCCCATCCCCCTCCAATTCATTAGCAAGGTAAATGCTACAGTCCAGAGAATTACCTCTAGCACCGCTCATTTGTTACTGTGACAGAACGCGTTCGTGACAACACAATACTAACATTACAGGGGATACATGGAGCACGGGGAAAACTGCAATACAGTAGTGACCACCCTATTCATGTAACAGTGTCACAAACGTTACATTAGATCTAGCTAATTATACTGTTACAGTAGGCTAGTCGTCTAAAAACATAACGGAACACTTAACGCAGCCGCGGGTGATCCGCTTTGTCCTGTCTGTACTATCGATGGCCTGGCCGTATCCTTCAGCACACGTTTCAAGGTCCATGCGTCAAATTCCATTTTTTCAAAATAGTCGTCCTCTGTGAAATGTTCAGAGCAAACGCGATGGTGCTTGATGATGGCTACAGGTGTGTTTGGATATATATCCAGAGCAAGCAGCCATCGATTCATCAGGTCAGTGTTTTGGATTGGAATTCTATGAAATATCATTTTATTACCTGGTCTCCCCTGTTTATTGTCTCTATTGTCTCTACTGTTCTTTACAATACAGCGAACACCCATGATTGTAAACTATCTAGTAATTGCTGACTTTATTACTCCAACTCTAAGCAAACTCTCCTCCTCACCACAGGGCTTCTCAGGTGCTGCGACAAATCACTCCGCACTCCCCAGAAGTAGAGCAGTGCTGCGCCTTCTGAGAATATAGTACCCAGTGTGTATACGTTTATAAGATGGCTGTGTCTCATGTAACCTTGTTATTTGTACACGCTGTGACTATACACATCACATCATGTAAATAGGAAAATGTTGGTGTTATTTTGTCACTTATTGAGCAGTAGGCTAGTTGGAGCCATGTACTTCCAGTGTTTGTGCTAAGCTAGGCTAGACATTATGTTAGAGTAGAGTTATGGCACGCACAGAGATGAGAATGGTATGTATGGACTTATCTAACTCTGGGGAATACAGTTAAAGGGTAACTTCAGTGATTTAGCATTAGGCTTTGTATCAGTAGAAACCCGGTAGTATTTTCAAATTATGGTACTTTCCCCCCTCATATCCCCCTGAGACGAGAGAATAATGCATTTTATTTCTGGAAAAAAATCCTCCAATGACGCAAATATCGCCATTTTGCGTCATCTGAGGATTTCTTGGCCAGAGGCTAAAGACTACAGCCACTAGATGGAGCTGTTCCGCATGTTATCAACCCGCCCATAGGGGAGAGATCTCACGCACAGAGAATGTAAGACACAGAAAGCCGCACGGACAATCATAACGGAGCAATGCAGAGCAAAGTGAGTGTTTCAACTTTTCAATGAATTCCTGTGACAGTTTAGCTTCCATATGCGATCTGAAAACGTGCCAGATTGGAGCTTAACGTTACCTCAGCTCTGCTCAGCTCTTCGCGATGAATGAAATCTGACACTCTGCGTCTGTGCCGTGACTTTCGTTCGGCTCACTCACACTTTATTGAAAAGACACGTTCAGTTTTTAATTGTAGTGTTTATTCTCTAACTGAACGAAATTATTGTTTTACTATGAAGATCAAAACGACGGTGTACGGAGTGGCCTCGTAGGGCAGCGAAGCAAGTGCATTCTGGGAGTTCATCCACATGAGACAAAAATACATTTTCTGTCTTTTCTCAGTCTAGAAGGCACCAAATTCAAAAATAATTTCACATTTCTACTGCACAAATGACCCAGGTTAAATACAAAGCTTAATGCTAAATCACTGAAGTAACCCTTTTAATAAGCCAAAGTCCCAAAAAGTTGGCGTGTTCCTTTAATTACTTACCCTCATGTCGTTCGACACCCGTATCCTTTGTTCATCTTCGGAACACAAATTATGATATTTTTGTTGAAATCCGATGGCTCAGAAAGGCCTCCATTGGCAGCAATGACATTTTCTCTCTCAAGAGCCATAACAGGTACTAAAGACGTCGTTACAAAGTCCATCTCACTACAGTGGTTCTACAATAATTTTATGAAGCGACGAGAATAGTTTTTGTGCGCAAAAACTATTGTCTTCCGCCTGGGCCTTTGACATGAACTCACAAAGCACAATGACGCATGCGCGAGAATATGACGTGGAGCCGGCGTTCAGACTCATGACTCTTAATTTGTGTTCCGAAGATGAAGAAAGGTCTTGCGTGTGTCAAACGACATGAGAGTAAGTCATTAATGATAGAATTTTCATTTTTGGGTGAACTAAACCTTTAAGCCACTGTAGTCACATGGATTACTTTGATGTCTTTACTACCTTTATGGGCCTTGAAAGTAGTCGTTGCATTGGCTGTCAAAGGAGAGACCAAAATCTATATAGATATAATTACTGTTTTAAAGATAAAGGAAAGTCTTACGGGTTTGGATCGACATGAGGGTGAGTAAATGATGACAGAATATACATTTTTGGGTGAATTAACCATTTAAAGCAGTGATGTCCAAACCTGCTCTTCTAGTGCCAATGTCCTGTAGAGTGTAGCTCCAACCTACCTGGTATTTTCTAGTAATGCTGTGGACCTTGATTATCTGGTTCAGATATGTTTAATCGGAGTTAAAGGCAAAATCAGCAGCACAGTTTAAAGTCTTTCCAGATTTCTGCTTATTATTTACTTGTTCTAGACCTGGTCTAGACCTTTGTGTTATCTGTTTTATTTTAATGTTTAACATTTTAATGTTAATTAAGGATTTCACATTATAAAACTATTTACCACTAGAAAGTTGAAAATTAGTCTAATGCATAGTCAGTTCATAGTCTTAAAACATTAAAATAACACTTTTTTGACACTAACAAATTAAATTCTAAACTAAAACATATTCTTATTGTGTTTGTGTCACAGGAAACTGAAGATGGGACAAAAGGGGTCTATGTTGACAGTTTCTATGTGTTGGAAGATAACACCCAAACGACAGAACATTGCTGTTGTACTGGAGGAGGTTGTTGTTCTGGAAGAACTTTTCCTATCCTAAAAACCTCAAGTACACTTTTGAGACGATTCAGAAGGTGTTCATGGAGCTAGGGTCTGGATGCAAACAAACTGTTATACGCAAAAACGGAACAGTGTGGTGGTATACCTTGTCACCAACAGTGTTGTTGTTTTTTTACTGATAAAAAAATGGTTGTTGGTGAGGCTTAGTTGGACCCGTTTCCAGTTCTTTTAATGATTTAAAAAGTTTAGGATTTGACATTGTCGAGACATTAAAAATACAAAACATGCTTTGATGTTTTATACAGACCGTTTAAACGGACAGTTTTACTCAAAAGAAACTGTGAAAACATGAAAACGATACTCGGTTACTTAACGTAACCTCGGTTCTCTCTAGAAGAGGGAACGAGTATTGCGTAAGTTCCTTACGCTACGGGAAAGTATTCTTTCTTCGAGATTTCTGAAAAACCCAAAATTATCCTTAATTTTGTAACATTGTCAACGCAGTGCGGCAGCCTGGCAGACCATAGCAGGCTATTCCAGCGTGCTATTGGCTGCTCTGCTGGCAACTGCAGCAGCCTATCGGTGAGCCCGCGTGACGTGGCGACCAATGAGGGCGCTTCGCGCCCACCTGGCTTTATTTGCCTACAGGTGGGGCGTGGCCACGTGTATATAAGCAGGGCTCACGGGCTGCATATTCGGTTTTCGTAGTTCTGAAGCGTAAAAGCCCGCGGGGCGCACGGCAAGGAACGCAATACTCGTTCCCTCTTCTAGAGAGAACCGAGGTTACGTTAAGTAACCGAGTATCGTTCTCTTACGAGAGGTTCTCTCGTATTGCGTAAGTTCCTTACGCTACGGGAACATATTGTCAACGCCGTGCGCGCCTCGCGTACAGCATATGTATCCCAGGGAACCGGGGACCATAACACTGCTCGGGCAGGGTGGCCGGTAAGGAAAACGGGCCACCACATCTACAGACACTTCATTCGAACTGACGGGTGGTTACAACGGGTGGTTACAACACCCTGTCCCATGAATGAGGGAACGGCACCTGCCGGTCTCCTTCAAATTCACCACACCTTGTCTCATGAATGAGGGAACGGCAACGCCGGTCGCCTTCAAATTCACAATATTTTGTTATATGAGTGAGGTAACGGCACCGCCGGTCACCTTCAAACTCACAACAGCTCGTCTCGTAAATGAGGAAACGGCACCGCCGGTCTCCTTCAAATTCACATGAGCCTAGTACCGAACTTACTACCAGTATGTGAGCTATGTCTGCGCAGAATCACTGGGCAGGACCAACAGCCCTATTGAACTGGTAACACTTTCGCCTGTAAGGCAGGAACTTCCAGATTGTAAAATCTCACGAACGTAGACGGGGAGGCCCAGCCTGCCGCCATACAGATATCGTGGATGGAAATCCCTCTGGCCCAAGCCCAAGAAGAGGCCATGCCTCTGGTGGAGTGTGCTCTGACACCTAGCGGGCACTGCAGGTGTTTGGAAGCGTATGCAGTTGCAATCGCGTCCACTATCCACCTGGAAAGGGTCTGTTTCGAGGAGGCGAGACCTTTAGTGCGCCCACCAAACGAAACAAATAGCTGCTCAGAACGCCTGAAGGCGGCGGAGCGTGTGACATAAACCCTCAATGCCCTGACAGGGCAGAGGATATTGCCACCGTCCCCCTCGTCGGATGCTGGCAGAGCCGAGAGGGAGATAATCTGCGCCCTGAAGGGAGTGCCAATCGCTTTGGGGACATAACCATGCCTCGGTCTGAGAATGACCTTAGAGTCATTAGGACCGAACTCCATACACGTCGGGCTCACTGAGAGCGCGTGTAGATCCCCCACGCGTTTCACTGAAGCCAGAGCTATCAGGAACGCGTTTTTTAGCGAAAGGAACCTTGGTTCCACAGTCTCGAGCGGTTCAAAAGGATGGGCCTTCAGGGCCTCTAGGACCAAGGCCAGATCCCATATAGGAACCGATGGGGGCCGCGGGGGATTCATCCGTCTGGCTCCTCTGAGGAAACGGATGATGAGCTCGTTCCTTCCTAGCGTGCTACCTAGCGTCGTCTGAGCGAACGCTGCTATAGCCGCCACATACACTTTGAGCGTGGAAGGGGACCTGCCCAGTTCCAAAAGCTCTTGGAGGAAGGAGAGCACCCGCTGGACCCCACATTGCTGTGGGTCCAATCCCTTGGAAACACACCACTCAGTGAACACCGACCACTTAGAACTATATAACCGCCTCGTCGAGGGGGCTCTAGAGTGTGAAATCGTGTTCATAACCCCTTCGGGCAGGTCAACGGGTATCCGTTGGTCACCCATACATGCAGAGACCAACGCTCTGGATGGGGATGCCAAACTGACCCTCCTGCTTGAGAGAGGAGGTCTGCTCTCAGCGGAACTGGCCAGGGGGGTGAGTGCGACAGCTTCACCAGCTCTGGGTACCAAATCTGGTTCTCCCAGCGCGGCGCTATAAGGAGCACCAGGCGGCGCGTCTCCCTGATTTTCGCTATGACCTGGGGCAATAGGGAAATCGGCGGGAAAGCATACAGCGGGAGGCTGGGCCAAGGTTGGGACAGCGCATCCTCGCTTTTGGACAGAAACCTCGGGCAGCGGGCGTTCTCTTTTGTTGCAAAGAGGTCGAGCTCCGCTCTGCCGAATAGGCGCCATACCAGCTGGACTGTCTGAGGGTGCAGGGACCATTCTCCTGGGAGAATGAGGCCCCTGGACAGCTTGTCCGGGCCCACATTGAGGTGGCCCGGTACGTGCGCAGCTCTCAGCGAGCGCAGCGAGCTGTGTGCCCACACGAGCAGGCGTTCTGTCAGATTGCCCAGACACCTGGACCTGACACCGCCCTGCCGGTTCACATAGGGCACCACTGTGGTATTGTCCGACCGGACCAACACGTGGTGTCCTCGTATAAGCGGGAGAAACTGCTTGAGCGCGTTCTCTACCGCTATCATCTCCAAACAGTTTATGTGTAGGAGCTTTTCCCCGCTCGACCAGAGGCCCGAGGCCGATCTGCCCTCGAAAACGGCGCCCCAACCCGTGGTGGAGGCGTCCGTCGAGATGACCTTGCGGTGTGAGATGGCTCCCATCGTCACTCCCCGCTGGTACCAGTCGGCTACTAACCAGGGCTCTAGGGCTGAAACGCAGCCCTGAGTCACTCTGATCCTGAAGCCTCCGGACGCCCAGGCTCTGTGAGGCACTCGGGCGTTTAACCAGCATTGCGGCGGGCGCATGCGCATTAAGCCCAGCTGGAGCACAGCTGCAGCTGAGGCCATACGTCCCAGCATCCTCTGAAAGAGCTTGAGAGGTGCGATTTTGCCCGGCCGGAAGTACGCATCCATGCGCCGAACTTGGCGCGCGCGTTGGGGTGACAGGCGGGCTGACATTGCCACAGTGTCCAGATTCAAACCCAGAAATGAGGTTGATTGCGTGGGCACTAATGAGCTCTTGGTCCAATTGACCGTGAGCCCCAGGCTGTCCAGATGGCTGAGCAGCATTGCCCTGTGGGCGAGGAGCTCGGCCTCTGACTGCGCCAGGATGAGCCAATCGTCCAGATAGTTCAACACTCGCATCCCTCGACCTCTCAGGGGAGCGAGGCCCGCGTCCATGCACTTCGTAAATGTACGGGGTGCTAGTGACAGGCCGAACGGAAGGACGGTGTATTGATAAGCCTGGCCGTCGAAGGCGAATCGTAAGAATGGCCTGTGACGCGGCGTTATCTTGATTTGAAAATATGCGTCTTTCAAATCTAGGGAGATTAGCCAGTCTCTCGGGCGAATATGCGCGAGGATCTGCTTGGTCGTGAGCATCTTGAACGATCTTCTCATAAGAGCTTTGTTCAGACGCCTCAGATCCAGAATCGGTCTGAGCGACCCAACCCTTTTTGGCACGAGAAAATACCGGCTGTAAAAGCCTGACTCGCTCATAGAATGGGGAACCGGTTCTATAGCCCCTTCGCACAGCAGTGTGGCTATCTCCGCTCGAAGTAGATGTGCTACTTCCTCGCTCACTCTCGTCTCCGTACGCGCACAGAAGCGCGGAGGGCGGCGAGCGAACTGCAGAGTGTAGCCGTGCTTCACTGTTTTCAGCACCCATTCTGATACACCTGGAATGGCTTCCCACGCTCTCGCGTGTGCCACACGGGATAGAACGGCCTCCGGGCTCGAAACGCCGCGCTTTGCGGGTTCGACGGCCTGTATAGGAGGGGCGGGCGCAGTGCGCGCGCTCTCTGTGCTGTGGGCCAGCCGATCGCTCGCGATGGCTGGCCGCCCTACACACTGTATCTCTGCCGCTTCGAGCAGGGAGTGGCTTGTGTGTGGCCTTACACTCGTCGTTCCGGCCACCTTGGGCTGAGAACAAATGGTGTGTGGCGCGGCGCATGGCGCCGGGGGCAGAATGTTCGCGAAAATGTGTGAGCGCGTTTGAGCGGGCACAACTCTTACGCGTGGAACATGACCGGTTAAGAGTGGCTGTGTGACAGCGCGTGTGGTGGTTAGGCGTGGGCGCAAATAAGCGGACACGTGACCTAACTCTAGCACTCGAGCGGCCGGTGGCCGCTTTATGTGAGTGAGAGACACGGGATTTGTGGTGCTTGGGTGCAGGGGTGAACACAAAAGTGGGCACGTTTACTGCATTTGAAAACACATACGGCGTGAGCCGTGCAACCAGAAAAAAGGCAACTTCGTGATTTCTCTGGTTCGTCATAAAAACGGCGGTTGTAGACAGGCGAGAGGGCAGTTTTGCCGGCTCGTTTGCTGCGTGAGAGCCATCTGCAGCAGCCACAGGAGTGGGGGCTGACAGGAAGAAGAGTTTTGACTGTGGTCCGACCACGGCGGGACTTAACCGTCGCTTCCCCCCTCTGCTAGGAGGACTTTGGAGGGGCTACAGTTGGAAACAGGCGAGAGGGCGAGTTCGCCGGCTC
Source organism: Romanogobio albipinnatus (assembly GCA_023566225.1). Taxonomy (NCBI): domain Eukaryota; kingdom Metazoa; phylum Chordata; class Actinopteri; order Cypriniformes; family Gobionidae; genus Romanogobio; species Romanogobio albipinnatus. Next base: position 7,748,005 of record CM042249.1, on the reverse strand, counting down.
GTAGGCTGCGTGGAAAACATCTGCAGTAGCCACAGGAGTGGGGACTGACAGGAAAAACAGAGTTTTAACGGTGGTCCGGCCGCAGCGGGACTTAACCGTCTTTTCTCTCCTTATGTATAGACATCCAAAAATACTCGAGCACCACGTGGTGCGAGTTAGCTTTCTGTATGTAAGAAAAGCTGGCCGTGAGCCCGGGTAAGCGGACAGTAAAACATTTTTATCTTCCGCGAGAGCTGGGCTCGAACTCGGGTCTCCGGCGTTTCAGCCGCTGATTTTGCCACTGTGCTACCGGGAGGGACACAATAGCGTTCAGTTAGCGCGAGCATACAGCAGTACGTCCTCGTGCTTGTTGGCAGTCGTGCGTGCATAAAAGACAGGCTCGTTACTGCAATAGTAATATTTCCAGCCGCCTGAACTAGAGAGGGGGCTGAGAAATGCTAGAGAATGGCGGTTCGTCCGGCCACAGCGGGACGAAAACACCCTCTGTTAATTTCCCGGTGAGTGCGGCGCGCGCACGTGCGCGCGCGCTGAACGTGCTCGTGACCGAGCGCATTCACATTCCTTGTGAACGGCGCAATCTGCGCGGTCCAAGAGGGGGGAGTGCGGGTTCGTTGGAGAGCATATGTCAGCGTCATGTCTTATGACGGCGTATGTTTGCTGGCGTGCGTGTCTTAACAGGCTCGTGTACAGCAATATGAACAATTCCAGTCGCCTGAACTCATGAGGGGACTGAAAAATGTGCGCGAGGGTGGAACAGCTCTCTTGTAACGTAAAGAGAGCTGCAGGATCGTGCATTTCTGCCATCCCTTGTATATAAGCGGCGCATCAGCGCGGCATGAACAGAGGGGGGAGGAGGCTCGCTCCGAGACCGTTCATTTCTACCATCCCTTGCAAGCGGCGCGGTGGCGCGGCTTGAACAGAGGGGGAGGAGGCTCGCTCCGAGACCGTTCATTCCTACCATCCCTTGAAAGCGGCGCGGTGGCACGGCTTGAATAGAGGGGGAGAAGGCTCGCTCCGAGACCGTTCATTCCTACCATCCCTTGTAAGCGGCGCGGCTTGAACAGAGGGGGAGGAGGCTCGCTCCGAGACCGTTCATTTCAACCATCTCTTGTAAGCGGCGCGGTGGCGCGGCTTGAACAGAGGGGGGGAACAGCGGAGTGATGTCGTCATAAAACTGCTCGAGTCGAGCCCGCAGGGTCGACATAGAGAGTTCCTCACACTCGGGGCATTCGCCCGCGAGGAGTGCGGCGGCGGCGTGGTCACGGCCCAGACAGAGAGCGCAGACACATGGCGGTCTCTGGTGCTGAGCTGCACGTGGCACGAGCCGCAGGTGGAACGAGGCGTTTTGATAAAAACGCTCGTGCTCTTTTATGAAACGTGTGACGCAACGGCGAGAACACGTGCAATGAAAGGATATAATGCTGCCGGATAGCAGAGCAGGCACGGATGGCTGAAGGTGGCGCGATGCTGCCGGCTTCTCCAGGCGCTGTCCTCTGCTTGCTCGTCTGCACGATCACGGCGGCGGGTTCCAGATCCAGCGATGCGAAGGGCTTCGCTGAAGAAAAGAAAATCGAATATGCAGCCCGTGAGCCCTGCTTATATACACGTGGCCACGCCCCACCTGTAGGCAAATGAAGCCAGGTGGGCGCGAAGCGCCCTCATTGGTCGCCACGTCACGCGGGCTCACCGATAGGCTGCTGCAGTTGCCAGCAGAGCAGCCAATAGCACGCTGGAATAGCCTGCTATGGTCTGCCAGGCTGCCGCACTGCGTTGACAATGTTACAAAATTAAGGATAATTTTGGGTTTTTCAGAAATCTCGAAGAAAGAATACTTTCCCGTAGCGTAAGGAACTTACGCAATACGAGAGAACCTCTCGTAAGAGAACTGTGCCTTGCGGTGTTGTGGATACTTCTTTCAAATGTTTTTAATAACAGTTAAACAGATTTCAAGTTCTTTTACAAGGAAACTGCACTTTTACTGCACTCACATATTGATACGCCTTAAATAGTAAAACTGTTTAGTCTAAAAAAGTATTTATGTTGTTAAATTGGCCCTAAATGGGCAATTACAATTTACGAATTCCCTGGAATCTCCGGTCACACGTTCTCTCAGAAATGATAGGGGTAGGATAAAGGCGCTAAATACAAATGAATTATTTATGGATCATCTTCTAGCAGAACGATGCAACAGGGAACATGACAGACAGCGCTGGAAAGAAGAAAAGAAAGATAAACGGACATTCAAAACCATTCGAAAGGACAGATTCCCTCAGGAGAGGATGAGCTGCAAGAAGACAACTAATTAGACTAATAAGGCAAATGGAGAAATGATAGATGACATTAAACATCTCATGTTGGATTGTGATTTTGAATGCCCCCATTGTGAAATGTATACGTTACGGGAGAAGTTTGGATCTCTAGAAACCCAAGACTATCCAAACTTGCCTCGTAACTAGTATAATATGTGTTGTTTTACTCTTGAAGGAGAAACTATTATATCCCCTCACTATTTAGAAGTGTTTTACTTGTGAAGGAGAAACTTGAATTTTTATTTTATTTCTCTGGTTCTTATTAGAAGTGGTTTTGTATTCAGCTACTAGAGGTTAACTAATTATATTCTGCCTGACAGCAAGATTATTTACAGGCTGAGGGGACCAGTCAAGTTTAAAGGTGTTGAGCAGATAAAGATAAGACGGGAAGACAAAGAATGCGGTTTCATCAAGCGGCCCCTGAACTTTAGAAAACCCCTCACGCTTATAATGTATGTGTGTTAAATCTAGTTGTACTCCTGGCCAAAAATATATAGAGTGTGTGCTTAATAGAAGACGGACACATGCAACTTTGGAACAATCTGTGGGTGAGTAAATGACAAATATTTATTTTTTTGGGCAAACTATCCCTTTAGGAATTCTGTAACATTTCAATACATTCTGTTACAATGTATGTGCTTACAACTGAAATAAACTGATAAAGGAATTTGTAGGAATTTGTCATTTGTAAATCGATGTAAAATCACTAAAATAATTGTAGAAAGGATAGTATGGTGACACTTATTTTGCTTGTTTTTTTTTTTTTTTCCATCCAGGAAAGAGAAAAAACAACAGTGATTGTTGTTTCAGTTGCTGTGACAAGAATATTTTTATTAGCAAAATACGACTATCAATATTGCATGAACAAACAAATTTATGTTGGCTAAACAAATTATCTTTACATTTATCCATTTTGGCAGACGCTTTTATCCAAAGCGACTTACAGTGCCCTTATTGCAGGGACAATCCCCCTGGAGCAACATGGAGTAAAGTGTCTTGCTCAAGGACACACTGGTGGTGACCGCTGGGATCGAACCAGCAACCTTCTGTGCGTCAGTTCCATGGTTTAACCCACTGGACCACCATCTCACCATCTCTCTTTACTGGGGAGAATTAAAAAATAATAGTTAAAAAAAGTCTTACTGCATCAAGTTGCCTTAAATCTTTACGTTTTCTCAACTATTTATTTTTTACAGTGGTGTTTTCATCCTCATTTGTGAAAGGATGAGGTTTTTGCTGTTTGTCTTCATTCACTTCCACCGGGTCTAAAATCAACATATTCAATTCCCATAATTCAATAAAAGGACATATGAGAAACAAAAAGAAATATGGTTCAATCTCAATTTAGCACATTCAGTCTAATAAACTCTGTAAAAAAATAAAAATAAGCGTCCCTTTTTCAGGATATTGTACTTTAAAGATAATTGTTTATAATGTTTTAGTATCAGGGCTATTTACATGGATAACTAAAGGTCAATATCATTCTGAAATATTCCATGTAGACGCCACAGGTCACCACATTTTTATAAGAAACAATATCGAGTCTATAAAACACGAAAGCACAACAAATATATTGATGAGTACTCGTTTAAACCGCATACACACCGGGACGTTTGACTGCCCATCACATTTTTCACAATGTTGATTCTTCTTGCAATCGTAATGCAATGGACTGTGGCCTACATTAAACCTTTAAATAAAAGGTTTACTGAGCTGTGTTGATCTGAAAATTCAGCTTTGTCCCCGTTATGATTGAATCACAGGACCGGATACCAGTAATTTGCCAAGAGATCTCTTATTTATTATTTTTATATGTCAGACATAGTAGAGACATTGAAAAGTTATTGTCTCATGCCAGCTGTATGTTTCTCCATTCCTCCATTTCTCTCCCTCTCCCTTCTCCCTTCTCCATCCTCCCGTCTCTCTCTCTCTCTCTCTCTCTCTCGTCTCCCATCTCTCTCTCCCGTCTTCCATCTGAGGCAGGACACTCAATTTGAATGTTATATACTATTAACAGAGGATCTCACTAGGAAGAGACTTCCTTAGAAGGAAGAGAAACATGTGTCCTATGTTTAAAATAGAGCGCATACATCATGCTTACATATGTTGCACAATCCACTATCACTGTCAACATAAACCAAAACTCTAGCTACAACCTGTCCACATACAAAACACGAGCATCGGTTACAACAAACATTAGACACTTTATATTTTCTTAATTTTTAAATGAAATAAACGCCTTTCTGATCTGATATGTGATGGGAAAAGGAAGTACAGATGGTTCGGCAAAAGGCAGATTCGAACTTCAGCTCAAAATTGCCACGCACCTTACCCCTACACTATCACGACTGGCATATAATGATGGCGTGTTCCCGGCTTTACAGAATGAACGCGCGCTTGGAATTGAAAAGTCTTAAAGGTCCCGTTCTTCGTGTTTTTTTGAAGCTTTGATTGTGTTTACAGTGTGCAATATAACATGTGTTCATGTTTCGCGTGTAAAAAAACACAGTATTTTTAACACAATTTACTTATCTGTGTACCGCTGTTTTCACTGTCCTAAAAACGGCTGATGAGTTCCTTGTTCTATGAAGTCCCTCCTTCAGAAATCAAATCAAAACGAGTTCTGATTGTGCCAGCGGTTCCTGTGTTGTGATTCGACAGCAGCTTAGCGCACATGGAAAGGTCACGCCTCTTAACGGGAGATATATGCGCTCAATGATCTCTACAGCGTCCCTGGGAAAGCCAAACAAAGGTGATTTGACTCCGGGATGAAAATAACAGCGTCTCGACGACATGGCGACAAACACACTGAAACGCAGCACTTCCTCTTCTCCACGCGACACGTCCTCTTCTCCACGTGGGACAGCAACAAGACCACGCCCCCTTTTTTCGCGTATTCTTGTGGGCGGAGGTTAGTCTGTTCTACTGTTCTACTGATGTCATTTATGAAGGAAGTACCAGGATGTAGTCCAAACCGGCCGTTCGCTGTAGGCTTTGAAAGGGAACTTCTGTTAAATAAAATATCTCGCTTGGCATTGAACTTTGAGCTTTATAATTTTACAGGTATTATTTATGCTCTAACAGCAACATTACACACTAACTAAAGTTTGAACAATGGGATCACGAAGAACGGGACCTTTAACGTGGCCTGATAAATGGGTTCTCTCCCGCGCGTTAATCCTTTTTATAGAATTATGCATCGCTGCTGTTTATCTATCACACAACTGCAATTTATAGGCTAAGTGAATAGGTAAACACACTTCATCAAGCATTATGCAAAAACCATAGACTGTAAAAAAAGTAAATTTTATTTATTTTAGTATTTGAGATGCTATACAAATTTTGTAATTACGTTAAAATAATTTAAACAACTGTTCTTTAACAAATATTATTATATTTGTATAATACACTGGGGGGGCCCAGTCATCATAGTGGGGGCGGGCCTGTGCCTGACAGGAAATAAAAATTAACCAAAAACCTGCCTTCCTTACCAGAGCATGTTAGCAAAGCAAAGCAGAGCTTCACTCATGAACTGCTCACCGGTAAAATGACGTGCGCTCAAATCCCGCTCCGAAATGACATTTCTCTCTACTGTAGCCTACTATACTTGTGTAATGTTATTTTTTTTATTTAATTTACGTTGAAAAGTGAACAGGACATATAAGATGCATAATATGTCAGAAGACATGGGGGTCTTCAATAAGTTCAATAACACATCATTAAGTTTTGTCACCTTTATTTAAAGTGAATTTCATTTTGTATAAATTGTATCTTAATTTTAATCAATGTTTTATCAACCAAATTGCCCAGATTTAATAAATAATAAGAAAATAGCCTATAACAGACAATGACATGAAGAGGCCCCCTACAGGCCCCCACTAATTACTCTAGAAATAAGTTAATTCAACAACGGTAACCTCTTTTGCTACATATTTTTGATGGTTCAAATGCCGCCATGGTTGGCAGGTACACCCATTATACCTGGTATAATGGGTGTATAATGGGTGTTTACCGCTCTGCTGAAGGAACAGGTGCCGCATATCCTCACAGTCCACTGTTTTGCACCGCCACAACCTTGTGGCCAAATGCACCAATCCAGTTCTCCACGAGTCTCTCAATATTGCAGTCAAAGCAATAAACAAAATAAAAGCCCATGCCCTGAATAACAGACTGTTCCGACAGCTGTGTCATGAAAATGATGAGACTTTTGAGCGGCTTCTTCTCCATACCGATGTCCGCTGGCTCTCAAAGGGAAACTGCCTTGCTCGTTTTTGTGAGCTGTTCGACAGCATCGTCGAGTTCCTGGAGGAGGTTGATGGAGCTCACGGGGAAAAAGTGTCATCCAGCCGCTGCAACATCATGTACCTCGCAGACTTTTTTGAGAAAATGTAGATGTCACGTTAAAGCTTCAAGGAAACAACATCACTCTGGTCAAATCCAAGGCGGTTATCCAGTCTCGCCTACAGGCTATCTCTACAGGCAGAGTATAGGCAGGAAGCAGTTGGCTCATTTCCCACAGCTGGCCATGGCGATTTTTTTTCTTTTCAGAAACAACACTAAATAGATATAACAGGCCCACTATTATAGTTAGCCTATTATATTTTATTTCCATGAATATCATTGTAATGAATAGGCTATTATATCGAGTCTGAAAATACAGACCAGAGTCCTGCACGGGTCCGATTTTGTAAATCCGCACCCGCAGTGCTTAAAACCGCATCCTTTTATATAGAAAACAAAGGCACTTTTAAGAGCCACTCTTTCAATCTCTCTGTCTCACTCTGTTTCTCTTTGTTTCTCTCTCTCTCTCTCTCTCTCTCTCTCTCTCTCTCTCTCTCTCTCTCTCTCTCTCTCTCTCTCACACACACACACACACATACAAACACTAACCTTCATATCTGTGTTGTGTATCTATTGTCTGTATTTTTATATTGTATTATAGTATCTGTGCACCATGTCGGAAAACCACTCAAGAGTCTTTGAAGATCCCAGTGAGGTCAGGGGCCATATGGCTGCTGAAATAAGCAAGGCTCTTCTCCGTGAGGCCAGGCTGAGACACATTTTGATCAACTTACACCCATGCCTAAGCAAATCACTATTGGTATTACATATTGTGTTTTTGTTTGTTTGTTTGTTGTATTTGCTGTTGATGTTCTAGACATTTATTGCACATTGGTGTAGTGTAGTATTTGATATTTTGTAGTTTTTGATTTGTGTTTTTATTGTTTGTTTCTTTGGAAAAAAAGCATCCATCGAACATAACCATAAGTTAGTCTGATATTCTATCAGAAAACAGTATTATTTTATTTTCATATAGGCTGCAATGGCAATGGAAAGCCTTGTCCCTCAAAAAAGAAAGAGGATTAAGAGAAATAAAGCAGTCACAAGTGCAGTGCAGCGGCCACAAGTCAAAGATGTGAGAAACGTCAAAAAGCAGAACGCCATGCATTAGGTTTGCAATTATTTTTAATAACGAAAATTATCTGAATGTTGGTGGGTGGAAAGATGGTTTGAGCTCACATTGCCAGATGTATGATGGAATTTTGTGATGACATAAGACCCTGATAGAATAGATAACCAAATGTATTGGCCTCTACAGCTTCCGAAATTCGATTGAACACAGTGTCTGAGGAAGTCCCTCAGATAGAAGAAGAGTTGACAGCAAGTCTTGGTGAGTATGTCGGTATTATCCCTATGACTACATTTCCAATTCCTTCAACTTTTCTAATGACCTTGCTAAATGTTTCCTTGATTAATTGTTGTTGATATCTCACACTTCTTATCAACGTAACTACATTAAAAGTGGTTTGTGTTTGTATTTTGTTGTTGTAGTCAGAACATGTACATTATATTCTGATTTTTGACAATTCTGCACTCAGTGCTACTGCTTTTGCAGAGTAGATTGTTCTTGCCTAGTTTGGGAAGCGATAGACACTCCAGACCCTTAATTTCAAACTGGTCTATTATCGGAAGCATATTACATGGTTTGTGATACCATTGTGACACAATGGTTTGTGATACCATGAGCAAGTCCAAATACATTAAACCAACATTGAATGGACACTGTAGTGTGTGGCAATGTCAAAGTCAGATTTATTGTTGTACCATTCAGCATTAAGTAATTTTTATCTATTGTGCCTTCATTCAATCGAAGGGTTGTTTAACAGTTATTGATTTATTTTCATTTAATTTCAGAAACACGTCTTCAAGAGTTGAGGGACACTCTTGACTGAGTTGAGGTTAATGTGGCAGCATAAAAAACAGCATGGGCACAGCAGCAGCTACACGCTGATACGAGGCAGCAAGGCCAGTGCTACTTGATGCTAACCTGTCTGCTAAAAGAGACGTCAACCAAAAATGCCACAGGTGCTGTGTTGGAGAGGCAGTAATTAGGTGCCTGAATTGTGTGCCACTGGACATGGAATTCCTATGTGGAGCAGTGGCGATTTTTTTAAGACTGCAAGGGAAGCTCGGCTTCCCTTATAATGTCACAAAATTAATGGTCAAATATGTACTATTGTATTAACATTTTATTGACTAAAAATGCGTTAGAAAACGTTCATCTCAAAGACGAGTTCGTTCAGAATCAGTTACATATAGCAGGTCGGCTGACTCGATTTCCTTCTCATACATTCCCGCAGCGTCACAGTGCATTTCCCTATTGAAGCCCAGCGTCCATTGACTTCAATGGGGCTGCTTTGAACGTTTTTTTTTCAGCGCTTCGAAACTAGACGGTCATTGGATAAACGCTGCGATTATGTCCCACCCACGGACGCTCAGCGTCTCTGGGGGTGAATGGGGAGTGGGCTGGCCCGGACTCCGAGCTTCTGCGTGATGATTGGAGGGTCTGTCGAAAGACTGCATCTCCCTTTGACTGACAGCGATTCTGTACTATAAGGAATCACTGAAGCTATTCGCGCTCAGTCCCATCGCGGATTTCTCAAGTTCAGTCGAAATAAAAACTGCTGCAACCTATTTCTTTGATATTTGCTTGGCGAAATTGCTTGATTTTCATCATACATTTCACACAATTATACACCACATTCCTTGTTTCAGTTTTACAGAGTTTAATATTTTTTTTTTAGATCGTTCATTCATTCATTCCTTCATTCATTCATTCATATAACGTTAGTAGGCTAGGCTAGCGTCGTGGGTGAAACTGCGCACGATGGCAGATGGTGCTAATATTGTCGACCTGATTTTGGCGAAGCCATTTGAAAGTGTTCCTTACGAGGAAAAACTTAGAATTAAACAGCAGGGCAGATCAACACCTAAGATTGATTTAGTGCAAAAGATAGGGAAAAATAACAGGTCTTTTCAGCTCTCCTGGTATGACAAAGTTAGCTGGCTGGCCGTTTAAGCAGCCTAGCTCTGCTGGCCATTGAGAGGACACTGGTCAAGTCACTTGAAAAGACTCCTAGTTGGTACGACAGGGTCATAGACCATTTTCTTGAAAAGGAACGTAGGGCGGAATTTACTTTTAAATAAATAGAAAATTTTATGATGTTTATATTGATTATATTTTATTTTATATTGATTAAGTGTTGGTTAATGCCTACTAATGCTGCGCTTATTTTTAGGTACTAGAATGATCAGCTCTTCAGTCTCTGATGGAAATGAGGCCATTTCTCAGTGTGATGCATGCCAAAGCTCATACAGCAAAATGTGAGGTACCTCAAATTACTGGAATTCAGATGCAACAGTAGCCAGCAGCTAATGCGAAAGTGGCAATAGTTAAGCAGTTAAGGCATGACCATTGGACAGTGAAATGCTCGTTGGGTCAGCAGGATCAGACAAAAACATGTGGCGGAGAAAAGACACCTGTTAACTGCAAAATAATTAAGAATTAAGGTTAAGAATTAAGCGTGAAACCATCAGGAACGAAATCAACAGCATGCAATTTTAAGCAGTTAATTATTTAAATGATGATTAAATAAATATGTAATTCAACAACATGGCATACAAAACACTTGAAATATGAAATAATTATACTCATATAACACTTGGAATATATGGCAACTAGTATGGAAACTGTAAGAGTCTGAAATAGACGTTGCTCAATCAGGAAATAAAATACACACATCATAACGCTGACTACTTTATTTCCGAGATAATGCATGGCAAACTTTGAATTGTAATACAATATAGTGCAATATAGAGGCTTGTATTAATATTGTATAAGCTATTCAATTTCTGCAGCTAAACACAGATATACGGTAATAATGAATATGTCCTCCATAATTGCATACATAAAGAAATATGTTTGTGTTAGTTCAGTTACGTTACCTGTGTCGGCAGTGTGCAGACACACCCACATTAACAATTTCATTATATGACTCATCTTCTCCGAAAAGACCATAAACATTACAGATAACATCTGAAGTAACTATTAATTTACATACATATATCGTAAAGCTAATCCTGTGAGACTGAGACGCTGCAAATCGTGTGATTTTAGGTCAATGTTTTGGCTGTACGTCAATTATGCCCTCTGCTGGTAGGGAATAGTAAGATGGCCGCTCGAGCACTTCCGGTGGCTTCACAGCCTGATGGCAGTTTAGAACGCGATGAGCTATCCAGTCATTTATATAGATCAGTGGGTGGAACAGAAAAAAGACAGATAACTTTCACAAAGTCTTGGCCCGCAGATACATCAAAGTAAGGATATTTTCCAATGGTCCTCTTGCCTGACACAACATACCTTTGAACAACAAACAGCAGAGCTGTAGTCCGTCCATCTGTAATAAGCTCAATTATCCATTCATTTTTAAACTGTAGATGAAGGAATTTCTTGATCCCGTAATGGCTGAAAGCTTGCATGATATTTTTTTTTATTTTTGTGTGATTTAAAGATCTCCGAGAGGGCAAAGCTGGAAGCTGCCAGCTTCAGTGATTTCGGCCAGAAGAATGACATCACTGAACAAACAGCACAGCAGTGGGTGTGTGATGTTCAGCAGTAGGTGGCAGTCACAGGTAAAACATGCGCAGCGCTCAGACTTTTCACAAATACAACTGTTAATAACTTTGTTCAAATATGAACTACATAAGGTGATCAGAAATGTTCAAATTAATCAATCGCTTAATTGTGTTACATATTTAGAGCCAGGGAGCACAACACAACAGGGAGCATCAGAGGATCTCAGGGCTGAGATAGAGAGCATTACGTATAGTGGCCCTGCTACGCAAGAAGCACGACCTCTATCGCCAGCATGGTTTTCCTGGTAGTTTTCTTACTTCACTTTGCAGATAGAAACCAGACAAGACAAAGAAAGAGAAGGAAAATAAGAGAATTAAAAAAACAAAAACTAAGACAAAAGATCCTGCTGTACAATGCTATTGGAGAGGACACGATCGACGAGGAGTTGGCCTCCAATTTGACAGAGGACTACATCCTGCCTTGGGAGAGACGTGAGGATGGTTGGGTAGTCTTGACATGTTCTCTGAAATGTTTGCCTGTCTGTCTATGGTATAGCAATGAAAGTTTATAACTCTTTCAGGTTAAAACGGTCCCTGTTCGAGACAATTGATGCTAATTAGATGCCTTGAGGAGGAGCAGAGCATCCTGGTGAAGGAGATGTCTCAGCACATCACTGTGGCGGGCAGCGAGGCTGAGGGAACCTTCCCCACAGCATTTAAGCAGGCTCAGACAATCCCACTGCTTAAGAAACCCTCTCTGAACCAAGCACTTTTTGAAAACTACAGACCATATCCCTTCTGCTTTTTATTGCAAAGACACTTGAGCGAGTTGTGTTCAACCAGCTCTCTGTGTTTCTTGAACAGAACAACCTCCTGGACAACAACCATTCCAGCTTCAAAAGCGACCACTCAACTGAGACTGTCCTTCTCTCGGTTACTGAAGCACTGAGACTGGGAAGAGCAACTTCCAAATCCACAGTACTCATCTTGCTGGATCTGTCTGCTGCTTTTGACACAGTTATCCACCAGATCCTCCTGTCATCTTTTATGAAGATGGGCATCTCAGGAACTGCTCTCCAGTGGTTCAAGTCTTATCTCTCAGGTAGGTCCTTCAGGGTGTCATGGAGAGGTGAAGTGTCTAAGTCACATCATCTAGCTACTGGAGTTCCCCAGGGCTCAGTGCTTGGACCACTTCTCTTCTCCATATACATGTCATCACTGGGATCTGTCATTCAGAAACATGGCTTTTCCTATCACTGAGCACTATGCTGACGACACTCAACTCTACTTCTCATTTCAACCAGATGATCCTACAATTGGTGTTTGTATCGCTGCCTGCCTGACAGACATTTCTGCCTGAATGAAGGAACATCACCTGCTACGCAACCTTGCAAAGACAGAAATGCTTGTGGTCTCAGCCAACCCAGCACTTCACCACAATCGCTCCATTCAGCTAGGATCATCAACCATAACTCCGTCCAGGACAGCCAGGAACCTTGGAGTTGTGATTGATGATCAGTTAAACTTCACTGACCACATTACTGCAACAAACCGGTCCTGCAGATTTGCATTATACAACATTAGGAAGATTACAGCCTTCCTTTCAGAGCAGGTCACACAACTCCTGGTCCAAGCTTTTGTTTTCTCCAGACTGGACTACTGTAATGCTCTTCTAGCGGGCCTTCCGGCATGCACTATCAAACCCTGGCAACTGATCCAGAATGCAGTGGTGAGGGTAGTCTTTAACGAGTTGAAGAGAGCGCACGTCACGCCTCTCTTCATCAGTCTGTACTGGCTGCCAATAGCCGCTCGCGTCAAATTAAAGCAACCACTGGCTCTGCACCAATAAACCTAAACTCGCTTGTTCAGACTTACACACCCTCCAGAAGCTTACGTTCTGCAAGTGAATGACGCCTTGTGGTGCCATCCCAAAGAGGCATGAAATCACTCTCAAGGACCTTTTCCTGGACTGTTCCCATCTGGTGGAATGACCAGCCTATCTCAATTTGAGCAGCCGAGTCTGTAGCCATTTTCAAAAAAACATCTAAAGACACATCTTTTCCAGCAGCACCTGACCAATCAAGAATAGCACTTATCATTCTATTCACTTTCTGTTTAAAAAGTAAGTTAATCTTCTGTGCTAGATTAGCTGAGACTTGTTACAGCACTTGCATATTGTTGCCCTTGACTGTTTTAGTTGCTTCTATTGCTCTCATTTGTAAGTCGCTTTGGATAAAAGCGTCTGCTAAATGACTAAATGTAAAGCAGCCAATCGCAGTTAATTTTGTTCAGCATCATGTAACAGTGTATTGTGAATCTGCATTTTTTAAAATAAATTGGGTTAGTCAATGTTTCAATGACCCATTCATTCACAGTAGTCATTTACTTAATCTCTATATATTTTTTTGTTGACATTTTGTATTTCTATATTCTAAATTATATTTAAAACATTAATCACATTATTTGTGCTATTGTAGCAATTTAACTCTATGCCACCTAAGCTGCATTACACAGTCTGTGTTTAAACGCATCTAAATGCCACTTCAGATGCGGCTTCTCTCATGTCTGGCTATCACCAGACCAAGCTCAATTTAAGATTGAACATTGGTCTGGGGAGTCTGCTCTGTTTCTACTGCACAAGAGGCGTCATAAACGAGCATAAATTAAATGACTGTACGCAATTGGATAGTCCTTCAACCAATCAGACCACAAGAAGCGTGATCAACGGGCAGTGATCCATCGTTTCTCTATCCGTCATCGTGTCAAACCCTCCAATAGCGCGCCAGGTTGATAAGCCAGTCTGTGATTGGTTCCCGCAAAAGTGTAACAGAAGCAATAAGAAATGAATGTACAGGTTTCCAGCCTGAGTTGCAGGGCGCAATCAAATCGTCGGCAGATCAGGCTGGGTTTACCCAGTCTAGCTTCTATCGGCTTGTTCATACTGATTTCATTTGATTGGTTACAGTTCAATTATTAATTAATGTAATGTAAAAGATATCACTGATTGCTTTTTTTTTAAGAAAACATTTTAAAAACAACAACAGGACATGCTTTCCAGTATAATGTTTGCTATACTATACATTTAAATGTATTCAATTATTAGAAGGAATTGTCACTCCATTTGTATTTTTGGTAAAATACAGTGTTGTGTAATAGGAATACATGCTTTGAATTCATTCAGTCGTCATATTAGATCACTAAACAACAAAAATAAATCTTTGCGCTCCCTTGATCTTTTGCTTATTTGATTGTGTGACACGAATGTGCGCGTTGATTCGGAGAGTGAGACGAAATGGAAATACCCAACTTTAATTTTTAACACTGATACACTATGAAATTAGCCTGGCTCCACCCACCTATGTACTTCCGCTCAATTTTCATTTTACTTCAGTACTCCGTCTGGGAGTTCCCACCTTCAAGAAAGTAAACGCTTGTCAATGGAGAGTGGCCAGACTCGATGTACAAATGAAATGTACGAGAGTCTGGTAAGACCAGGCTACTATGAAATATCAAAGAGAACAGGAAATGCATGCAAAAGTGATGCACTTGGAGAGAAACACTCACGCAATAGCATTCTAAATGCACAGATGTGAGGATCATTTGATAAACTGGTAACACTTTACAATAAGGTTGTATTAGTTAACATTAGTTAATGCATTAGTTAACATGAACTAACCATGAACAATGCCTCTGTTCAGCATTTATTAATCTTTGTTAACGTTAGTTAATATAAATCCAGCTGTTCATGGTTTGTTCATGTTAGTTCACAGTGCATAACTAATTTGAGCAAGATTTGAATAATGCATTAGTAAATGTCGAAATTAACATTTAACACAGATAAATAAATGCTTTATAAGTGCAGTTCATTATTAGTTCAGGTTAACTAATGTAGTTAACCTTATTGTAAAGTGTTACTGATAAACTTGCCAGACACTGTTGCTGTGACAACTGCTGCTATTCCAAATACTCCATATTCCCACCAACAATGGTCTTTATCGTAGTTACCAACACTATATAATTCAAATCATTATCCCATTATTGAGTTAGTCAGCTTTCTAGACTTCCAGCTTAAAGTTATAGTCATTTGAAAGCTAGACTAACTAGCTCAAATTCTCACCGTTGATTAGTCAAAGAGTTGGTGGTTTCGTGAATTAATATGGTTGGTCTTGGTCTAAACGTTGTGAGACTGTGTGTAGAGGATGCGGTAGCCAGATGAAAGTGCTTTTGCCCTAGCATTTGGCTTACAATTGCCGCCTCCCCCATGTTGGAAATGTCAAAAGATTTTACACGAAGTTTGCATATAGCCTTCTTTGTCCATTTTAAATCCTTAGCCAACCAAGCTTTATATTTGGGATTGTCAAGCCAGCCCTCAGAAAACTTGCATTTGCCCGATGTTCCAGGTGTTTAGTCACGCCATTGGGGATTGGAGCACTGTGATCAACTTCTGCCTAACAACCAATCACAGCAGACCAGACCCACAGTGTAAACGGATCTTTTGGCAGCTCTGGCACGCCATGAAAAAAAACTGATTGTATGATATATATACTGTATTTTGTTTTTTTAATAGAAATTCTTAATGTTATATTTTAGAAAACTAAATAAGGACAAAATTCTGGACATACAAATATTTTCCCATACTCTGATTCATTTTTTTACATACTTTTTCAGACCTGGAATATACTCTAATCAAATTCCATACTTTTCAAAGCTACGTAGGGACCCTGGTCCAAATGGCCCTTGTGGTAAGAAAGATGGGGGTTGAAACAGTAAAGCAAATGTCTTTGTTCACTTTTTTAAATATATTTGATTATTTTCAATTCTACAGGACTAAAGCCCCAGAGTTTTGTGCTGTCCTGTGACTACAAATAAACAGAAGCAGACATGACTGAATAAGTAAGCGTGTCCTCCCTCTTTTGTGAAATAGCGGTAATATCCACTTCTGCAATCCTGACACAAACTAATTATTACCACTCTATGGCTTTTTATTGTAAAATTGTGGTAAAACATCAATGCTTGTGTTTTAAACGTTTTGCGATCTCACTAGTTTCCAGTCTAATAAAAATTCAATTTGTTGATGAAACTTCTTTCGACCTGCATTTGAATAATCAATACATTGAGTCTGATTCTCGACTCTGGCTTCTTTACTCCTCTCGAGTCACTGGATATTCGTAAGGAATTGATTAATTTACAGTGATTTAGTACCATAACAATAATCAGAACATTATACAGTCTCTCAAACATGAGGCGTTTCCTGTCTGTGAAATTCATTCCACACTGATGACATATAAAACCAGTTCTCTCATACATGAATACTCATGTGGTACTCCAGGGCTTTTTTATACCCAAAACTTGTCCCACAGTGCCCACATGTGAATGGCTTCTCTCCAGTGTGAGTTGTCATGTGCCGTTCAAGGCTTCCTTTACGGTTGAAACTTTTTCCACATTCTTGGCAGGTAAATGGCTTCTCTCCAGCATGAACGCTCATGTGGACTTTAAAGTTTCCAATTTGAGTGAAACTCTTCCCACAGTGTTGGCAGGTGTAAGGCTTCTCTCCAGTGTGAATTCTCATGTGCCTGTTAAGGCTTTCTTTTTCAGCAAAACTCTTTCCACACTGCGGACATGTGTAAGGTTTCTCTCCAGTGTGAATGCTCATGTGCCTGTCAAGGCTTCCTTTTAGAGCGAATCTCTTTCCACACTGCTGGCAGATAAAAGGACACACTCCTGTGTGAATACTCATGTGGACTTTAAGGTTTCCTTTACGGTTGAAACTCTTTCCACACTGAGTGCATGTGTAAGGCTTCTCTCCAGTGTGAACTCTCATGTGTCTTTTAAGGCTTACTCCTGGAGAGAAACTCTTTCCACACTGTTGGCAGGTACAAGGCTTCTCTCCATTGTGAATTCTCATGTGCCTGTCAAGGCTTCCTTTTCGGTTGAAACCTTTTCCACATTGTTGGCAGGTGAACAGCTTCTCTCTAGTGTGAACTTTTATGTGGTCTTCAAAGTGTTGTTTTAGAGTGAAACTGTTTTCACGCTGTTGGCATATGTAAGGCTTTTCCCCAGTGTGAACTCTCATGTGTCTGTTAAGGCTGCTTTTTACAGTGAGACTCTTTCCACACTGTTGGCGAGTGAACTTACTTCTAGTTCCCTTCTTTTCACCCCTTTTTCGTGTCTTTTCAGTCTGTGAGCAACTAAAAGTTTTCTCTCTTGTTTTGAAATCATGATTCTTAAATTGATCTTTCTCTTCCATTTGATTCAGTACTTCACTCTCCTCTTTCAAGGCCATCAAGTCTAAGGCGAAAAGAGACAAATGCAAATTAACACCAGTTTAATGGCACAAAGCAACAGACAACAAAACATTTAGACATATAAAGTATCAACACCAACATACAACTAGGTCATATTCCCATGGGCATCGCACCGGGGGGGGGAAGGTGGAGAGAGTGCGAGGGCCCAGAAGCTTACGGGGGGACATTGATATCCTATCCACAATATTGACCTTTGAAATACCTGAAAGCACCTTCTTTTTACCCCTAAATGAAGACTGAAAAAGCAATTCACTCTGATTGGAGTACATCAGACTTTGATGACTGCAGCGCCACACACCATCTTCTCAATAAAGAATCAGCTGAAGATACACCAGAGTCTCCTGGGCCCAGTTGCTGCAGAACAGCCAGGGTTCCCATGCTGACCCCTGTCCACCGCTGAAAGTGCCAACAGTGGGCACAAGCATCAGAACTGGGGAGCAATGGAAGAAGGTGGTCTGGTCTGAAGAATCACCTTTTCTTTTACATCACGTGGACGGCTGGGTGAGTACCGGCGGAGGCAGTGATGCTTTGGGCAATGTTCTGCTGGGAAACCTTGGGTCCATCCATGTGGATGTTACTTTGACACGTACCACCTACCTAAGCTTTGTTGAGACCATGTACACACTTTCATGGAAACGGTATTCCCTGGTGGCTGTAGCATCTTTCAGCAGATAATACGCCTCAACAACGAGTTTGAGGTTTTGACTTGGCCTCCAAATTCCCCAGATCTCAATCCAATCGAGCATCTGTAGGATGTGTTGAACAAAAAAGTCTGATCGATGGAGGCCCCACCTCGCAACTTACAGGACGTAAAGGATCTTCTGCTAAAATCTTGGTGCCAGATACCACAGCACACCTTCAGGTGTCTATTGGAGTCCAGGCCTCGACGGGTCAGGGCTGTTTTGGCAGCAAAAGGGGGACCAACATAATATTAGGAAGGATACACAATGTTATGCCTGAACAGGAGATATATACAGTTGTGTTCAAAATAATAGCAATCCAACATCACTAACCAGATCAGTCACTGTTTTTGGTAGAAATTATACTTCAGCATGGTCAATATTTAATTAGTAGGTTTAGTAGAGTAATAGAAAACCAACAGACCCAGCAGTCATGACATGCATGCTGCTGATTTTGTGTAATTGAAAAGGGCGTGTTCAAAAAAATAGCAGTGTGGAGTTCAATTAGAGGTTATTCTGTAAAGAAACTGATGTCAAACAAGTGGCCCTTATTTAAAGGTAGGGTAGGTAAGAATTATCTAAAACACTTTTGTCCAAATTTGTTTAAACTTTTTTATATGTCAATACATAATTAAAATGCAAGTACTCTGAAAAAGAGAATATAAAAATCGAGTGACTCTAGACTTTTTAATCTGCAATAAACACCGCTCATTATTTTCGTTCGGGACGAAACAAGTGATTGGCTTGGGCGACTGTCACTCTCTCTCGCTACCATGGCTACCACCCCTTTTGCTACATGACCTGCCCATGCGCGCACCCGTTTGATTTGAGGAGTTCAAGAATCAAGACTCGACGCAGGTCCTCTTGTCCTAAACTAAGTGCTCCTTGCCCTGCACTTCGACCACCCCGTCCTCCGCCTCTACTTCCTCGGACCATAGTTGCCCACCCTCTTGCACGACCTCCTCTGCTTCGCCCTCGAGCCGACGATGCGGTACTTGTTACCGGAGTGTAGTCCTCATCAGAGTCAACAATGCTTTCATCATGGAAACTCTTACATGCAAAACACCGTATGTGTTATGAATCTTACACGAAATTCATCTTCATCACAGTATAACTGATGTTATTGGAAAAACATGTATCAATGCTACTCGTTTTTAGCTTTGACTTATAAATATAACTAGCTCGTTACCGAATCAAACAAAAATATATATTTTAAACTTTGCCAGTATCGATATTCTAGCTTGATAGTAAGTACTAAAAGACATCTTATTTGTTTATATTCATAATGATAAAGTTAGATTTTTTATTACATGTGATTCTGACATGATGTCACTACATGCACTCCGCTCCTTCTCCACTCGTCTCAGGTAAATAATGCGTCTTCCAGCTGAGTGAGCGGTCGGCATAGCACGTTCATGTGTTTGGGGGGCGTGGCTTTGGAAAGAGCCCAGAAGGGAGAAGGTGGAGTGAATGGAAATAATGAGCTGTCTTTAAAACAGTCGTGAGAGGTCTACAGATACTCAATTTTTATACTTTCTTTTTCAGAGTACTAACATTTTAATTATGTATTGATATATAAAGAAAGTTTAAACAAATTTGGAAAAAAAGTTTTTTAACCAATTCTTACCTACCAAGGACAAAGGCAACAAATGTTGTCCTGTGCATTTCTCTCTGAAAATCCTGAACAAAATGGGTCGTTCCAGACATTCTTCAGAAGAACAGCGTTTGATTAAAAAGTTGATTAGAGAGGGGAAAACAAATAAAGAAATGCAGAAAATGATTGGCTGCTCAGCTAAAATGATATCAAATGCTTTAAAATGGCAACCAAAACAAGAAAGACGTGGAAGAAAGCGGAAAACAACCAATCGAATTAATCAAAGAATAGCCAAAATGGCAAAGATCAGCTCCAGGGAGATCAAAGAAAATCTAAAGTTACCTGTGAGTACTGTAACAATTAGAAGACGCCTACGTGAAGCCAAGCTCTCGGCAAGAAGCCCCATCAAAGTCCCATTGTTGAAAAAACGACATGTGCTGAAGAGGTTACAATTTGCCAAAGAACACACTGACTGGCCTAAAGAGAAATGGTGCAATTTTTGTGGACTAATGAAAGCAAGATTGTTCTTTTTAGGTCTAGGGGCCGCAGACAGTTTGGCAGACGACTCCCAAATACTGAATTCAAGCCACAGTACACAGTGAAGCATGGTGGCCTATTTATCGCATTCCAGGGATCATGGATCAGTTTGAGTACATCAAAATACTTAAAGAGGTCATGTTGCCTTATGCCGAAGAGGAAATGCCCTTGAAATGGGTGTTACACCAATATGTGAGCAGCATCTTGGTTCCAGACCAACAAGATTAACGTTATGGAGTGGCCAGCCCATTAGAAAACTTGTGGGGTGACATCAAAAATGCTGTTTCTGAGGTAAAACCAAGAAATGCAGAGAAATTGTGGTATGTAGTGCAATCGTCCTGGGTTGGAATACCTGTTCACAGACGCCAGAAGTTGGTCAACTCCATGCAACACAGATGTGAAGCAGTTCCCAGAAACCGTGGTTATACGACTAAATATTAGTTCAGTGATTGACAAGAAAGCTAAATCCTTAAGCATTCTTCAGTTTATGTAGACTTTATAAAGAAAAATGCAGACAGCTATTTTTTTTAACAGCCTAATAACTTATTCTTCACTTTCTGTAAAGTAATAACAAATGTGATAAATGTTTCTTCACGTTTTGATTTAGAATAGAATGTGCAGTGTTCCCAATGCATTTGCGTGTATTGAAATAAAAGTTATTATAAGGATTTTGAGCTTTACTCACTTTTTTAAACGCACTGCTATTATTTTGAACAACTATATATATATATATATATATATATATATATATATATATATATATATATATATATATATATATATATATATATATATATATATATATATATATATATATATTAGGGGTGTAACGGTACACAAAACTGACGGTTTGGTACGAGTTCGGTACAGCAGATTTACAAAATTGCTTTTTATTTATTTTTTATATTTAACAGTGGTTTACTGGGGGAAAAAAGTGTCTGTCCTTGAATGAATTAAATTATATCTAAAAGTTTATTTAAGATATTTCTGTAAATTATATAGTGATCCCTTACTTGTACATTAATATTAAAGATTAACCACAGAGCCCAAACTATGAGCCTAAATTCAGTTGCTATTTATTTTTAGGTATAATAATCAACACTCAAATAACACATTGTGTGCAAATATGTAAACTTCACATAAGGCAGTTTTTGCATTAACTCCTAAATCTAATTATAAAATAGTTTTTTTCTCCAAATCGTTGTTGAAATATAATAATTTATTTACAGTGTTTGTCATTTTCATGACAGGTTTATTTAACATGCATGAAATAATCAAGACATCACTAACAGGTTCAGTAGAATATAATGGCTAATATAGAGCATATATTTAGTGAAAGAGTTGATTTCTCTAGTGAATATAATTCTGTGGACACTGAATGACTGCCTGAGGTAAATGTGATGCTAACGTTACATGACATTGTTTAGTTTACAGCAGTTATATTGACGTCTTTCCGCCGTTGAAACACTGATATAGCGAATAAACCACATATATACATGACAGTAAGTTGTAATGTATCCTCAGCACACCTTCAGATCGTCATTCATGTTTATTCTTTAGTAAGAGATGATCGATCACCTTCACAGATGATTGCGTTTACGCGCGGCCGCTTGAACTGTGATCAGTGACCAGTTACGCCACATAGAGCGTCAAAACGGCATTTATCGTTTGAATTTCGTGATAAAATGGACTGAATACTTAATATGTTTGTGTGGGAACTAGGATTGAAGTGTGTACCGCGCTTAAAACAAGCCGACTGTTAACTGTTAAAGATTACATTCATAACCATTCGATAACGTTACACGCGTGCACGTTCACAAATGATCGCGTTCACGCGCGCGCACCGCGCGGCCACTTGAACTGTGTTCAGTGATCACTGATCAGTCACGCACATTAAAGAGCATCAAAACGTCATTTATCGTTTGAATATCGTGATAAAATGGACTGAATACTTAATATGTTCGGATTGAAGTGTGTTCCGCGCTTACAACAAGCCTACTGTTAACTGTTAAAGATTACATTCATAACCGTTCGGTACACGCGTGCACCGTACCGGAAGCCCTGTACCGAAACGGTTCAATACGAATACGTGTACCGTTACACCCCTAATATATATATATATATATATATATATATATATATATATATATATATATATATATATATATATATATATATATATGCACACATTTTTTTTATATAATCTCTTATTTAAATCGTGCATACACTTTGCTTGTAATGAGAGGAGCTGTGAGTGAACAGAACTCAGTATTTTAAGTTCAAAACGGCAAATTTACTGAAAAGCTAACAACACGTTTACTCCAACCTGCAGATACACACAGTTGGGAAAAGGTTGTGCCTTTCTGTCATCTCATACATTTTGAAAGCAAGGTGTGCTTTTATAGATTTTTTTTTTATTTGAGCAGAGACTGTACATTTTAGTCTTCACATAGCTTGCAGGGTACAATGCCGCAGCGAGATGAAAAAGCTTAGCAACAGAAGAACATCACGGGAGTGTTTAGTTCGCCAGTTTAGTTTGTACTTAGCAAACTAGGTGTGTGCGAGTAAAATGCTTTTAAACGTGGCTGGAACATCTGTTTGTGTATGCATTTGTAGATTATATTGCAAACAAATCATTATGATATTCACAGTGATACTGTAAAGGGAGATCTATGTTGAAAACCATCTTTCAGGGTTCTTTGATGAATAGAAAGTTCAAAATAACAGTAGCTCGTTTTCACACCTGAAAGTCCGCACCAAGGTCAGAACCAAAGTTCATGTTTTGATACATTATATACATTCCGTTAGTTTTGGTTTGGTTTCACATTGCAATTATGCGAGCGCACTAAAGAACTTCACACGACATACTCGCGTCCTGTCATCATCATCTATGTGGGCTGCATCTTGACATTGATTGGTTTGTAAACAGACGTGTGTCTGACGTCAGTGTCTTTGAAATGAATGAATGAACGGACGCATATCGTTGCCACTAGGCTGTTATTACTATTGCATAACTATCTGCAGCACCAACTATACTCAAGGCTAGTTTAAATTCGCCAAATTAACCTCCTTGTTGTGGGAACATTTTATTGTCACCGGCAGGAAAGGAGCAGAAGACTCCAAGCAATCCTGCTATTGGCGGGTTTAACACGATGACGATAGAGAATCGACATGGTTGAAGGACTATCCAATTGCGTACTATGCTCGTTTATCACGCCTCTTGTGCAGTAGAAAATAGACTCCCCAGACCAAGGTTCAATCTTAACAGATTTAGCTTGGTCTGGTGATAGCAGACAAGTCTTTACTGTCACTTTCGACTAATTTAATGCATTCTTGCAGAATAAAACAACTAATTACAAATTCTTACTGATCCCAAACTTTTGAACGGTAGTGTATAATGCTACAAAAGCTTTAGATGGTTTGTGTGTAACAACTGACATTTATTTCTATGACGAAACAATTATTTTTCAGGATTAAATTGCATTAATAGGTTAAGCAAATCAAATGCGTTTATGTCTGATAAACTTTTACACACGCCCTTAACTACAGACACTGAAATTACATACACTGTGTGGTACAGTACAAATATTTTGACTGTCCCTTATTTTCCTTTTCTGAAGTTGGCAACCCTATGAAGGGGGGTATTTTCTTTGCCACTGAGGACATTCATAAGACATTCTTCAAAAATATCATTCATTTCTGTAGATTTTAATTTGGATCAAATGGCTGAGTTCAGCTTTGAGAATGAAACCAACCTGTTTGTTCCTCAGTTTCTTCATGTTTCACTCTGAATGTTTCTTCAATCTTTATATCTTCACTCTCCTCTTTAATAAACACCATCTTTATAATAGTGTGTCACGTGGTTCACAGTCGATTCACCAGGAGTTTGTCTGTGTGTCCTGTTTAATATAAGAATGATTAACAGAAAGAAAACTAAATCTCAAAGTGGGTCTCAATCACAGACCTACAAGTGGTGAAAAAGGTGACATTTTTCTGGTTTTAACATGTAAACAAAGAATTCTGATACACTCTGACAAGAAAGTAAAGGGAAAAGACAACATTTGCTTTCAAAAAAGAAAAAAATATTACACTATAGCGCTGGGCATTGACAACTTTCACAATGTGTGTGTGTGTGTGTGGGGGGGGGGGGTTATTTTATTAACTTTTAAGATACTTGACCGGTCACTTGTCCCGGACAAAGATTAATGTCAAGCCCTTACAGTCTATAGTCAAGCCCTGTGTTCATTCATGATTTCTTTCGTGCTGTAGGCTAAAGTGGACGTGATTGGTTCATGTGCGTGCTGCGCTGCCGTTTGTTTGAACTGAGACGCAGTGATCTGTGAATGTCACGCCACATTAGAGCGCCAAAAGATTGTGACAGCTCGAGAGACGTCTATGGTCTCACTCCAGTCTATGGGAAATTAGCCCATTTCAAATTATTATTGTGAAGTTATCAATGCTTTCAAACTATTTATGTAATTATTTAAATATAATCTGTAATTCATTAAATATAAAATGTAGATCAGGCCGAACTATGATGTGTCTACAGGGCTCGACATTAAAGGTCCCGTTCTTCGTGATCCCATTGTTCAAACTTTAGTTAGTGTGTAATGTTGCTGTTAGAGCATAAATAATACCTGTAAAATTATAAAGCTCAAAGTTCAATGCCAAGCGAGATATTTTATTTAACAGAAGTTCCCTTTCAAAGCCTACAGCGAACGGCCGGCTTGGACTACATCCTGGTACTTCCTTCATTAATTACGTCAGTCAGTAGAACAGTAGAACAGACTAACCTCCGCCCACAAGAATACGCGGAAAAAGGGGGCGTGGTCTTGTTGCTGTCCCACGTGGAGAAGAGGAAGTGTCGCGTGGAGAAAAGGAAGTGTTGCGTTTGAGTGTGTTTGTCACCATGTCGTCGAGACGCTGTTATTTTCATCCCGGAATCAAATCACCTTTGTTTGGCTTTCCCAGGGACGCTGTAGAGATCATTAAGCGCATATATCTCCCGTTAAGAGGCGTGACCTTTCCGTGCAAGTTACGTACGCTAAGCTGCTGTTGAATCACAACACAGGAACCGTGCCACGTTCGCCAAGCTGCGGTCAAATCACAACACGGGAACCGCTGGCACAATCAGAACTCGTTACGTATTTCTGAAGGAGGGACTTCATAGAATAAAGGAACTCATCAGCCGTTTTTAGGACAGTGAAAACAGCGGTACACAGATAAGTAAATTGTGTTAAAAATACTGTGTTTTTTTACACGCGAAACATGAACACATGTTATATTGCACACTGTAAACACAATCAAAGCTTCAAAAAAACACGAAGAACGGGACCTTTAAGCCGGTTCACATGCATACGCCAGTTCCATAAACAATTAATTAACATTAAGTCACTTACATTTTAAATGCAATATGGACAGTTTTTGTTCTATTTCAGCAGCGAAAATAGTTCCAAACAAAGATCACAGCAGAAACGTAGCGCATCTCACAGCAACAGCGTGTTACTGAATGATTCAGCGTTTTGAAATGAATCGATTAAAACAAAGATTCAATGACCTATTCGTAAACGACCGCCTAATTCTTGAATGAATCAGCCGTTTGCCACCTACTGGCGGTAGTAACTTTTCTTATTTGAATATTCAAAGATATTTAAAATAATCTCATAACATTATGTAATGCAGTTGTAATTTTCCAGTGGAAATAATTGAATTTGATTGGTAACAGCCTGTGTCTTATTCTAATTTAATTTATAGATCACATTTAAGAAAATAAAATAAAAGCTGAAGCATAGCCTAAATTTAATAAGATTATGGACAAAATGCCCTTTATAAAAAGGTAAAAATATCACAAATATACAGCTTTAAATATGTCAAAGCTGATTGAACACTGAATATTGCTTCAGAATAGATTATATTTACTTTTATTTTATTTTATTCCAGACAAGCTATTTTTTTACTCTGACAAGTGAATGACAGATTTACTTGTCTGAAGGACAAGCATGTGAACCGGCTTAATGTCCAGCCCTGTAGACACATCATAGTTCGGCCTGATCTACACTTTATATTTAATGAATTACAGATTATATTTAAATAATTACATTTTCGTGAAAACATTAAAAGTTGGTTCGTTAAAGTTGTCATGACACATGTTAGTGTTTGTTGTTATGGTTCATTTGCACTGTTTGAGCAGTACGAGTCGCGATTCGAATCAATGAATCACTTTGTAAAGTATTTGATTCATTTGGCTGAAAGTTCCGTTTCTCCATCTCTACTCGCCAGAGACTGAACTCGTGTTTCTGATGAACAGATTCACGATAGAGGGAGAGAAATGAGACGCAGTTTTCACTGGTGTGGATGCGATTTACTCATTCATTGACTCATTCATTGAAGATAACGCATTACAATGTTATATTCAATAGTTGCTTGTAAAAACTTTAACATTTAACGGTTTCTGTCGATGAAACAGATTAAATTCTCAACAAACCTTTCTTCAGTCGAATCACAACAGATGCAGAAGTGCGGCGCAGCCTTATGACGTCACATCACACCAAAATAAAAGTCCTGCTCACACTCTACTGTCGACAATCACAGAAGCGCAGCGAAATCTGTCTACTATTTTTTTTTTTTACCAGATAATCCCTATAATAAAATTAAAACAGTGACAAATGTGATAAAAACAAACTTTAAAAGAGTGTATGAGTTCATAAAGCAGAGTTCATAAATGTTTCCGAATTGAAACTATTAAAAATGTGTACAATTAAAGTTTATTTCATACGAAAGCCCTGAAGAAAATTCTGTAAAACAAGAATAAAGTCGAAATATTTTGAGATTAAAGTCAAAATTAAAAATGCAGCATCAATGACGTAGCACACACACTACAGCCGTCAGTGTATTTGAACAGGGGGCGAAAACTTTCTTCATCCATCAGGTAATTGCCCTTAAGTACAGTAAATATCACTAAACAAGAGATAAGGTAAAAAAAATTAAACGTAGTGTTGATCTTAACGTTCATGAACCTGTACCTGTAGGACCTGTACTCTTCCAGAGTGAGGAAGAGAGCAGGGGAAATCATCACAGACTCCACTCACCCTGGACACCTCCTGTTTGAACTGTTACCGTCAGGACGGCGACTCCGATCACTGGCCACTAGAACATCTAGGCACAGGAACAGTTTCTTCCCATTTTTTTCAGATGTGTTCACATAAAGATTTCTATGGGTCAATGTGGATAAATCTAGATTTAAATTCAGAGAGACCAGATATGCGTGACCTGACGAATTTGGATTATTCTTATCCAAAATGAGATGATTATGTGAGCCTTATGTAGTGTAACTTCGAGGGGTGAAGCCGCTCACACCGTTCAGGGGGCCAGGGCGGCCCACACCGTTCAGGGGGCCAGGGCGGCCCACAACGTTCAGGGGGCCATGGCGGCGCACACCATTCAGGGGGCCAGGGCGGACCACACAGTTCAGGAGGCCAGGGCATCCCACACACTGTCACTCAAAAATTCAAATAATAATCTGTCAGTTTGTGGAAGCAATGTGCACTGAATTAACAATTTTTAAATTATTGCGACATTAACTAATATACTACAAGCTGCAGCGCCGTCTACGCAACTGCATGACTCGGTGCAAGCCCAGAACAATACAGGGGGAGAGGAGAATCTACAAATATTGATTGTTTGGATATAAACACTTCGAAACGGACCATATTTTTTATATGTAACTTGTGTTTTAGGATAGTCTTAGATCCCCATTAATTATTGACCACGTTAATAATCATTAACCCATTTAATCCCACCGGTCACAATAGTGACCGTAAAATTTTCTCTCATTTCTAAGGCTATAAAAATGTTACTGAATGATCTATCAATGCATTTCCAGCAGATATTGAAATAATAAAGGGTCTCAATGAAATATGTGCAGTGTCGCATGTTTACTGTAAATTGTCACATGACCAGAGCTGTTTACTTCCTGTTTGCGCCAAGAGAAGAGGATGGCAGCAGGAAAGCTCCCAAAGAAAAGGGTGGTAAAGTATGTTAACATAAAGATAGGACATAGATTTTTGGTACACATCATGTTTAAGGTGTCTAGTATTGATATATGCATTTGCAATTACTCAACTTTGTTTCACGAGTTCACACTTACAAATAAGTCAGATAGAAAGTATGGTATGCGTATTTGGCGTGCTGTCCGAGGAGAGGGCTCCGAGCTCGGTATTTGGCCCGAACCCAGAGTACTCCCCCCGTATGTCTGGTTTAGGAAGTAACCAGGTGAGTGTGAGGAAGATGGGGTGGTGGAGGGATGCTGCAAAACTTGTCGAGAAACATTGGTGAGTTGACTGGGTATTTATATGATCCTCCACTTGTGCTGATTGGGTAGACATGTTGATTACTTATTGCTGACAGCTGGTTGGAATGACATGATGATTAGATAGATCATTTGAATGTGCTCCTCCCGAACTTTGTTACTGAAACATCATTTCACGAGTTCACACTTACAAATAAGTCAGATAGAAAGAATGGTATGCGTATTTGGCGTGCTGTCCGAGGAGAGGGCTCCGAGCTCGGTATTTGGCCCGAACCCAGAGTACTCCCCCAAAAATTGCAACTAACATGGGACAGCAGCCGGTAAATGATGTTGATACTCCCCAAAAGTTGCAGAGCATGAATCTGATGCTGTGCCAATCGAAGGCGAGGGTAAGTCACTGGATCGGGAGGTCTTGTCATCGTCTGAGGTTTTGATGGTCGTGGTATCAGAAAGTGAACCTCGTTGGTAGTCAGCTGGGGATGGAGATAGCACTGCTGCGGCAGTGGCAACGAACTCCTTCCTTTCCAACTTGTTTTCAAACTGTCTAATAAGCTGGTTGTATGGAAAATTTAGCTCCTGCCAGAGCAAAAGAGATGACTCTTCTGTGGCAGTGGAGCGAGTTTGAATGGAGTAACCGAGCTCCTGCGGGAGCGGATTTGACGACACTGCTGCGGCAGTGGAGACAAGTCATTTTTCACTTGCTTTCCAACAATCAAATGAGCCAGTTGTATGGAGAATTGAGCTCCAGCCAGAGCGGAAGAGATGACTCTTCTGTGGCAGTGGAGCGAGTTTGGATGGAATAACGGAGCTCCTGCGGGAGCGGAGGAGTTGACGACACTGCTGCGGCAGTGGAGACGAGCCGTTTCAAAACTTGCTTTCCAACTATCCAGTTGTACTGGGAATCGGGCTCTTGCGGGGAGCGGAAAAGATGACACTGCTGTGGCAGTGGAGCGAGTTTGGAATGGAGTAACAGAGCTCCTGCGGGAGCGAAGTTGATGACGCTGCTGCGGCAGTGGAGACGAGCCGTTTCCAACTTGCTTTCCAACTATCCAGTGAGCCAGCTGTACGTGGAATCGGGCTCCTGCGGGAGCGGAAAAGATGACACTGCTGTGGCAGTGGAGCGAGTTTGGAATGGAGTAACAGAGCTCCTGCGGGAGCGGAGTTGATGACACTGCTGCGGCAGTGGAGCGAATTTGGAATGGGAGCTCCTGCGGGAGCAAAGTTGATGACACTGCTGCGGCAGTGGAGCGAGTTTGGAATGGAGTAACAGAGCTCCTGCGGGAGCGAAGTTGATGACGCTGCTGCGGCAGTGGAGACGAGCCGTTTCCAACTTGCTTTCCAACTATCCAGTGAGCCAGCTGTACGTGGAATCGGGCTCCTGCGGGAGCGGAAAAGATGACACTGCTGTGGCAGTGGAGCGAGTTTGGAATGGAGTAACAGAGCTCCTGCGGGAGCGGAGTTGATGACACTGCTGCGGCAGTGGAGCGAATTTGGAATGGGAGCTCCTGCGGGAGCAAAGTTGATGACACTGCTGCGGCAGTGGAGCGAGTTTGGAATGGAGTAACAGAGCTCCTGCGGGAGCGAAGTTGATGACGCTGCTGCGGCAGTGGAGACGAGCCGTTTCCAACTTGCTTTCCAACTATCCAGTGAGCCAGCTGTACGTGGAATCGGGCTCCTGCGGGAGCGGAAAAGATGACACTGCTGTGGCAGTGGAGCGAGTTTGGAATGGAGTAACAGAGCTCCTGCGGGAGCGGAGTTGATGACACTGCTGCGACAGTGGAGCGAATTTGGAATGGGAGCTCCTGCGGGAGCGGAGTTGATGACACTGCTGCGGCAGTGGAGCGAGTTTGGAATGGAGTAACGGAGCTCCTGCGGGAGCGGAGTTGATGACACTGCTGCGGCAGTGGAGACGAGCTGTTTCAAAGTTGCTTTCCAACTATCCAGTGAGCCAGTTGTACGGGGAATCGGGCTCCTGCGGGAGCGGAAAAGATGACACTGCTGTGGCAGTGGAGCGAGTTTGGATGGAGTAACAGAGCTCCTGCGGGATCGGAGTTGACGACACTGCTGCGGCAGTGGAGACGAGCTGTTTCAAACTTGCTTTCCAACTATCCAGTGAGCCAGTTGTATGGGGAATCGGGCTCCTGCGGGAGCGGAAAAGATGACACTGCTGCGGCAGTAGAGGCAAGTTGAACGGAAATGGAAACGGAACTGTTGCGGCAGTGGAGACCTGTTGGGCAGAGAACTGGGCTTTGTTAGAATGAAAGAGATGACACTGCTTTGGCAGTAAAACCGGTTGGATGGAGAAACTGAGCTTCTGTTGGAGCGAAATTGATAACACTGCTGCGGCAGTGACAGAATGAGGCGGCTCCAGCGGGAGCGACTGGGGAGATGCTGCCCGGGGCAGTGAATGTATGATCGTGTCACAGGTCGGAGCGGACCGTGTGAGTCCCGCTCCTCCCTTATTTTTCACCTCGGGGAGGTTCCCAGTGATACCCCAGACGACCAGACACACGAGGACACTGGAGTAAAGTTTAAAATTACACTTCTTTATTAATTTACTTAAAATTTGGGGGGGGGGGGGGAGGGGAAGTGAGGGGGCTAAAATCCAAAAGGACTGGAGAGTGAGGACGCCGCCTCAGAGCTCGCCGGCTCTTTCTGCAGGAGGACCTCAGATAAGTAGTTTCGTCCTGTTTCTCAATGTCTGGCTTCCATATCCTGCTACGTGCTCACTTGTCTCTGTCTTTCTGTTTCCCAGGGTGGACCTTTCGGGGGATTTACGCCACGGCTCGCTCCTTCTCAGACTCCGTAGACACGGTTCATCCGTTCTCTCTCCTTGTTCCAGGCTCTGTGATAGCGGTGGCTCAAAGGGCTTAACCGCGGCGATGGGGCTGGATCGGCCGCTTCTCTAGGTGGCTACACACAGGTAATGGCAGGTAAGTATGACTTTGCTCAATGGATATCACTCACAGACTCCGTAGACACGGTTCATCCGTTCTCTCTCCTTGTTCCAGGCTCTGTGATAGCGGTGGCTCAAAGGGCTTAACCACGGCGGTGGGGCTGGATCGGGCGCTTCTCTAGGTGACTACACACAGGTAATGGCAGGTAAGTATGACTTTGCTCAATGGAGATCACTCACAGACTCCGTAGACACGGTTCATCCGTTCTCTCTCCTTGTTCCAGGCTCTGTGATAGCGGTGGCTCAAAGGGCTTAACCACGGCGGTGGGGCTGGATCGGGCGCTTCTCTAGGTGATTGGCTCCGGTCAGGCTACCCCCGTAGAGACAGAGAATAGGGTGAGGTTCACAGCGTGAATGATTAGAGCTAGTTACTCCGCCAGCTTCGGGATCGTACCTTTCCCAGAGAGTGGGTCAGCCTGGATAATGGTCTCGGGGACGACACGCACCCACACACAGCACAACACAGCAGATTCCAAGTGTACACTCTCAAAGTCAAAATGCTGACTCACCCACGGTACTCTTCGCACCAACCAGGTGTACTTAAGGTCCAGAGACCACTTTTCCCGCGTCGTTTATCTCAGAGGGAAGGGAAGATCGCTGAAGCGCTGGTATAGCGAAGAACCAACGAAAAGGACGTTGCTGCTACACCACCCCGGCGGCTTTCACTGCCCGCCGGCTCTGGCTCTCCCACGCTCACTCTCCGCGGTGGGGCCACTCGTTTTCCTAGTTCCAACGTCACAAGGCTCACAGATGATAAACCTCAGATGAAGGCGTTACTGTATACGTTTCTCAGGGTACTCACACATTGATCAACCCGTGTGCTCGTCTTGTTCTCTCTTCCAGTGTCTGGCTCGCGTCCTGGCCGCTGTGCTCTCACTCCCGAAGGGATTGGCTCACCAGCACTTCCGGCAACTGTCCTGCATGTAACTTCTCAGAATCGAACACACACAGCACTTGAATCACAATGCCAACTCAGTCTGTATTATACTCAGCCTCGTCTCTTTTCTTCTCTTTATAGCTCTCCAGATCTTTGATCGCTCAGTCCACAATATCCACCTTGTGTTATCCTTAGTTTGCCCAAATGCCCAGATCCTCTCGCCGCAACGGCTGGAAGCGGCTACCACCACGCTCAGCTTGAGCCCGACCCGGAACTAACAGCTGCGGCTGTGTGTGACCGCTGCAGTGACTGACACAGACTGACTTCTGGAGGCCCTCTTTATACTCCTCCTACCTCCCCTTCACCCAATCCAGAGATCGCGCCGTTTATTGGAGCACCTGTCGCCGATTTCCTATGATTTTGGCGCGGGGACGGGAACCCGGAAGTAGTGGTGTTTGATCCGGGCGGAACAAATCTCCGCCACTATGGTTCCGCCCCAGGAAAAGTCACACCGTGACATCCTCCCCCGCCAAACCGTTCTAGTCCCTAGAACGTCTTTCGGCTGCCCATTCTCCATAGCGTGCTGGAGGCCGGCCACGGTTCTCCCGCTGGGACCGTCGTGGTGGCGAAACAGGGTCGATGCCAGCAGGCATATCCACTGGGTCTCTGGGGGCCATTTCTGCGGGGGCATTTACCCGTTCTCCTGGGATCACGGCCCATCCCGCTATCCACGGGGCTACAGCTTCAGGCTCCGTTGGCACCTCCTCTACGGGGCTGGGATAGTTCGGACAGGGGCGGATCATGTTCCGATGGACCACTCTATCGGGCCCGGCTTTCCCTTCGGGCCGAATCGTATACACCGGCTGTCCAGGCCGCTGTTGGCCCTGGATCACATACGGAGTAGTCTCCCATCGGTCACTGAGCTTCCCCTTTCCCTGTCGCCGGTTGTCCCTTACCAGGACCCTTTCTCCTGGAAGAAGGGGGGCCTCTCGAGCCGTCCGATCGTATAGCCTCTTGTTTTTCTCCCCAGCCACTCGGATCCGTCTCGAGACTTGCTCGTACGCAAAGTGGAGGCGCTGGTGGTGGCGCCCTACCCACTCGGTTACGTTCCCCTCCTCCTCGGTCGTTGCCGTCCCCAGCATTAAGTCGGTGGGCATCCGCACGTGCCTGCCAAACATCAAATAAGTGGGGGCGTAGCCCGTGGTACTGTGCGTGCTGTTATTGTATGCCTGTATCAAATTTGGTAACGCACTCACCCAGTTGCTCTGGTGTTCCTGATCTAGCGTGCCTAGCAAGTTCAATAGGGTCTGGTTAAACCGCTCGCATCCGCCATTTCCCTGGGGGTGATAAGTGGTGGTATGAGTCTTGGTGCAGCCATACAATTGACACAGCTCTCTAATCACCCGAGACTCGAAGTTTGGCCCTTGGTCCGAGTGGAGAAACTCAGGGCAACCGAACGGCTGGAAGACAGCTCCCCACAGGGCAGTGGCAGTGGTGTTCGCCGTCTGGTCCAGGGTAGGAATGGCCCATGCGTACTTGGTGAACAGGTCAGTGACTACAAGGATGTTCTGATAGCGGTCTACCGGCCGACCCAACGTCAAGAAGTCCATTGCGACTATGTGGAGAGGGGCCTTCGCCTGGATGGGGACCATCGGTGCTCGTGCCTCCTTCCTGGCTTTGAACAGGGTGCAACGGGGACAGGCCTGTACGAAAGTGCGTACCGTTGCTTCTAGCTTAGGCCAATAAAAGTGTCGCCTCAGGAGGGACACGGTCTTCTCGTGTCCTTGGTGGCCCAGCTGGTCGTGATAGGCTGTCAAGAGCCCTTGTACCTGGCCTTCGGGGACAACGATCTGCTGGAGTTCCTCGTTCAGCCCTGGACCTCGGACAGACCTACATAGTACTCCCTCCTTTACCCGGAGTCTGGCCCATTGTCCCAGCAGCTTCCCTCCTGTTCCCCCTTGGGTCCGTCGTTCGGTCACTGTCGGTTTTCGCCCCCGTTCCAACCATCGTGTCAGGCTACTAATCTCCTCATCGGCCTGCTGTCGCTCCTTCCAGCGGTAGGGGTCCCATCCCCAGCTCGCAGGCATCGCCTCACATTGAGCCCCAGGCGCCTCCACAATGCCCACCATATACTCTTCCCCATCGGGGTCCGACGTGGGTTCCGGTGGATCCCTCGGGCCTTGGGCTTCCGGGAGTCGGGACAGGGCATCAGCGTTGGTGTGTTCCCGTCCTGGCCGGTACTGGAGCTGATAGTTGTAATTGGCTAGCTGGGCCACCCAACGCTGCTCAACTGCCCCCAACTTTGCCGTCTGCAGGTGTACTAATGGGTTGTTGTCCGTTACTACCGTCACCTGTGCACCCCACAGATAGTCTTTAAATTTCTCGCTGAGTGCCCATTTCAGCGCCAGCAGTTCCAACTTGAAGGAGCTGTAGTTGGCATCATTCCTCTCTGCTGGATGGAGGCTCCGGCTTGCGTAGGCTATTACCCTCTCCACGCCGTCCTGTTGCTGGGCCAACACGGCCCCTAAGCCCAGGTTGCTGGCGTCCGTGTACAGGACAAAGGGCTTGGAGAAGTCGGCATACGCCAGAATCGGCGCCTGCAGTAACTCCTGTTTCAGTCGCTGGAACGCAGCCTCACACTCAGGACTCCACAGGATAGCCGGGGATCCACGACCTCGGGGGCGTCCCGTCCCAGCCAGCAACTGATTTAGGGGCTTCGCGATCCCTGAGAAGTCCCTGATGAAGCGGCGGTAGTACCCTACGAAGCCCAAGAATGACCGGACTTGCCTCACGGTCTGCGGGGCAGCCCACTCCCGCACCACCGACACCTTCTCCGGGTCGACAGAAACTCCCGCCGCACCCACACGATGTCCCAAGAATTTGACTTCCCGCCGTAGCAGATGGCATTTGTCTGGTTGGAGCTTCAGCCCATACTTCTCCATGGCCCTGAAGACCTGCTCAAGGTGCTGCAAGTGGGAGTCGAAATCTGGGGAATAGACAATGACATCATCTAGGTATACCAGGGCGGACTCCATCAGCTGGCCTCCCAGGCACCGCTGCATCAGCCGCTGGAAGGTGGCAGGGGCGTTGCAGAGGCCGAAGGGCATCCGGTCCCATTCAAAGAGACCGAACGGGGTGGTAAAGGCGGTCTTCTCCTGATCGGCCTCGGCCACTTGTACCTGCCAGTAGCCACTTGCTAAGTCCAACGTGGAGTACCATGCCGAGCGTGTCAAGCCGGCCAGGGAGTCCTCGATCCGGGGTAGGGGGAACGCGTCTTTTTTAGTGACCAGGTTCAGCTTCCGGTAGTCAACACAGAACCTCCATGCGCCTGTCTTCTTTTGCACCAACACAATGGGAGCTGCCCACGGGCTGCTGCTCTCCCTGACAACCCCTCGGTCGAGCATACTCTGTAGAAGTGTGCGGACCTCTGTATACAGGGTAGGTGGAACGGGTCGATACCTTTCTCTGCTGGGCTCTGCCTCCCCCGTGGGGATCCGGTGCTGCACGACATTGGTGCAGCCGTAGTCCTCCTCGTGTGCCGAGAAGACATGTTGCCACTTGCCCAGCAGGTCTCGCAACTTCCTGGCCTGGGCTGGTCCCAGCTCCTCCCCTTGCAGGGAATTTCCCCTCAGGTGGCCGGGCACCTCCTCCATATTTCTGGACCCAGGGGTTTCCCATGAATACTGGCATGACTCGGGGTGGGACCTCCAGTGCCTCGTCGTCGGCCATCTGAGGATCCCTGGTCGCTCAACCCGAGGTGAAACCCTGCCAACTACGCCAAAATCTGTCACAGGTCGGAGCGGACCGTGTGAGTCCCGCTCCTCCCTTATTTTTCACCTCGGGGAGGTTCCCAGTGATACCCCAGACGACCAGACACACGAGGACACTGGAGTAAAGTTTAAAATTACACTTCTTTATTAATTTACTTAAAATTTGGGGGGGGGAAGGGGAAGTGAGGGGGCTAAAATCCAAAAGGACTGGAGAGTGAGGACGCCGCCTCAGAGCTCGCCGGCTCTTTCTGCAGGAGGACCTCAGATAAGTAGTTTCGTCCTGTTTCTCAATGTCTGGCTTCCATATCCTGCTACGTGCTCACTTGTCTCTGTCTTTCTGTTTCCCAGGGTGGACCTTTCGGGGGATTTACGCCACGGCTCGCTCCTTCTCAGACTCCGTAGACACGGTTCATCCGTTCTCTCTCCTTGTTCCAGGCTCTGTGATAGCGGTGGCTCAAAGGGCTTAACCGCGGCGATGGGGCTGGATCGGCCGCTTCTCTAGGTGGCTACACACAGGTAATGGCAGGTAAGTATGACTTTGCTCAATGGATATCACTCACAGACTCCGTAGACACGGTTCATCCGTTCTCTCTCCTTGTTCCAGGCTCTGTGATAGCGGTGGCTCAAAGGGCTTAACCACGGCGGTGGGGCTGGATCGGGCGCTTCTCTAGGTGACTACACACAGGTAATGGCAGGTAAGTATGACTTTGCTCAATGGAGATCACTCACAGACTCCGTAGACACGGTTCATCCGTTCTCTCTCCTTGTTCCAGGCTCTGTGATAGCGGTGGCTCAAAGGGCTTAACCACGGCGGTGGGGCTGGATCGGGCGCTTCTCTAGGTGATTGGCTCCGGTCAGGCTACCCCCGTAGAGACAGAGAATAGGGTGAGGTTCACAGCGTGAATGATTAGAGCTAGTTACTCCGCCAGCTTCGGGATCGTACCTTTCCCAGAGAGTGGGTCAGCCTGGATAATGGTCTCGGGGACGACACGCACCCACACACAGCACAACACAGCAGATTCCAAGTGTACACTCTCAAAGTCAAAATGCTGACTCACCCACGGCACTCTTCGCACCAACCAGGTGTACTTAAGGTCCAGAGACCACTTTTCCCGCGTCGTTTATCTCAGAGGGAAGGGAAGATCGCTGAAGCGCTGGTATAGCGAAGAACCAACGAAAAGGACGTTGCTGCTACACCACCCCGGCGGCTTTCACTGCCCGCCGGCTCTGGCTCTCCCACGCTCACTCTCCGCGGTGGGGCCACTCGTTTTCCTAGTTCCAACGTCACAAGGCTCACAGATGATAAACCTCCGATGAAGGCGTTACTGTATACGTTTCTCAGGGTACTCACACATTGATCAACCCGTGTGCTCGTCTTGTTCTCTCTTCCAGTGTCTGGCTCGCGCCCTGGCCGCTGTGCTCTCACTCCCGAAGGGATTGGCTCACCAGCACTTCCGGCAACTGTCCTGCATGTAACTTCTCAGAATCGAACACACACAGCACTTGAATCACAATGCCAACTCAGTCTGTATTATACTCAGCCTCGTCTCTTTTCTTCTCTTTATAGCTCTCCAGATCTTTGATCGCTCAGTCCACAATATCCACCTTGTGTTATCCTTAGTTTGCCCAAATGCCCAGATCCTCTCGCCGCAACGGCTGGAAGCGGCTACCACCACGCTCAGCTTGAGCCCGACCCGGAACTAACAGCTGCGGCTGTGTGTGACCGCTGCAGTGACTGACACAGACTGACTTCTGGAGGCCCTCTTTATACTCCTCCTACCTCCCCTTCACCCAATCCAGAGATCGCGCCGTTTATTGGAGCACCTGTCGCCGATTTCCTATGATTTTGGCGCGGGGACGGGAACCCGGAAGTAGTGGTGTTTGATCCGGGCGGAACAAATCTCCGCCACTATGGTTCCGCCCCAGGAAAAGTCACACCGTGACAATCGTTTCCCTTATTGGATTGATGATGTTGAAATGAAGCAGATGCGGAGATCCTGTAGGTTTGGGTGTATTGAAACAGATTTAGCTGATTAGAGTCAGTTGGGCTTCTTTGATGTGGAAGCGATTAGAACGAATGTAGCTCTTGAAAGCTTCTGACGACCAGCGACCGAGTGCTTGGATCTGATGCTGGGAGAGGCCTTTTTTAGCGGCTGTGGTTGCTGCACCTATGCGGAACGAATGGCTAGAAAAGTGGTCTGCTGGGATGCCGGATTGAATCAGTATGGACTTGAGGTGTTTTTGGAACCAAAAACGTGTGACAGGGCGGTTGGAATCGTCTGTGAAGAGTGGGTCAGAAGGGAATTTAGTCTGCAAGCTTCTGAAATGTAGGTAAGCTAAAAGGGATTGGTACGGCTGGATTGGTGATGGGAGGTTGAAAATGTAAATGAAATGGCCTTTTTTCATTTGATCCGTCTTACTTTGTTTGATGAAATAAGACATGGTTTCGTCATCTAGCGCTGATAGATCTGAAATTGTAGGATGGACCTTTGGGTTGAAGGTGGACGTGATGGTGAGTTCTGAGCTTCTGAGAAAACCGAAGAAGGCCAAAATGAACATTGCATCCAGGGTGCGGGAGGTATTGGTGGAGTGGTAGCCTCGGCGGAGGGTGGAGATACATTTAGTGAGTATATCTAGAGTTATTGGTTGTCTGGCGTCTGGGTGGGTGGGTTGGGTTTTTTGGATGCCTTTGATGAGCATGGATGTTTGTGAATTGGCTATTTCTGAAGAGGGCAGACCAAAAATGAGTTTGTGAAAAAATTGAATTCTGCTTAGATAACCCTTGATGGAGCTGGCTTGGAGGTTCTTAATACTGTTGAGATGAGATATGAATGAAGTGATGGTAAGCAAAGAAAAATCAGGGAAATTCAGGTTGTATGTGGAGTGGAAAGACTTGAAACACTTCCATGCAGTTAGGTAAGATTGGAGGGTTCTGGGGGAAACGGCTTGAAGAATGGAATTCAGAGAGGCGTCAAGGAGGGGTTTCAATGGGTGGTTTATGGGAACATCAGCTCTGAATAGTGAGGTACTGGGGTTGGGAATGGGTCCGCCTCTGGTGCCAACAGCCTGATTTTCTGGAAAGCAAAACGAGAGAGAGAGTCAGCTATTTGATTTTTGGACCCAGGAATATGTTTTGCAGTTATGATGAATTGGTCACAGGCTGAAATCCAAATGAGGCGTCTCAGGAGAGGCATTAGTGCGGGGGAATGTGAACGTCCTTTGTTAATGCAATGCACGGTTGCTTCGTTGTCACAGTGCACTATAATGCTGTTCGTGGACCATTCTTTACCCCACAGGAAGGCTGCTACGACTAAAGGATACAACTCGAACAGTGCTGAGGATGTTAGTGACTGTGGTGAGTCTGACAGCTGGGTGGGCCATGTGGATACGAACCAACGGCCTTGGTAAAATCCCCCAAAACCAATGGAGGGAGCTGCGTCGGTAAACAGTTGAATATCCACAGGGAGAGAAACCAGATTATTATAGAAAAAAGACAGCCCATTCCATTGTTTAAGGAAAGTTATCCATAAACTGAGCTCGTTGCAGCACAAACTAGTTAGGGAGATTTGGTCCTCTAGCGCGTGAACTGAAGATGCGAGGGAGAGGAGATGTGAGATGAAAGGGCGGCCTTGCGGAATGATGCGCATCGCAAAGTTTAAGTGGCCGAGCAGAGATAGTAGCTCACGTTTGGAACAGTTTGGACTGTCTAGGAGGGTGGATGCGACCAGAATTATCCTGTCGATTTTTTCCTTGGGAAATGAGGCCTGGAAGTTAACTGTATCCAAGTTAATGCCCAAAAATTCGATGGACGTGGCTGGGCCCATGGTTTTGTCTTGGGCGATTGGAATCCCGAGCTCAGCGAAGACCTTTTGGACTGTGAGAAGATGTGCAGCCGTGATGGAGCCTGGTGGTGAGATGATTAGGAAATCATCTAGCAAGTGAATTATGTAGGGAATTGAGTAGTTGTTGGAAAGAATCCAACTGATAGCTTCTGATAGCATGTCAAAAATCTTGGGGCTACTTTTGCAGCCAAAAGTTAAACGTACAGAAAAGTACAATTTTCCGTGCCAGCGTACGCCGAATAAATGCCATGAATCTGGGTGGATTGGCATCACTTTAAATGCGGAAGTGATGTCGACTTTGGCGAGCCAAGTCTTGAATCAAGGTTATAGCTTGATCGATGTTGTGGTAATTGAGAGAGAATTCTTCAAGCGAGATTAGGCTGTTTATGCTGCAAAACTTGTCGAGAAACATTGGTGAGTTGACTGGGTATTTATATGATCCTCCACTTGTGCTGATTGGGTAGACATGTTGATTACTTATTGCTGACAGCTGGTTGGAATGACATGATGATTAGATAGATCATTTGAACGTGCTCCTCCCGAACTTTGTTACTGAAACATCATTTAATGTGGTCATAGAACTCACAAACATGTCATCGGCAACAATAGTGACCGGTGGGATAACCCATTGTATCTACATACTAATACACATAGGCTAACTGTTCTACCTTACTTTCTACCTAATTTTACACACACACACACACACACACACACACACACACACACACACACACACACACACACACACACACACACACACACACACACACACACACACACACACACACACACACACACACACACACACGTCTCCTCTGATGTCTGATCTCCACACACACACACACACACACACACGTCTCCTCTGATGTCTGATCTCCACACACACACACACACACACACACAGACAGACAGACAGAAACTCACTCACACACACACACACACACGGTCACGTCTCCTCTGATGTCTGATCTCCACACACACACACAGAAACACACCAGAGGTGGGTAGAGTAGCCAAAATCTGTACTCAAGTAAAAGTACAAGTACTTACGGAAATATTTACTCAAGTAAAAGTAAAAGTAACAATCGTAATATTTACTTGAGTAAGAGTAAAAAAGTATTCGATGAGAAAACTACTCAAGTAGTTAGTTACTAGTTACTTTCGATCTGATTGATAAGAAGCGAAAACCCTGAATTTCTGGCTACTTGGAGAGCTTTCACACACCCCTCGGTAACACTTTACAAGAAGGTTGTATTAGTTAACATGAACTAACCATGAACAACACCTCTGTTCAGCATTAGTTCATCTTTGTCAACGTTAGTTCATAAAAATCCAGCTGTTCATAGTTTATTCATGTTAGTTCACAGTGCATTGACTAATGTTAACAATACTTGAATAATGCATTAGTAAATGTTTAAATTAACATAAAGATAAATAAGTGCTTTATAAGTGCAGTTCATTATTAGTTCATGTTAACTAATGTAAGCTAATGAACCTGTGTGTGTGTGTGTGTGTGTGTGTGTGTGTGTGTGTGTGTGTGTGTGTGTGTGTGTGTGTGTGTGTGTGTGTGTGTGTGTGTGTGTGTGTGTGTGTGTGTGTGTGTGATTAATGGTTAAACAGTGTAAATTAATGATGTGTCTCTTCTTAAAACATACTTTGTTCTTATATTTTTATAAGTATATAGGCTATTCTTTAGGTAGGAATAAAATACAATACCGTTTTTATTTGTATGTATTTTCTACACTTCAGACAGGTGTCTGTCCGGATTTGTGTATAAATGCAAGACGTCACATTAGGCTATTCAATTTGTTTCGTTTTGTGAAGAAAAGGATATGTAAATGTGCAGATGTGAACGTTTGTTCGTGGACGTGTGTTGTTTGGAGGATTCAAACGATTTGTCATTGCTTGCACAAGAGCGCATATGACACTCGGACAGTGTGTGAAATAGTATTATAATAAGGGAAAATTTCCCATAGTTACCAAATGACCGTTAATAGTGTTCAAATATAGGCATCATTGTGACACCTACCGCTACATGTTCTTTTCAGGGTGGAATTCTTGTATGCTGAGAGAAGTCAGTTCGTTTGGGTGCACACAACATGCATCGCATTATGAAACTATTCTTTTTGACATCTTGGAGTGAAAACATAGACTGAACTTGAAGCCACGAGCAATCTGCCTCCCGTAGCTCACACACATCTTCCTCTGCTTCGGCCATCATCTTCCGACTAAACGCGCGCTAATATAAAGGCCAATTTATACTTCTGCGTCGAGTGTACGCCGTAGTGTACGCCGTAGGCTACGCGCGTAGCCGACGCCGTCGTGAGCATTTATACTTCTGCGCTGTTGTCTGCGTCAATGTGCAGTTACACATGCAGACGCTAGTTGGCGCTGTCCTCGGGCATGTTGGTGTAATCAAGAGAACAGCCGAAGAAGAAGCTGCTTGTTGTGTAGCATCTGTACATTCATGTCGGAGTATCAGCAGCAGTGAGAGAGCGGCTTTTCTTGCAGCTTGAGTTGTTGTATCTAATACAAATTAAGCGTCTCTAGTTGATTAGTAAAGTTAAATAAGGCGATCTGGCGCTGGAATGTGTTTGTGAAATCATGCGGAGCTCGTGGCCGCTGTTTTCAGCAGCGGTAGCTCGAGCAATCGATTGCTGT
Organism: Romanogobio albipinnatus; assembly: GCA_023566225.1. Lineage (NCBI taxonomy): Eukaryota > Metazoa > Chordata > Actinopteri > Cypriniformes > Gobionidae > Romanogobio > Romanogobio albipinnatus. The sequence goes on along the minus strand of CM042249.1, from coordinate 7,705,250 downwards.
TGCGGAGACTTCATTCACGAAATATACCCTAATGTGTCCCTGTTCTTGATATACAATTACTGATTAACATCTTTGGTTTTAATGAGAAAATAAATAAACTATACTCAGCGGATCTATGTATTTATTTACTACCATAAAGAATCGCTGGACTGCAAAATATTGTGTTATAGCAGACGTAAGGAACTATCATCCAATTTCTGGACACACACACACACACTCCTATCGCAGATTTTTTATTTATTTATTGACCTGAGGGAAGGGTTCTGGCAGACCAATCACAGCGCTTGCGGTCCGCGTAGAATTGACGCGTTGTTACATTTTTGGAGAGGTGCGCGTCAGGGTACGGCGTAGGGTACGGCGTAACCAACGCGTCTATGCGTAGGGTACGCCGTACCCTCTGCGTGCACTCGACGCAGAAGTATAAATTGGCCTTAAGCGGGTGATGCGTAGCGTAGCAACCTCTCGCGAAACAGCCTCTCCAACGTTTCGCGAGACTTGCGAAAGTCATATTAACTTATTTTAATATATATAATATAATTATTACCATTTGACAGTAACGGAGGAACGCCACCGAATGTAACTAAGTAAAAGTACAGTTTTTTCACAAGAAATTTACTTGAGTAAGAGTAAAAGTACCCATCTTTAAATCTACTCTAAAAGTACAAGTTACCCAAAAAATGTACTCAAGTAAATGTAACGAAGTAAATGTAATTCGTTACTACCCACCTCTGAAACACACATACACAAACACACACACATGGTCACGTCTCGTCTGATGTCTGATCTCTACACACACACACACACCCACCCACACACACACACACAAAAAAAAAAAAAATACACACACACACACACACACAGAAACTCACACACACACACATGGTCACGTCTCCTCTGATGTCTGATCTCCACACACACACACACACACACACACATGGTCACGTCTCCTCTGATGTCTGATCTCTACACACACACACACACACACACACACAGAAACTCACACACACACACACACACACACACACACGGTCACGTCTCCTCTGATGTCTGATCTCCACACACACACACACACACACAGACAGAAACTCACAGACAGAAACTCACACACACACACACACACACACACGGTCACGTCTCCTCTGATGTCTGATCTCCACACACACACACACACACACAGTCACGGTCACGTCTTCTCTGATGTCTGATCTCCACACACAGACAGACACACACACACACAGAAACACACACACATGGTCACGTCTCCTCTGATGTCTGATCTCCACACACACACACACACACAAAAACAAACAAAAACAAAAAAACACACACTCACACACACAAACACACTGCACAGGTCAAATAGACCTATATTAAATCAATACAATGGTTGATACAATACAGTATCCCACCGGTCACAATTGTGACCGATCATAAAACACACTTTTTCACACACTTTTCCATGAAAATTTAAAAAAATGATGATTGATTGTTTCAAAGGGATACTAATGACACATGATTTGGATATTTTTGTGTCTGGGAAAAATTTGGGATTAAATGGGTTAAGGGTCAAGATCAAATTCTCTGCATCTCCTGCGCTGCATCAAGCCATCCCATAATAACTGATGGATTTGAATATTGGGGGGGTTACCTCCCCCCATCCCCCCCATAAAGTACGCCCCTGTAATATATATACAGCTTGATCCACACTCCAGTCCAGGCGGTGGCGGTAATGCACCTCTAAGCTGGTTTGCCAACCGCCAATAAAACACCAAAGAAGAAGAAGACATCAGAAGCCTTCGCCGCGCTCCTGCATCTGTTGTGATTCGGCTGAAGAAAGGTTTGTGTTTTAAACGTTTACAGCGAAACTAAATGAATGATGTATTAATACATGTACCGCTGCATTGCTTTATCTAACATTTATCAGCGTTGTGTGAGTAAAATAACAAAATAAATTCACGAGTGACGCCCATACTCCGTCTGCGGTGCAGCAGCGCTGTTGTTATACTGGTATATTTATTAATTATAACACATTATTCAATAAAGATCGATAAACTAATGTTAGTCAGTCGGTAAAAACGAAATTACCGTTAATTTTTAAATTACGCGAGTGCGCGCCTTTCTGTGGAAGACGGAATAAAGCGCGTGTAGTAACGAAATATACAAATAAACCTTGTAAAAAATAAATAAAAAAATTACCTGCAGGGAACGTTCTGGGAAGGTTCTCTTTAGGTTATAAACAAACCCAAAACATAACCTGCAGGGAACGTTCTGGGAAGGTTCTCTTTAGGTTATAAACAAACCCAAAAAATAACCTGCAGGGAACGTTCTGGGAACGTTCTCTTTAGGTTACAATAACACAACCAACAGAGAACGTTCCCAGAACGTTCTTATTTGGTTCCCCACAAAAATAACCAAACGGGAACCATATGGGAACATTCTGTGTTTACTGGGATGTCACGTTTGAACGTAGTACATTTAAACAACGTTTTTTTCAATTCATTACTTTATATTTATATAGTAGCCTACTTTAGATTTAGCTCACACAAGTGGCAAAACATTTAAACATAGGTTATAGCCTATATACATTTTAAATTAAAAACTTACAATAGGCTATACAAAAACAGCCGACTCTCGTCTTTTCTTTCGTTCTTAAGCCCTTTTAAAAGCAGGTCATAAAGACCTTTGTATTTCCTCCTCCAAGAACGTACGAGTGCTCCATTATTTCACTTTTTTTTACCTAAATGCCAGGTAAGGTGTCGTTTCCTTGCTTTACCCGAGAAAAAAAAGCCATGTGTTGACTTTGAAACAGAGTATATTTTAAATGATATGCATCTGAGGTAGAATTACTAGATTTTCGAGTCAGTACATGTTTATTTTAATGCGAACAATGTGCTGTCACTTTAATTCAGCAGTGCAGCACAGCACAAAATGGTACGGAAACGATCGCCGCACTGCTGCAGACGCACCTGGAACGGACTGAAGGCTGATTTATACTTCTGTGTTGGAGCTACGCCGTATCCTCTACGGCGCAAGTTACGCGTTGGTTTTCATTTATACTTCTGTATTGTTGTCTGCGTCAATGTGCAATTCCATATGCAGACCACTAGGTAGCAGTGTCCACGGTAGGGATGTGACGGTGAGGAAATTTTCCCACCAGTTAATCGACGTGTGACAATACCGGTATCATCGGCGGGGGCTTTTAAATCACTAATTCTATCTAACCGAAAGTAACATGCACACGACCGCTCGGGCTTTCATAACGCAACTGAAATCTGAACCGAAAACGCGCCAGTGCGCACCGTGAATGACAGCGCGTCTTTAAATGCGCGCTCTGTGAGGCCATGGGTGCGTCTCAATCAGCTCCCTCGTTCAGTAGTCAGGGCACTGATCAGGCATTGGTCGGTCTGTGATTGAGACACACGCCATGAATGAATGACAGTTGGTCCGTAAAGCCTTGTTTATTGTTTTGTACTCGACGCGTCCGCACGAGCGCGAGGGTGTGCGCGGCTAAAATGATGTCATCGCAGAATGCCAAGCGGACGAGGCGCGCGCGCAGTCAGCGGAGCCAGACGAAAGTAAACAAGGCTTAAATGCGCGCTCTGTGCGGCCGTGCACATTTTACTTTCGGTTTTGATTTAGCGCCAATTCGGTGGCGGTTTGCTTGAATTGTGGGTTCATTATAGGGCTGTCAAAATTGCTTAAAAATGACGTTAGAATATTCCCTCTAAAAAAAACATGTGGTTGCGCATTTTGTCAATGACGCGCATTACGTCAATTACAGGACAAATTAATACAAAGAGACATAACTACTTGTATAGGTATTCTATTTAAGTTTAAACATATTTGACAACGTATTACCTACACACAAACAAGTAAATCAACTAATGACCAAGACCGCAGACCTCTCTCTCGCCCTCACGCTCTCTGCGCATAACGGTTTAAATAAACAAACACATTTTGAGTGTTGATCGAGAGTTTTGTGGAAGCAATTTAAGTTTGCGACTCTTGTCCCAAATATAGCAGGCTTCATTCAGTGATTGAAACAAATATTAATTGAAGTTTTACAGCATATTGAACGCTCCGAGCGAGCTGTGCTGTGGTAAACATGGAACTTTTCCTTGACATGAAACGGTAAATAATCAAACCAGTGGAAGCAGTGCATTTATCCTTTATTCATGCAATATCTATTCAGTCAGTACCTCGGTTCCATTGCTTGACAGAACTCCCTGAAGCCTGCCCCATCCACAACACTGATCGGTCTCATGTCCTTACAAATGAACTAAATTAATTTCTCCGTTATGGCCTCTTGTCGTGTTGCAGACAAAGAGCTTGTGGCGGGCGATGCAAAGGAAGGGTTGTCCAGTTTGCACATACAAATGAGTTGCTTATATTTACAAAATGAGCCTACAAAAGCATAAACAAGCTCGTTTAATAAAGAAAAGTTCACGAAACTAAGTGAAAACTCACTAAAGTGTTTATTGAAATTAGGAAACATTTAAGAGATCATAAATTTAGTTGTATAAGTTAAAGTTACATTTGTACATACATTTTGTTCTCATGTCACAATATCAAGGTTTATTTTGATCGGTTTTACATGATTCTTTTGTAGTGTGGTTTTCGGTGAAGTGTACTAAAATAAATATCGTCACCTGTGTATATTAGCCCACTTCTTCTCAACGCTTTTTCCTGATGGTTTATAGAACAATTACTCCGAGTCGCCCTCTGTCGCTTCAAAGAATAGCACAATGGCGAGCGCGTCGAGTATAAACTAAACGCCTCGTCCGTTTGGGGAGGAGCGTGCGCAGTTCAGCGGGGGCTCGCGCTCTGGAGCCAGGCGAAAGTATAAACAAACAAGGCTTCAGGCACGCTAGCCATAGGCGCTAGCGCGCCCACTCGCAAAGCAGACAGCCACGCCTCTACTACCGCGGGCGGGTATTTTATTCGAATATTAATTTTCACCTTCAAAATTCGTTTTTTTTTTTAAATATTCAAATATATATGCGAATTTAGAATATTCGTTGACAGCCCTAGTTCATTAGCCTATTATTTTTAATGAAAAACACAACAACAAAACAAATGACAAACTCCCTTAAATAGGCGCTTTTACGTTTCGCTTTGAAACCAAATCTTCCGCGGTCTCAGTCAGCTCCTCACTCTCCTCACTGATGAATGACTCCTGCTGAGACTCATGGTTGGATCATGCTTTATTAAGCCAACACGTTAAAAAAAAAAACGGACGGTGGGCGGTGCCATGTTGGGCAAGTGATCCGGTGTGGAGTCTGAACACCGGCAACACCGACTATCGTAGCAAGCCTAATCCTCGGGCATGTTGATGGTAACCCACAGTATCAAGGCAAAAGCCGAAGAAGAAGCAGCTTGTTTGTCGGAGTATCAGCAGCTGTCATGGCATCAGATAGCAGCTTTTCTTGCAGCTTGAGTTGTTGTATGTAATACAAATTAAGCATCTCTAGTTGATTAGTAGAGTTACATAAGAGGCGATCTGGCGCTGGAATGCATTTTTTAAATCATGCAGAGATCGCGGTGCTGTTTTCAGTATCGTTGGCTCATGCACAGACGAGTGCTTCAATCAATTGCTGTTGCGGAGACTATTCATTCCGTTGAAATCACAAAACGAAATGCACCCTAATGTGTCCCTGTTCTTAATATACAATCACTGATTAACATCTTTGGTTTTAATGAGACAATAAATAAACTATAGGCACAGCGGATCTATGTATTTATTCACTAATATAAAGAATCTCTGCGCTACAAAATATTGTGTTTTATAGCAGATATAAGGATGAAATTATCATCCCATTTCTGCACTGTAAAAAATGAAAAGTTGACTCAACTCAAAATTTCAAGGCAACTTGCTGCACAGCTTTTTTGAGTTTACTCAACTTTGGACGAAGTTGTTCACTCAACCCAAATCACTGAGTAAAGTCACAGGACTCTTTTTTGTTCAGCTAACACAGTTTATTTAGTTAAAATGACTTGTAATTCCTTGTTGGTTTGTTTCAATAAATTATGTTACGTGAACTTTTTTCAACCCAAATCACTGAGTAAAGTCACATGACTCTTTTTTGTTCGGCTAACACAGTTTTTTTAGTTAAAACGACTTGTAATTCCTTGTTGGTTTGTTTCAATAAATTGTTATGTGAGCTTTTTTCTGTGAGTTGTACGGACAAAGATGTGTTGTTCTAGTTAGCATTTACACAATGTAAAAAAATAAAACTATAACTGCAGTTTTCAAGTTGTTTATTATACTGAATATTGAAATAAATACCAACCAAGGTCAAATAATAGCAATCTTTCTTAACAGAAAAAAATGAGTCGATTAAAATAAAATAAAAAAACAATCCTGGAAAATGTCAAAAATCAATAAAAAACAAAAATATGTTTTTTTAAAAAGGATGCTCACATCAAAATTTCAACGTTCCTAGCAAGTTTAGTTTTCAGAGACTGCAGAGCAGAAAGTGCCCATTTCCATAGCACCAAAAAAAACTAAACATTCTTAAAACATAATTTAACAATTCACAGTTCAACAATCCTTTCGTATGTTTCATAGTTCACCGAAAAATAAAAATTCTGTCATCCTTCACTCACCCTTAAGTTGTTCCAAACTGGTATAAATTTACTAGACAATGGTGGCCTAAATCAGCCTGGTAACAAACTCTTCAAAATATCTTCTTTTGTTTTCAACAAAACAAATGAATTCATACCAGTTTGGAACAACTTGAGGGTGAATAAATGACATAATTTAAAATTGTTCAGTGAACTATCCTTTCAAGATACTATTTAATATCTGTTCAACTTCAAAGATGCCCACACAAGATTTGAATGTTCACAGCAAGAGTTTAGTTTTCAAGGACTGTACCCTTGCAGAGCAGTGCGTGCCCATTTCCAAAAACACCTTCTCGATTATCTCAAAAGTATATTTGAGTTCTTTTGGGTATTCAAAATCCAAGGCGTAGATAAGGCCAAACAGGCAAGAAAGAGCAGATGGTAGGTCTGAAATGTCTTTCAGAACAATTGCCTCCTCCAAAACAACAGCAAAGTTTGTAAAGAAAGGCAGCGCGCTAGGGGTGACATCATCCTCAGTTACAGCAAGAATTCCCATTTTCATCACTCTGGTCTGTCTGCTGGAGATGTGTCCTAATGAAACAACGAATACAACATTATCAGCTGATCTCAGTTTTGTATCTTTTTTATTTAGAAAAACAACTAATTACATGAAACAACCAAATATCATAGTTTTGCAATGTACATACTGAACTGTCCTTTTGTATGTTAATAAAAGTTTTGAATCCAATTGACCTACATTGTATGAACAAAACACCTAACACATACTTCATATCACTCACACACTCCTATCGCAGATTTTATTATTTATTTATTTTTTGACCTGAGGGAGGGGTTCTGGCAGACCAATCACAGCACTTGCGGTCAGCGTAGAATTGACACGTTGTTACATTTTTGGAGAAGTGCGCGTCAGAGTACGTCGTAGGGTACACGCGCATCACACAGCCTATGGCGTACACTCGACGCAGAAGTATAAATTGGCCTTGATGGACAGCATCCCGTGCAATGTGAAGGCTGTAATCCGTTAACATGGATATGGAAAAAATATTCACCGCATACGCACTGCAAACGGAGTATGTGTGAAATGGGCGTAACAGAAGGAACGTCTCATTTTGCTCTTTATCGTGAATCAGTTCAAACATGAATTCAGTCTCTGCCGAGTGACGAGAGAACCAGAGCTTTCGACTCTCCGAGTCAATTGAACCGATTGATTCACAACAAATGATTCAGTGATTCGAAGCGCCCAATTTCTATTTCTATCTCGATTTCTACAAATCATTAAATAGCTAAACTAATAGACTAAAGGGTCTGTCTAATTTTATAATTGACATTATTAATGTGTTGTGTTAGTTTTGAGAGTGTCTCATCAGGTAATTTAAAGGATTAGTTCACTTTTAAATTTGCTTTTGCTGATCATTTACTCACCCCCATGTCATCCATGATGTCCATTTCTTTCTTTCTGCAGTGGAAAAGAAATTAAGGTTTTGGATGAAAACGGTCCTGGTTTTTTCTCCATATAATGAACTTCAATGGGCTCCAAACGGTTCAAGGTCCAAATGAGTTTCAGTGCAGCTTCAAAGGGCTTTAAACGATACCAGACGATGAATAAGGGTCTTATCTAGCGAAAACGATCAGTTTCTGTGAGAAACCGAGCAGTATTTATGCTATTATTTTGCCTCTTTTCAGATGAACGTGATCATCTCTGAGCTCAGCCATTACTTTCGCTAAGTGTGTGCTAGATAAGACCCCGTTTAAAGCCCTTTGAAGCTGTACTGAAACTGTAATTTGAACCTTGAACCGTTTGGGGCCCATTGAAGTTCATTATATAGAGAAAAACCCTGGACTGTTTTCATCCAAAACCTTAATTTCTTTTCGACTGCAGAAAGAAAGAAATGGACATCTTGGATGACATGGGGGTGAGTAAATTATCAGCAAAAGTTTATTTAAAAGTGAACTAATCCTTTAAGTCCATTAACTGAACTAGAGCTGATTGTCCACTCAGAGATTCAGTGTGGATTTGTTTCTGTTAATTATTCTCATCTTAAACATGACAGAGTTTTTAAACACAAAGATAAACTCCTGGTGAAGCGACTGAGATCCACGTCTACATAAAGATGGCGTTTATTACAGAAGAGAGTGAAGACATGAAGATTGCGTTTATTAAAGAGGAGAGTGAAGACATGAAGATGGTGTTTATTAAAGAGGAGAGTGAAGACATAAATGTGGTGGTTATTAAAGAGGAGAGTGAAGACATGAAGATTGAAGAAACATTCAGAGTGAAACATGAAGAAACTGAGGAACAAACAGGTTGGTTTCATTCTCAAAGCTGAACTCAGTAATTTGATCATTCTTAAGATCTCCAGCTCTACAGAAACAAATGATATTTTTTTGGACAGACATGTTGAGATCACATGACCAGACAAACGCTAATGCTGCTTTAAGTGAACCCGGGAATATCTGATGTTCATTTGTTATTACAACACATTAAATTAGGAAAAATAATTCAGTAATAGCCTTTTACAAATACTTGTGTGACATTAAACCCAAAATCTACTTCTGATTTGAAAACCATTCATTTATGTCACTTAATTATACTAGATAACAGTATCTAACAAGATATGTATTTTGCATAAAGCAAAGCATGAAATGTGACTGATCAGCTTTACATTTTTACGTTTTAGCTTTACATTCAAAAAAGGGATTTTTCTCGTCCTCAAAAGCGCTCTCTGTTTAGCTAATATGTTGTACTGTAGAAGATTTTGTTCATATTCCACAATGTCATTGGTGATTCAAATGGTCATTGATATGGGGATTATGTGTGTAATCTGGAGAAAAGTTGGCGAGGGAAGTGTGTAAACATTTGAAGTAAAACACTGAGTCCTGCACGTGGGAGAGCGAACCGCTAGTATTTCATAAAATGAGAGGGAAATATTGATATTGTCATTTGTGGCACGGCTGCAGGTCAGAAATCAATGGGCACGAGCGGATTGTGGATAGAGATGAAATTGTATTTATAGTGGGACAAATTTTCCTGGTTATCAGTATATTCGTGTTTGTTAAAATTGGCTGTAAATGTTCAAAAAGTACTGTGGCAAACTGATATAATTTCACCAAGTTTTATTTTAAACTAACAAATGCAATCATTAGCAAACATTGAAAAAAATCACATTAACATTAAAGATGGCTCCATGTTGCCATGAGAGGTAAACGTTTAGTCAATGTTTAATGTAATGTAAGAACATTACAACCATTTTAGGAATGGGCATTTCTGTCATTTGAGGGAAGAGGTGGGAAGTTGTATGCCCGTCATGAAGATAATTAAGTAATTTTATAATTATTAATGTATCATCAGTGTTTTTGAAAAAGAAAAATGTAATAGGAATATGCTATTAAAGAAATGTCCTTTCGCCAACGAAGCAAAACTTTTGAAGAAAAGGAACTTTTACTTTAAATAAATGTTCATTAATAGCTGCCTACTTCAGAGTTATATATTACTATATCATCACAGATTTGAATAATTGTGTGAAGATCGGCTGTGGATACCCAAATCAGAGAAAATCATAGGAGCGGGTGGATGATTAGTGTGCATGGCGATGGTTCATTATTAGCATTAATATTTATTTATTTAGCAGAACTTTTTAATCCAATACATTTACATTTATGCATTTGGCAGATGCTTTTATCCAAAGCGACTTACATTGCATTCAAGGTACACATTTTATATTTTGTCAGTTCTTGCTTTCCCTGGGAATCGAACCCTTGACCCTTGGCGTTGCTAGCGCCACGCTCTACCGCTCATTCAGTGGCCACAGCTGGTGGGAGGGAACATACTTTTAGGAGTGAGTTGAGGAATGGAGGTGGCATTCCAGTGGCAGTCTTGAAAGTCAGCGGCTAAACCTTACATTTTTTTCTGGCTGCAACTTGGAGACAGCGGGGTGAGATCAGGATGGGTGTGATGGGGGTTCTCTTTGGCTGATCAAAGACTGCAAAACCCAAATTAGATGACTAATTAACTCTTAAAGGATTAGTTCACTTTTAAATGAACTTTTGCTGATAATTTACTCACCCCCATGTCATCCAAGATGTCCATGTCTTTCTTTCTGCACTCCAAAAGAAATTAAGGTTTTGTATGAAAACAGTCCAGGGTTTTTCTGCATATAATGAACTTCAATGGGCCCCAAACAGTTCAAGGTCCAAATGACAGTTTCAGTGCAGCTTTAAACGATACCAGACAAACAAAACTGATCGTTTCGCTAGATAAGACCCTTATTCATCGTCTGGTATCGTTTAAAGGCCTTTGAAGCTGCACTGAAACTGTCATTTGGACCTTGAACTGTTTAGTCAAGGAATAAATGAGAAGGATAAAAGGGTTATTTTGGACACCCTGCTTTCCCCTCCTGCCCTGTTCGGCAATGCCGTTACATCAGTCATCGACAGGTTTCAGGAGGAATTGAAACAGACGGTGGCCTTAAAATGTATTCACCCTCCTGTCTCTGGCGCCTACAAGCTTCTCGCACAGAGTGCAACTGACGTATAGATCTGTATAGCCTTGGTGGTGAGAGGAAGGACTGTGTAGATCTGCTCTGACGGGTAAAACATTTTGAGATAGCCCTTCAGTTAGGCCAAGAAGATTTGTCTGTAAGGGTACTGTTTAAATGCACAGTTACCTGTTAACCTGACTCTCCATTTTCTTCCACTCCAGATAGGGGTTATATATATATATAATTTTTTTTTATTTATTTTTTTTTTTATTCACTTACAAATATTTTAATTCCATTTCTGTGTAAAGCACTTTGTATTGCCGCTGTGTACGAAATGTGCTATACAATTAAACTTGCCTTGCCACAAAAACAGTGCAGTGCTCCCCGCAGAAAGACTTAGGGCCAGGGCAACGCTCGCAGCTGAAGTCGGAGGATTGTCATTATCTCTAGGAATGTTTTGGCAAAGAAGTCCTGATGCCACTGGTGTCAGGCTTTTGAGTGTAGTCCCCTCCAGGGAGAAGTGGTTTACGCTTCATTATACAGTGCCCACTTCCCCTCGTTGCCCTCAGGGGTCCTTTCTGCCAACCCTGCTACCTCATGTGCTTCGATTATATATCTTAAGCACCACCACCAGTCCAAAGTTCAGTTAAATGACAAATATGCATTATTACATGCTTTCCAACAGTTTTAGTTCTAATTAATAAAGTTCTGTCATTATATAGTGTTTGATTATCATAATATAACATAGTCTGATGTTAAGCGTGTACGTTCAGATATTTTAAAAAGCTGTGCCATTTTACAAAGATATTGATACATTTATATATATATATATATATATATATATATATATATATATATATATATATATATATATATATATATATCAGTCTGGCGACTAAACAAAAAAATGTACTAGCCAAAGGCGATTCCATTGCCAAGGTGTGCGTAGAGGGTTGTTCCCATTATCACACCTTCCAAACATGAAACCGATTACTGTAAGGAATAGAAGCATGGCAGATTGAAGGGTAGTCCAATATCTATGGCATGTACAGCTGTTTAATGAAGACAAATTATTCATTTTTTTTCTTTATTTCCTACAAATACAAAAGCAACAGTTACTTTTTTCCTGTTGGATCTTAATATCCTTCGACCATATAAAGTTAATCTGTCAGGGGTGCTGGTGTTTTGCTAGCCTTTGCCTTCTTGCTGTTGGCTGAGTAGAAATATGGCTATAATTCAGAGGGTACTTCTTTCCTATCTGTGTCATTTGAGCCATCTGTAATGAAAGTTTTTGATCCTTTGTATTCTAGTGGGTGTTTCACATAAATTTGATTGGGTAATGAGGGAAGAACTTTCAAGGTTCTTATAATAGTAATACATAACAGAGTTAGCTAAATATAATGTAAATGAACATAGAGAAAATTAAAGTTGTAGCTTATAGATACTAAACATGTTATACATGTGGTCTTTGTTCGCTATGGTAAGCAATTCTAAAACATTTCAAAAGAGAGTGAATTAATCCATAGTCAAAAACATAGTCAGGGTTTTGGGGACCAGTTTGGGGATTACAAAGTTGAAGAACTCTTAATTTAGTTTACTTGTTGGGTGAGGGGTATTGTGGATTATTTATTAATATTAAACATATTAATGGCAAAAGTGTCATTACACTGAATTCAGGGCTACCGTAATATGAGAGCATCATGTATGTCAAAGGCACATTTTGAGTATATTATATATCCATTTTATAATATCCAGATTATACCTGGAAATAAATCCTGATTTACTATTTAATTGTATTGCTTCTTTTTAATTAATTTAATTAATTAATAGCTGATGAAAATTCAGCTTTGCATCACAGAAATAAATTTATAGTATATGTATATCAAAATAGAAAAACAATTTAAATAGATTTTTTGTTGTTGTATTTTTGGTCAAATAAATGCTTGCTTGATGAGCATAACATGAACTTCTTTCAAAAACATTAATTCAAATAGTAATGTCCAAACATTAGACTGGTACTTTATTTATAGCATCTGAACAGAACTTTGCAAACAAAATCTTTATTTATGTGACGCTAGGCTACTTTACTGTAAACGCTTCATAATCAGAAATCTTGTCTAAACAGTCCTGCGTCTATGACATGTTAATCTGCAGTTTAATACGTTTGCTAAAACATTTTATTTCAGTATTTATTACATATTTCACTCATCTCAGTATAGTTTGGGTAAACTGTATGTGTAGTAAGTGAAAGTGCACGTCAGTTCTATTCATTCACACAGAGACAAGCAGAATATACAGGATTCATATTTAAACAGTCTATTTGCGGTTTAATATTCACAGACACAAGTCTATATCGCAATTAGAATAACGGAGAATAAATGTTACTGTCACAATCCTCGGCTGGATCCATTGTTCCTTGAAATGAAACCAACTCTTCTTCTGAGGTAAATTATCCCCGGATTATTCCTTACTGCATCTCAAAACGATGTAAAGTACATTAATCTCACTAAACTTGATGTGTTTTACCAAGTTGATGTGGGCATTGACTTGTTTGCATAGATCTCCTCAGAATTAGCCTTTGAATAGAGCGCAAGCTCCGTGGGTGTGGCCCATTAGCAGATATTGAGGCAGCACGCGAACAACTGACATCTCTCAAACAGAATATTTGAGTTTGATTTGATGTACATAATTTAAAAACCTGACATTTCTTTAGACATACGTCTCATGTTTGTGTGACATGTATTCAGTAAGTTGGAGTTATCAGAATGGACTTCATTGAGAGAGAGAGGCGGCAGATCGCAATCATGTTTGTTTTCATTTTGCAAATAGCACAACATTTTGTTTTTTATTGTAAGTGCACAAAACTAGAAGTAGAAAATTAACAGATTCGAATGATGTATAACAGTATTTTGAGTCTATTTCACACTGATATGAAAAAAGCGTGTTGGTCATGTAGGCAGGGCCTGAAATTGGCCAATGAGAATTGAGTGATTCATTGGGCAGTTTGAGAGGATGCGACTGCTTTTTCGGAACGCTCATGCGATCGGAAAGATGAGGCCCTTCTCTGACTACATTTGGATGTGCGAGTATGAAACTGTTGGTGAGATTGGACGAGAATGCATCGCTGACGTAGGCTACAGTACAATGACAATTGCACAGATGTGTGTGCGTGTGAATGTTGGGAGTTGGGAACCGGTGAGAAAATGTCCGGTACCCAGTAACTTTACCAGTAATAATAATATTAGTTTAGTTCTGTTTAACGGTTCCCAAATGCTGTAACCAACAGCTGCCAGGACCTGTCTGCGTGACTAAAGCTGGCCAAACAAATTGTGCGATTTTCGTCGATTTCGAGCCGAATTCTGACTCGTGCGACTCTTTTTTTGGGTCGGGCCGATTTTCAGCTTTGTCGTTTGTCGTGAGGTGTTCGTGCAGTGTACAGAGAGAAACGAGAGACGACAAACCTCTCGCAATCGGATGGTCGGATGAATTTCTGGCATGTCAGTAATTCTGGTCGCCCCTCTTGAGGTTATCTCACAGCTGAAGCAGAGCTACTTACTGATTGCTCTCTCATCACTGCGTCTGTGCGAAAGCAGAAGTTGAACCATTTCATCTTTAATGCAGCAAGAAAGAAAACGAAAAGAGAGAGATCTTTAAGTTCTGTAGGCAGCTATCAAATAGCAGAAATTTAGCAAACTGTTGTGCTTCGGATTTGTCATAAAATGGATAATCTAAGTCTGTCAAACCACCGTGAAGCCTACAGCGCCTCTTTTATTAGCCTAATTCATCATTAGGCTACTTGATCATTCATTTACTTGTTTTACTTTTCACTTTATTTAGCCTACTCATTTATTTAATATCTACTTAATTTTATTATCACGGGAAAATGTGAACCGTTGTCCATCATTTGACAGAAAAATGTCACATCCCAATATTGAAATAAATTTTTTCATTTGAATCATGAAGGCAAAGTCAGTGGATTCACTACAGAAAGTGAAAGTAAAATCTGACGAGCTTCTCGGCACATGTTCTCAGAAAGAGATAAACTACTTCAAACATGAAAATGTTTAACTGTCTTAATTTATTTTCTTGTGGCCCATATAGCCTATAAAAATGAGAAGAAAAATAGGCCTTTCTTGTTAAACAAGTTGTTTTTGAAGTTGCTACTTTTCATTGACACTGATATTATTGCAGTGTTCTTCTGACATAAAGACAATCATTTTAATCATATGCCTTTAATTAATTGTATAATCATATGCCTTTAATGAATTGTATAATCGGCCTAAATGTTTTTAAATAATTTAATTTTAATGAGGACGAGTAAGCTAATCTAATCTTTTATTATGCAGCGTCAGTTATGCATTGATGCGTTATGAAATTGTTGTGTGGTAAATTAAATGTAATATCAATTTAATAATAAAATCGACGAAAATCGCACCGTGTATGCCCAGCTTAAATCATCCATCAACACAGCCATGTATGATGTGTTCACATACGAGCTGCGGTAGGGCTATATCTGTGGACTCATTAGCAGCACTCAATATGACTGTCTGTGACACGGGAAATCAATTAAGAAAAAGATATTTAAAAATGTATATTATAAGGGTTATTATTACTTATATTGATTTCGGTAATAACTTGTATTCTTACAAGTTAAATAATGTTTTTGTGGGACTAGTGGATTTTTTGAAGGGGCAAGTGAAAGAGAATTTGGTAACACTTTAGAATAATGGTCATTAGTTAATGTATTAACTAACATGAACTAACCATGAGCAATACATTTGTTACTGTATTTGTTCATCTTTGTTAACGTTAGTTAATATAAATCCAGCTGTTCATGATTTGTTCATGTTAGTTCACACTGCATTAACTAATGTTAACAAGATTTTAATAAAGCATTAGTAAATGTTGAAATTAACATTAACAAAGATAAATAAATGCTTTATAAGTGCAGTTCATTATTAGTTTATGTTAACTAATGTAGTTAACTAATGACCATTATTCTAAAGTGTTACCGAGAATTTTACTACACAGTATTCTGCCCTAGATGCATGTTCCATCTACGCAACACTGACAGATAGCTAACAGGAGTCAGAAAAAGGGGCAGACGCAGAAGTAAAGTTGAGATTTTTACTGTAATGTTCCTTCCTCTTCTTTCTCTTTTTTGTAAAACTGAAACATGAAAAGACCACAGATGTCTTATTACAAAATGTTCTTAAAATAAACACAAATGAATTTCCATTGTTTACAATATTCTCTTAACACGTATATCAAAGGCTACATACAGCTCTGCATACTGTTATTGCTGTTAACAAATTAGCATCACTGTAGAATAGTTCGTTTTTAAACTCAAACTTAAGAATTACAAATATATATATATATATATGCACATACATTGTATAATACTAAAAAAGGGTAATAACTTACAGGCAAAGCCTTTCCAAGGCACAAAACGTAAAATAAACAGAGAGAAGCGATCTCTTGTCCAACCGCATGGAAAGAATCTTGAACACTGCCGTTATTTCCTAGTTAACCTCTAACCTAAGAGCCACATGACCTAAACCAACCACTAAGAAAACAGCTCAATGTCCTTTTGCTGTTACACCAAACCGCCACAAGATGGTGCCAAGATATAATAAATGAATGTGCCATGACACTCCCCGCCTGGTATTGGGTGGATACCACTATAACCAATTGAGATAAAGGAATGATCACACAAGTAGACCCCTCAAAGTATCAGTCCTCTGTTTGCATGAGAAGGACCGTTTCCGTTATAGGTCTGAGGAATGTCTTGATTGTCCCATTCCTTGCAACTCTTAGTTCAACTGTTCTCACTTTTCCATCACTGCTGGCGAAAATCTTAGTCACAAGAGCCATAGGCCATTCGTTGCGCTTGGCTTGAGCATCCTTGAGAAGGACCACATCGCCCTCTCTTAGATTTCGTCGTTCCTTTTGCCATTTACTTCGACTTTGAAGTGTTGCGAGGTATTCTCGCCTCCATCTACTCCAGAAAGCATTGGCAAGATGCTGCACCCTTCTCCATTGCTGTCTGTGGAGGTCGGTTTCCTTGAAATCGCCTGGAGGTGAGACGAGTGCATGACTCATTTGAGTTAGAAGCATGGCTGGCGTCAACAAGAAAGGTGAGTCTGGGTCTGTTGATATAGGAACAAGAGGTCTTGAATTGACAATTCCTGTAACCTCTGCCATCAGAGTAGATAACACTTCATGTGTCAAGCAAGAAGGACTGATCTGTTGGAGCATGGAGTCCAGTATGCGCCTGGAGACCCCTATCATCCGCTCCCAGGCTCCTCCCATGTGGGATGCGTGAGGTGGATTGAAGACCCAGGAACAATCTTCACCACTCAGGTACCTCTTCACACTAGGCTTTTGAGAATCTGTTAACACAATTTCCAGCTCCTTACAGGCTCCTACAAAATTAGTCCCACAGTCAGAACGAATTTGTTTAGCAGGTCCTCGCAGAGCAAAAAACCTTCTCAAGGCATTTATGAAGGTAGATGAATCCATGCAGTCAATCAGCTCGACGTGTATGGCACGAGTGCTCATACAGGTGAAAAGAACAGCCCATCTCTTACTTTGAGCTTGTCCTCCTCGTGTACGCCTTGCGACGACTGTCCAAGGTCCAAAAACATCCAGACCAACATACGTGAAGGGGGGTTCCATGCTTAAGCGATCGATGGGTAAGTCTGCCATCTTCTGCTCAGTTACCTTTCCACGAAGCTTGTTGCACATGATGCACCTGTGTAGAGTGCTGTTTATAAGCTTCCTAACACCAATAATCCAGTACCCTGCATTGCGGATAGAAGATTCAGTAAACACACGTCCCTGATGCTTGACTCGTTCATGGTAATGCTTCACAAGCAGTTTTGCAGCATGACTGCGTCCTGGGACGATCAAAGGAAACTTTTCTTCGAGATCCAGAGTTGCATTCTTAAGCCGACCTCCTATCCTGAGAAGTCCTCTACTATCTACGTAAGGATCCAGTTTTTTCAGAGCGCTGTGCCTAGGGATGTCGTTACTTTCAGCAATGCAGGTAAGTTCTTCTTGGTAGGCTTTCCTCTGAACGCTTCTGATTACAACTTCCTCTGCTTGCGACAACTCTTTCGCTGTACGAGGCTTAGCACAATAGTGCCACGATCTACAGGATCTTTTTCTGTCTTCAGACGACTTGTAAGTCTGAGCGACATGTATGAGAGAAGCTATGGCTCCGATTAATGACCTCCAAGAAGAGAATCGATCGAATCTTTGACATTTGAGATAAGA
The DNA here is from genome assembly GCA_023566225.1 of Romanogobio albipinnatus. Classification (NCBI taxonomy): domain Eukaryota; kingdom Metazoa; phylum Chordata; class Actinopteri; order Cypriniformes; family Gobionidae; genus Romanogobio; species Romanogobio albipinnatus. Next base: position 7,686,909 of record CM042249.1, on the reverse strand, counting down.
ATCGTCAGTGGATAGAGTAGTAGCGAGAGGACGAACCTCTGTGTCCAACTCTGGCCCAATGAGGTCGAATTCCTTTTCCTCCACAGATGGATTCTGATCCACTTGCGACAGGAAGGCAGGTCCTGTAAGCCAGGTGGTGGTGCTCAACAGGGCTGCTGGAACGGAGCGGGTGCCGTGGTCTGCAGGGTTATGCTTCGTAGACACATAGTGCCATTGTGTTGGGCTTGACACTTTGCGGATACGCTGCACTCTGTTGGCTACATATACGTAGAAACGCCTTGTCTGGTTAAAAATGTATCCCAGGATAACTCTGCTATCTGTGTAAAATTCCACAGCATCTAGAGTAAAGTCCAGCTCATTCATTATCGTCTCTGCTAACTCTGCAGCTAGAACCGCAGCTCCTAGTTCCAGCCTGGGAATGGTATGAGCAGCTTGCGGAGCCAACTTCGTCTTCCCTAGGACGAACCCGGTATGACATGCTCCTTCACTGTTGATGACACGAAGATATGCCACTGCTGCAATCGCTCTGACAGAAGCATCTGAGAAAATGTGGAGTTCCTTTCTCAGAGCCGTAGAGAGAGTAGTATGAACATATGGTCTGGGAATCTCAAGCTGTTTAAGATCTTGCAGAGATAACCTCCACGCATTCCATACTTCTTCCTTATCTTCAGGGAGAGGAGAGTCCCAGTCAAGAGCCTCACCTGAGAGTTCCCGTAACAGGAATTTCCCTTCAATGATGATAGGGGCAACGAACCCAAGAGGGTCGAAGAGACTGTTGACAGTAGCAAGTATCCCTCTGCGAGTAAAGGGCTTTCTAATGTCTGTTACACGAAAAGTGAATGTGTCCCTCTTCACATCCCAGCTAAGTCCGAGACTACGTTGGATGGGCGTAGGGTCGACTTCCAAGTTCAGATCTTTGAAACCCTTTGCATGATCTTCGGTCGGGAATGCGTCCATTACTTCCTTGCTATTAGAAGCGAACTTGTGCAGTCTCAAATTTGAAGTAGCTAGCATTTCTTTTGTTCGTGTCAACAGGTTGATTGCTTCTGCAGCTGTGGGTGTCGACAAAAGACCGTCATCGACGTAGAATTCTCTCTCTACAAAGTGTTTGGCGTCTGAACCATACTCCTCCATGCCATAAGCCGCTGCGCGTCGGAGGCCATAAATGGCTACAGCAGGAGATGGACTATTTCCGAACACATGCACCCTCATGCGGTATTCGATGATCTTTTCCCTGGTGTTATTGTCCTTGAACCAAAGGAATCGAAGAAAGTCTCTATCTTCCTCTTTCACGATGAAGCTGTGAAACATCTGCTCGATGTCTGCAGTTACAGCTACCAGCTCCCTTCTGAAACGTAGTAAGACTCCCAAGAGGCTGTTATTTAAATCTGGACCAGAGAGAAGAACATCGTTCAAGGAGATGCCCTGTGTTTGTGCGCTGGAGTCGAAGACAACTCTGATCTGACCGGGCTTCTGCGGATGGTACACCCCAAACATAGGTAAATACCAACATTCCTGGCCTTCTCGAAGAGGAGGGGCTGCTTCGGCATGGTCACGATCAAAGATGTTCTGCATGAAGGTAACAAAATGAGACTTCATCTGAGGCTTCTTTTCCAGTGTGCGCAAAAGGGAGTTTAGGCGTGTCAGTACCTGCGCTCTATTATTAGGAAGTCGCTGGCGAGGTGTTCTGAATGGGAGTGGTGCAACCCAACTATTGCTCTCGTCCATGAACATCTCTTTGTGCATGATGTCCAGAAAGCGCCTGTCTTCAATGGACAAACCTACTTTGTTATCATCCTTTGATCTCTCAAAGATGGTATCCCCTATAGCGTAGTCATCAGAGATGAAGGTGTCACACGCTAGAGAGATCTCAGGCAGAGGCTTGGCATCAAACTTCTCCTTGACGCTGAATTTGTTGGGACATGGAGGAAGTAGAGAAGGACGTCCATTATCAAGTACATGGGTGCGGTAAGTACTTAGTTCTGCAGACCTGTGTACAGCTCCCAAGCAAACATCTCCTACTACGACCCATCCTAGGTCTAGTCTTTGTGCATAGGGTGCATTATTAGGCCCATTACGTTGCTCCCGTACTTTATGAACCTGAAGGATGTCACGACCCAAAAGAAGTAGGATTTGGGCTTCTGGATCCAAAGGAGGAATGCTATGAGCGATGTGCTTCAGGTGAGTGTGCCAGTGTGCAGCATCAGGAGTCGGTATCTCGGCCCTGTCATCCGGCATGTTGTTGCATTCGATCAAAGTTGGCAATTTCACCTTCATCTCTCCATCCAAAGACTCTATAGTGAAACCTGTGGCTCTTCTGCCTGCTGTCTTTGTCACACCTGCACAGGTACGTAGGGTGTATGTTGAGCTCTCTCCTTTGATACGCAGCAAGTCAAAAAACTTGGTTCTAGCAAGTGATCTATTGCTCTGATCATCCAGGATCACATAAAGCTTGATTGCTTCCTCTGGGTGGCCTTCTGGGTAAACCTTAGCCAGGCAAATCTTCGTACAAGACCGTGAACCTTTCCCATAACCACAGACTTCGGTACACTTGGAGGTGACAGGTTGCGGTGTGTCTATCTCTCCCTCCCCGCCATACTCGTATAAGGTAGAAAGTGGCGGTCCTGGGTGAAGTGCTGCGACATGAGCATCACTGCCACATTCCTTACATTTAATAGCTGCTTTACAGTCCCTGGCCAGATGAGTGGTAGTAGCACAGCACCTGTAGCAAACCCCTTTCTCCTTTAGGAATGTCCTGCGCTCATCTAAAGGTTTGCTCCTAAAGCCTCTGCAGCGTTTGAGAGGATGGGGCTTCTTATGAATCGGGCAGGTTTTATCCACATCATCCAACTCACAGTTTGAGCTGCGTGTCTGACTCATAGCACCTGATGACACTTCTGTCTTGTGAGTGTAGACTGGGCTTTTCACTTGTCTCTTGAATGGCTGCTCCGGTTTCAAAACACTTTGGATTCCTGAAGACAGAGCAAAACTTGGATCGTTGCGTGTTCGAGCCTCTTTGCAGATGAAATCACAGAAGAACGAGAATGGAGGAAAAGCAACTTGATGTGAAGTTTTATACTGAGAACCTTGAGCCATCCACTTCTCCTGAAGACTGTATGGTAGCTTATCTACGATGGGGGCCACACCTCGTGCGGTGTCAAGATAAGTAAGTCCGTGTAGATAGCCTTCATGTTTCGCTGATTCCACTTCCTGAAGAAGATCTCCGAGTTCCCGAAGCTTTTTCACATCTTTGCCGCTGATCTTTGGAAAGCTATCGATCCTATCAAAGAGAGATTTCTCAATAATCTCTGGAGAGCCATAGCAATCTTCCAAACGCTCCCAAGCCTTTCTTAAGCCTGTGTCAGGATTACCTGTATGCACAGCTCTGATCCTTCGCACATGATGTGAAGATTGTTCTCCTAACCATTTTGATAGAAGGTCTAACTGCTCCACCGCTGACAGGTACAAACCTTCAATAGCGTTGACAAATGATGACTTCCACGCCCAATAATTCTCAGGACGATCATCAAATTTGAAGAGACCTGAATTAACAAGCTCTCTGCGAGCCAAGTACCTGGCGATCTCACTCACGTTCGTGTCGTTGTTAAACGATGGCTGTGGTGTTGTCTTATATGGCGAAGACGTGAATGGTGGCACTTGGGATTTATGGCAAGGTGTTTGCCCTGACTTCTGAGGCTGCTGTGTCATACTCTCAATAACGGGTTTATTGAAGGAATCCCTGACGTCCCAAGCTGTAAAGCGATGCTGTCTTGGGGGTGACTCAGACCTCAACACATGAACAATGGGCTTTAGAGGTGGTTGATATGATTCATCTTCAACAGAAGGAGACAATCCTAGTCGAGACTGGTTCATGACGTAATCACGAGTGCGATCAGAAACTTCCCTCACATCAGAAATCCTTTCTCCGAGCTCACTTTCTGCTGCTGCCTCCAACACTTTCGCCTCAGCGATGGCTGCTGCCACTTCACTCTCATGCTTTAGAACTGATAGCGACGCCTCCATGCGAGCCTCTGTCACTTTCAGTTGAGCCTTTTCAATCAGGATTTCAGATTCTTTTTTAAGGAATTCAGTCTTGGCCCGTGCAGCTTCCAACTTAGCGCGAGCTTTTGCCGCAGCAATGCTAGCCGTTGAGCTTCTCGATCTGTTAGTTGAAGCAGAGGCTATAGATCTAGTTTCTAATGCTTGGCTTCGCTCTGTAGTTTCCTCAGCCTCCGTAGCTTTCTCCGCCATCATGAATTGCTAATACAGACTAGTAGCGCACAGTGTGATGATGAAAGAGGAGTGGAGTTCGAGTTTGCTTTCCTTGAACTGAAGTGCCCGCCGTGCAGCTGCCTTTTTACTATTCTGCCCTAGATGCATGTTCCATCTACGCAACACTGACAGATAGCTAACAGGAGTCAGAAAAAGGGGCAGACGCAGAAGTAAAGTTGAGATTTTTACTGTAATGTTCCTTCCTCTTCTTTCTCTTTTTTGTAAAACTGAAACATGAAAAGACCACAGATGTCTTATTACAAAATGTTCTTAAAATAAACACAAATGAATTTCCATTGTTTACAATATTCTCTTAACACGTATATCAAAGGCTACATACAGCTCTGCATACTGTTATTGCTGTTAACAAATTAGCATCACTGTAGAATAGTTCGTTTTTAAACTCAAACTTAAGAATTACAAATATATATATATATATATGCACATACATTGTATAATACTAAAAAAGGGTAATAACTTACAGGCAAAGCCTTTCCAAGGCACAAAACGTAAAATAAACAGAGAGAAGCGATCTCTTGTCCAACCGCATGGAAAGAATCTTGAACACTGCCGTTATTTCCTAGTTAACCTCTAACCTAAGAGCCACATGACCTAAACCAACCACTAAGAAAACAGCTCAATGTCCTTTTGCTGTTACACCAAACCGCCACAAGATGGTGCCAAGATATAATAAATGAATGTGCCATGACACACAGATTAAAACGTCAATAACAAATAACAACTAGGGAATCACCAAAAGGCAAGAATGATTCTGCATTAATTTAGTGTAAGTGGCAATCGATAGTGGATAATAATATAAAGCCTAATGTTATGTATAATGAACTGACGGTAACAATGTTACGCTATTGATGCTCGCGCAGCCTCTCAAGGAGAAATCAATTAATTAACATAAGGTACTTACATTTTAGATGCACTATTGAGTGTTTTTTGTTCGATTTCAACAGCGAAAATCTTTCCAAGCAAAGATCATAGCAGAACCATAATTTTAATGCAGATGTAATTTTTCAGGGTAAATTATTTAATTTGATTGGTAACAGCCCTACAGTGTCTTATTATTCTAATTTAATTTATAGATCAAATTTAAGAATATAAACTAAAAGCTGAAACAGCCTATATTTAATAAGATTATGGGAAAAAAGCCCTTTAAGCCCTTTTCATGTCTGCAAAGACATGCAGATTTAAATATGTCAAAGAAGATTGAACACTGGTAAGAACATTGCTTCAGCATAAATTACATTTACAATACACACACACACACACACACACACACACACAAAAGAAAAATCAGGACAAGCACGTGAACAGGCTACTAACAACTGATTTTTATATCAATTCATCTATCGACTAATTTATCACAATTTTCAACAATTTTACTTAAAAACATTTAATTTAACTTGCAACGTTGGCCTTCAGTAGTGTACTATAAAAAACTATAAATGTAAACAAGCCCTTGACAAAATGTAAAACTAAAAGAGTAAAAATGTGAAAAGGTACAAATTTGTAAACCAACATAACAAAAAAAAGAGAATATCAGCAAATACTTTTTATATAGAATAGTGTTGTCACGATACAAAATTATAACTTTGATACGATACCAGACTAAAATACTTCAATACCGATAAAACTGTAAAAGTAATTTAATAATATGACAAAGCTTACTATTCATTGTTTTAAGGTTAAAAAACCCTAAAAACTCACTTGGCCGGCATGTCCCTGCCCTGCTTCACACAGAATATTAGGCCCAGCCCTTTAAGAGCTGCATGGACCGAATTCATTGTAACATCTGATTTTTCATTCAACTCTGTATACGTTCACTAAAGACATATCCGACTGAGCTTACCTGAATACTCGCCAGGACGTGCATTTTTACATATTTTTTACCATTCAAACCCAATAATCCGCAAAACTGGCGTTGCGATCTGTCTGAGTGAAAGACGGCTGCCGTCACTCCTGCTGTCACACATCGACGCAGATTAAGAAATACTGCTCTTATTAGAGTGCTGTCATTTTTAAAGTACCGGTACTAATACAATTTCATATCGTACCCAACTCACCCAGTCAATTAATAATATTGACATTGACTAATTAACAGCGTCGACGCAGTCGATTGTATCGACCAATCGCAACAGGCCTAGAACAGGCTTAATGTCGAGCCCTGTAAAGAAAGAAAGAAAAACAAGCTTGTAAAAAGTCCCTGTGGCAGGTGGTCAAAAAAGTAAATTTCAGGCCCTGCATGTAGGACCTGTAGGGGTTAATGCTTTACAAATGTTTTTTTTTATTTTTATGTCTGCTGTATTATGCTATTAACTTTTGTCTTTTTTTTTTGTCTTAGACATGATGCCGTTGAAAGAGGAGTGTGAAGTACTAAAGGAAATGGAAGAAAAAGATCAATATATGAATGATCATGATTTCATAACCGAAGAAATATATTTTAGTTGCTCACAGACTGAAAAGACTCCAAAAAAAAGCAGAGAAAAGGCTGAAAATAAAGAAACAAGTTATGTGACCTGTTTTCAGGGTACAAAGAGTTTGAATCAACATGAAAACCTTAAAGTCGACATGACAGTTCACACTGAAGAGAAACCCTACACGTGCCCTCAGTGTGGAAAGGGTTTCAATAATAAAGGACACTTTAAAGACCACTTAAGAATTCACACTGGAGAGAAGCCGTTCACTTGCCAACAGTGTGGAAAAAGTTTCAACCAAAAAGGCAGCCTCAAAGCCCACATGAGAGTTCACTCTGTACAGAAACCTTACCTTTGCCAACAGTGTGGAAAAGATTTCAACCAAAAAGGCAGCCTCAAAGCCCACATGATAGTTCACACTGGAGAGAAGCCGTTCAGCTGCAAACAATGTGGAAAAGATTTCAACCGAAAACGAAGCCTTGAAGACCACTTAAGAATTCACACTGGAGAGAAACCATTCACTTGTCAACAGTGTGGAAAGAGTTTCAACAAAAAAACAATCCTTAATGGGCACATGAGAACTCACAATGTAGAGACACCTTACATTTGCCAACAGTGTGGAATAAGTTTTAATCATAATGAAAACCTTAGAGTCCACATGAAAATTCACCCTGAAAAGAAACTCTACACATGCCCTCAGTGTGGAAAGAGTTTCAATCAAAAAATAATTCTTACCAGGCACATGAGAGTTCACACTGGAGAGAAGCCTTACACATGCTCTCAGTGTGGAAAAAGTTTCAGCCAAAAAGGAAGTCTTAATCAGCACATGAAAATTCACACTGGCGAGAGCTCCTACACCTGCAGACGGTGTGGAAAGAGTTTTGAACAACATGAAAACCTTAAAGTCCACATGAGCGTTCACACTGGAGAGAAACTCTACACGTGCCCTCAGTGTGGAAAGGGTTTCGATAATAAAGGAAACTTTACAAGTCACTTAAGAATTCACACTGGAGAGAAGCCGTACACCTGCCAACAGTGTGGAAAAGATTTCAGCCATAAAGTAAGTCTTGATTCCCACATGAGAATTCACACTGGAGAGAAGCCGTTCATTTGTGGTCTCTGTGGAGAGAGTTTCAGATATAGAGTCACCTTTAAGCACCACATGAGGAGTCACTTATGAGAGAACAGTGAGTTTCAGACAGATAAACCTAAAGGTGCCATAGAATGCATTGATACAATATTTTATATTGTTCTCTGATATCCACATAATAAAAACAAATTAAAAAAATAAAAATGGTCTGGTTTTGCCTTATTTGCAAGGGTCATGAATAATACAGGGAGTGCAGAATTATTAGGCAAATGAGTATTTTGACCACATCATCCTCGTTATACATGTTGTCTTACTCCAAGCTGTATAGGCTGGAAAGCCTACTACCAATTAAGCATATTAGGTGATGTGCATCTCTGTAATGAGAAGGGGTGTGGTCTAATGACATCAACACCCTATATCAGGTGTGCATAATTATTAGGCAACTTCCTTTCCTTTGGCAAAATGGGTCAAAAGAAGGACTTGACAGGCTCAGAAAAGTCAAAAATAGTGAGATATATTGCAGAGGGATGCAGCAGTCTTAAAATAGCCAAGCTTCTGAAGCGTGATCATCGAACAATCAAGCGTTTCATTCAAAATAGTCAACAGGGTCGCAAGAAGCGTGTGGAAAAACCAAGGCGCAAAATAACTGCCCGTGAACTGAGAAAAGTCAAGCGTGCAGCTGCCAAGATGCCACTTGCCACCAGTTTGGCCATATTTCAGAGCTGCAACATCACTGGAGTGCTCAAAAGCACAAGGTGTGCAATACTCAGAGACATGACCAAGGTAAGAAAGGCAGAAAGTCGACCACCACTGAACAAGACACACAAGCTGAAACGTCAAGACTGGGCCAAGAAATATCTCAAGACTGATTTTTCTAAGGTTTTATGGACTGATGAAATGAGAGTGAGTCTTGATGGGCCAGATGGATGTGCCCGTGGCTGGATTGGTAAAGGGCAGAGAGCTCCAGTCCGACTCAGACGCCAGCAAGGTGGAGGTGGAGTACTGGTTTGGGCTGGTATCGTCAAAGATGAGCTTGTGGGGCCTTTTCGGGTTGAGGATGGAGTCAAGCTCAACTCCCAGTCCTACTGCCAGTTTCTGGAAGACACCTTCTTCAAGCAGTGGTACAGGAAGAAGTCTGCATCCTTCAAGAAAAACATGATTTTCATGCAGGACAATGCTCCATCACACGCGTCCAAGTACTCCACAGCGTGGCTGGCAAGAAAGGGTATAAAAGAAGAAAATCTAATGATATGGCCTCCTTGTTCACCTGATCTGAACCCCATTGAGAACCTGTGGTCCATCATCAAATGTGCGATTTACAAGGAGGGAAAACAGTACACCTCTCTGAACAGTGTCTGGGAGGCTGTGGTTGCTGCTGCACGCAATGTTGATGGTGAACAGATCAAAACACTGACAGAATCCATGGATGGCAGGCTTTTGAGTGTCCTTGCAAAGAAAGGTGGCTATATTGGTCACTGATTTGTTTTTGTTTGGTTTTTGAATGTCAGAAATGTATATTTGTGAATGTTGAGATGTTATATTGGTTTCACTGGTAAAAATAAATAATTGAAATGGGTATAAATTAGTTTTTTGTTAAGTTGCCTAATAATTATGCACAGTAATAGTCACCTGCACACACAGATATCCCCCTAAAATAGCTAAAACTAAAAACCACTTCCAAAAATATTCAGCTTTGATATTAATGAGTTTTTTGTGTTCATTGACAACATGGTTGTTGTTTAATTATTAATGTTGTAAAATTAATCCTCAAAAATACAACTTGCCTAATAATTCCGCACTCCCTGTAATGTTGAGGTCTGCTCTGATTGGCTCATTTCAGTAGCTCACACAAGTGCAATTATTCAGCAAACACATGCTGGGAGAAAAGGCACGATCAGCGGCGGCCACAAGCTCACTGATACAGTGATAAAATGCTGTTTTCACAGCACTCTGATCTGTTGGCTTGGTGAGGGCGTTCCCAACGTTGAGTGCATACACAGGCCACACTGCTCTCATGTGTTTTTCCGCGATCGTTCCTGGGTGCTTCAGCACATTTAAAAAAGCTTTCTTCTAAAAGAGCAGCGTGGGTGTGACACTGCGTCTTTTTCAAGACGTCATCGTATCGCAAGCATGCTGAGACTGTGTTCTTGGGTGATTTATGTTCTCTCATGAGAGCATGACCACCTCGGCACGTTGTCACTCTGGCCTTTTTCTAGGGGGGCTTGAGTGTTCAGCCATGCTCACGGTCTCACATGCCTGCTGGTAGCTTACAGCTAGGATTGCTGGTTCCAAAGAAAAAAGAGGGACCTAGTGTTTCATCTGGGGCTCTAGCAGAAGACAGATGTTAATCGCTGCATCGGAGAGAGGGCTGTTATGAGCTGGAAATGAAGATGATGCTGAGATTCCCACTATAATGGTGTGTGCTCATGTTGAATCAGATTCAGACTTTACAGCCATGCTTTTCCGGGTGGCTGAGGTGTAGTGCAACACGTAATTCGCCTTGCCCGCTCTCTTGCCTTTTTCCCGGATGTGGTTGGAAGGCTAAAATATGGAATGCCAAAAGGGCCATAATCTGTATAAGATTTCCTCTCTCTCACTACCCTCATCGGTGGGGTGCTCTGAGCCAAGGTTGAGCTGCGCACAGTGACTGATGATATTTAAAGTCACAGCGCTGTGAGACATCACCAAAGTATGTTTTCTCAATGCTCCAATCTCACAAGGTGACCCGTTTTGGTGACACTGTCGGTGACTGTCCTCCACAGTGCAAAGCAGATGGAACCCCTCAGTCTGCTCACCCTGGTCTTCGTCCCCACCCTGGTCTTCGTCCCACGATGCCACCCGTCCCGGCTGCCAATCAGCTGAGACAACGCACTCAGAGAGCTCCCTTTGAAATTTTGTAGTCAGCAGAGTTAACTCTGTCTTGCAAGACTACTCCTGACCGCATTGGCTTCCATCAAGAGGGTAGGGGACCTGCAGGCATTTTTGGTTGACAAATCGTTCCTGGAATTCAGGGCGGGTAACTCTTATGTAATCCTGAGACCCCGGCCCGGATATGTGGCCAAGGTCCCCACCACTCCCTTCCAGGACCAGGTACCCGACCCGGGACCCAACCTGCAAGCGCTGCCCTCGGAGGAGGCAGACCCAGTCGAGTTCCCCAGATTGGCGAACCCTGTTAAGTTCCTCCGCAACCCGCGACAGGTCTAATACTCGTATGCATTGGTGGAACTTTCATATCTTGTGACCCCCACGGCGGTCCCATATGTGTATTCTCCACGGTACGCCTTTCTACGGCGAGCCTGTGTCTTTCCCTTGGCAGAGCTCTCTCTGCTATCTCTGTGCGGTGTTGTTCCCCTGCCTGCAATGGCTTGGCCACCCCTGGGACTTCCGTATGTTGCACTGCCAAAGGCCAGTCCATACGTTTTTATTCCACATGATAACTCCCTACGGGTAGGATGTTTTTTTTTTTACACATGTGCACAGTCAAACGCACAGCGTTGTAAAGTATACTTCTTTTGACTCGTGTACATAGGCATTCTGCGCAGTTTTGAGCAATCTCTCGTCATGAGTTACAACCCATGTAAATAACTGTCATGCTAGAGGTTAAAACATTAGGGTACTTTCTAACACAATCTCTCATCTGTGTAGCCCTCCATTGTAGCTTGCATGCATTCTAGTCTGTTCTGTTTATAGTTTTATTTTGACTACCTTGTGAATCGATGACCTCAGATCACGGTTGCCACCTTGTGGATGAACTAATTATTACTGATAGAGAATTATGATATGATATGATATGAATTATGATATTATTACTGATAGAGAAAAAAAATGCATGTTACAAAAACAATACATTGCGCATACTCTTCTGGTGACTGAATTTGTGTCACACTTACTGTGACCCTCATGTACACATAAAAAGTTAAGTGTACTTTGACCTTTAGGGTTCACGTAAGAACCAGAGAAAATAACTTAACGTGGCGTCACTGAAAAGATTTGCAGAAACAAAGCCAGCCTTGGGGTTTTCACAAGAGTTTAGATTATAGAGAGGCCTTTCAACAGTCCTCAAGGCCCTGATATACTCGCCCTAATATAAGTTATTTTCAGAATTTTGCTTATGGGCAGATGAACATTCCAAGTGGCATTTAAATGAACATAAATATGTGCTATGTATTTTCCTTTTACTAACAAAATAAATGCGATGAGAGAACTGCAGTTGTGAAAGCATCAGATCATAGTGATGTGGATATGTTTGCACTAGATCTGCAATTCAGCTCCCCATACAGGGAAGTTTAGTATCACAAGAGTTAAATACCATCTACAAAATTAATCCATACAATACAATGTATAGAAGACTTGAATGTAGTGTAGAATGTGGATGGTTTTAATGGTGCCTTTCTAGTGATTATAGTTTGTCCTTTCAGGATCTTAACATTTCCTGTCATGTAAAAATTCTTACGCATATGAAAAATACAGTATATTAGAATGATTTCTGAAGGATCATGTGACACTGAGGACTGGAGTAATGATGCTGAAAAGTCACAGGAATAAACTGTATTTTACAATTTACAAACAACTTTACAAATTATTTTCTAAGTGTATTAATATTTCATGTGTTTTCACTGTTTTATCAAATAAATTCAGCCTTCTTTCAAATACTATAAAGTCTTAATTATTTAAAACTTTTTATCACCAGTGTGTAAAATAATGCATGTGAATTAATTATCAAATTATATTTTTATTTTATTATATGACACTTTCCTAACACAGGACATCCCTTAGGAAAATGAACCATGGTTTTACTACAAAAACAAAACAAAAAAAAACATGGTTATTGTAGCTAAACCATGGTAACCACTAGGGTTGGGCGATGTCTCCTAAATTGGCAGCTGACGATGTTTACAGTAAAACATTGTGATGGACGATGATATCGTCGTTTTTTTAATTAATAAAAATATATAATTTACTATATCTGTATTTTACTATCTTTTTACATAAATACTATTTTCTACTTCAAAACTATATATAATGTCGTTATTTTACTAACCCAAATAATGACTCGTCCACGCTAGGTTGCACGTGAGGGGAAAAAAGTAGCTTCCTTCCACTTAAGAGTTGTGCACTTTTTATTTTAATAAATCTCTTTACATAGCCTTAATGCTATTTTCTACTTTAAAACTATAATTTTGTTACTAACCCAGTGTTTTGTATGTTAATGTTGTTTTACGTCAATAATACCGAGTGAAGCACAAAGCTTTGATAAATTCGCAGCCAATGGATTCATGCCGAATGGAAGAGGTAGGCTGAGCCCAATTTAAGATTTGTCAGCTTTTTTATTCTGTTTTGCGACTTCCGTGAATTTTACGTTTTATCCCACATGGACATCTCGTTTCTTTTCTCAAATCTTCACTCGCGTCGCACCCATTTTCAAAGGGAATTATAAACGTTTCTTCCTTTCGTTTGTTTATAATTAAGTCTATTATACCCATTCACGTCCTTTACTGTGGGAAAGTAGAAAAACACTGTAGGATGAGTAGGCTACCTTTTTACTTAATTTTATCTAACACAGTTTGTGCTTGTTATTAGACTTGGTAGTTTATTTGAATGGCGCATTTCACACACACAGGCCATTTTACTAATCAAACATAGCTTAAATGTCTTGACCCTGTGGAAGATAAAAAAGTGTTGCTTTGCAACATCAGGAGAGGAGAACACATGAAGACGAAGATATTTGAGAAGGTGTCTACAGCTCGTGTTTCATCTCGCGCAGAGCGGTATGTGAAGCATCTTTGAGGGGAAATTCGATTTTTTTTTTTTTTTTACTAATTTAATTTTCTTATATTCTTTAGGTTACCATTATTTACTGATAATCGTTTAAATGTTTTACAGGCTGTGGTGTGTTGTTTCACTGACGGAAGTGCTGAAATAAACATGCATGCTTATGAAATGGATGTTTGAGCCTCGTTTATTATTTCAAAATGTAGGCTATATCTGGCAAAGACTACAGTATTTAAAATAGAATATATGCATTAGTTACATTCTCAATATCATTTACAGAGCAATCCCTGCAAAGTTTTTAGTTTAACTATAGAAGAGGATTAGTCTGCGTCGCACTCACAACAAGACTCGCAATGGGGGCGTGGCATCACGATGGTGGCGCTCCATCGTGATGTCAGTCAGCCATCACGATGGACGATGATATCGTCCATTGGCACAACCCTAGTAACCACAAATGAACCATGGTTTTTCTACTGTAGCGACTCGGCTACATGTTAATAAATAAAAATGAGCTCAATAGGGAATTATGGGTATTCATATTTAGTTACTTATGATTAATCATAACAGGTTATGATCGAATTATAAATCTCTATATTCACCCAAAAGGGAAATACCTAACCTAGTATTAAGTCAAGTCAACTTTATTTATATAGCGCTTTTTACAATGCAAATTGTTTCAAAGCAGCTTCACAGTGTTAAACAGGAAAATAATGCAACAGAATTTGATTCAGCTGTACAGCCGCTCTGGAGAAAACAGTCATGTCATCAGCTCATTTCAATTATCATACAGTGACAATGTGGGCAGATCAGTAATTTTAGTAGAAAATTTAGTGTCCCCCATTTATTACCTAACCTATAAAGTATTCAAATATACTTATGAGAGCTTGTTGCTAGATCTGAACATTAGTGACTATGCTTCGTGAGCAGTGCCAATCAAACACGGATACAATAGTTTTAATAATTGATACTACTAATACATATGACTAAATAAAGAACACATGATTATACAGAATAACGAAAGAGAATGATAAGAAAGAAAAAGAGAAGGGAAGGATCAGGAATGGCAATTTCACAAACATAACCACAGAGAGCCAGCAAAGAATAATATCACCTTAAACAGGGGTACAAATCTTAAAATGATTCTAAATTTCAATGGAATTTATACTTGCATGGGTTCTTTGTTCTGAGTATAAAAGAATGTGTGTGAGTCCTCTCAGAGCTTCTTTGAGCTGGAGCATTCTCTCTCAGTTCTTCCGGTGATTGTGTCTTCGATCCGCGGGAAGTTTGAAAGTGGTTAGATTGAGAGCCGAAAAGGGAGGAAGTTTTATTAAAAAAAGTCAAAAGTCTTTTGAGATTTTGTGAACAGACTTTCCTGTTATACGGTAGGGGGCCTTATTACGCATCTCTTGAACGAGTAAAGAATCTCCTGATCAAATTAAAAACACAGGTGAAGAAGAAGAAACAGAAACAAGCAATTTCATATAAGCAGATGCATATGTAAAATAACACGGTCACCAACATTAAACCTCATATAAATCAAAACTGCCTAATGTTACTGAATGAAATGTTGACCCAGGACAAGCTTTCGATCTACTCCATCTGTGTTTTGATTATCGTTATGAATCCAATCTGGATGTACAAAAACGTGGTTTTCTCAGCTTATGCTCAAAACATTCAAGTGTTGATTAAAAAAAGTATGCATGAAGCAAGAATAAAGCAGAGGGTATGTTCTTTCGTATGATATATTGCATGTTCTGATATTGATACAAGAGGGCGGGTCGTGTTTTTACCAAACAATGGTAGGGTGTAGCAAAGTTTGTGTGTGTGGGTAAGGAAGAAGACAAAGGGGTCGGCTGGCTGGAACTCGAACAGGTTTAATTTCTCAATAACTCTGGTAGCAAAACAAGGTGCACATCGCACAAATCAAAAACTCAATTTCTCAGCAGTTCTCCGTGTACATGTACAGCAGTGTACATGAGGGTCTCCGTGGCTTATAACCTGTCTCTCCACGTCAATTATTGAAACAAGAGACAGGTGTTCATCATTTGCACCTGATTCACTTTCGTGCTGCTCGTCATCAGACTCTGGGTGCGTTCCATTCGACCGTAAGTGGACTGCGAAGTCAACTTCAGAGGGTATTCCGCCATCTTAAGTGTGATTCCAATCCAAAGGGAGCGAATATGTTCAGTTCGAAGGGCACTGCAAAGGGCGTAGGGAAGAAGGGAACATCGATACATCACTTCACAGGAAGTGAAGAGTGAAAAACACCCAACTATCATTGCGCGTCGCATCACCTGTCTGAACTAATGATGGAGCAGAGCCGTTTTTAAAAACTCAGAGAGTTTTTAACCTCTTAACTGTCACCGTCCCACAGGTGGGACGCCTGGTGCTCTTTTTTTATCGCCTTTTTTCGTATCATATATTTAAGCAATTATCATAAATTAGGTATCATTTGAAAGCTTACAAACTCAAAATTCATCCTGTGAAAACGGACATTGTGTTACCATGGAAATGTTACTCTAAATTATTCTAGTGGGCTCCTCCTCCTAGTGGGCGGTGTCATGTGTCATATTACAACAATTATTTTAACTACTTTATATTCAAAATCTTTTCCAATCTTGACAAAACACATATCGTCGGAAAGGTCTGAGTCTCAAGGGTCTATATTTGGTGACTGTTTTGTGATGGAAGTGATATTTGGACAGAAATTTACAGGAAAATGCATCAAAAAAACAATAAATGGAATTTGAATGACACCCGGTGGCTATTTTTGGTACAGCACCTAAACAAAATCTCATGGGAACTTCAATTTTTGTGATATCAACTTCAAATTTGGAACACAAATTGGTTAGACATATGGCTTTGATTTTATAGTAATTTTAGAGTAAAATTTTTTTTGGGTAAAATATTTTATATGAAATAAAAAATATTTAGTACAGTATTGTTCATTTACAGTAAATTTAAACTTCCATAACTTTTTCATACTTTCATATTTTGAATTGCTTTCACTTCAGCAATAATCTGATTGGCTTAAGTAGACTGTGGGTGGAGTCCACCTATTTGTGGATTTGCGTGAGCGTAGACGCTAGAAATGTTTCAAAATCCACGCGCTGTGCTGCGATTTACAAATGTGCAAGAAGAGATCCACCAATGCACAGGAAGCGATTGACAAATGAATGCAAGGCAGAGTTGTGTTTGTGACATAAAAACATATGTGTGGATATTTTTTTTATTCACAAATGTCAGTGTATTTATTTGTGAATCTAATTCATTTTTGTGAAACTCCTGCATATATTTGTGGATCTCATTCTATTTATTTGTGAATTTATTTAATTTTTGTGAATCTCTTTACATTTATTTGTGGATAATAATCTATTTTTTTAATAGATTAACGCAACAAATCTACACACATATGAGCCTGCTTTACAGCATTAGTTAAGAGATTTGTTTTAGATTTTAGATTTATCATGAGATTTGTTTTACATTCCAAAATTTGCCATGTATTGTACCTGATATATATCCAAAATAATCAAGAACCAAGCCTTTCCAAAGTTTTTTTTTTGTGACAATTTATTTATTTCATTTAACTAATTTTTTTTATGGCAAAAACAAAATAGTTTTTCAGTTATCACAACACTGGTTATTCAATAAACAGATATTACTGTTACTAAACTCTGTTCAAAAGAAATGTAATTCCAAATTGATCCATATCATGATACGTATCGTATCGTGACTTCCGTATCGTGATGCGTATCGTATCGTGACTTCCATATCGTGATGCGTATCGTATCGTGACTTCCGTATCGTAATGTGACTTCCATATCGTGATGCGTATCGTATCGTGACTTCCGTATCGTAATGTGTATCGTATCGTGACTTCCGTATCGTGATGCGTATTGTATCGTGACATTGTTGGTGATACACAGCCCTATGCGTCACCATGGAAATAGCGGTCGGTGAAAAAAATAAATAAAAAACACGACAACCAGCCCACCTGCAGCTGGAATATTCTAAATTAAATACGTGTGAAATGTTTAAGCACTAACTTTCTAAATGAAACATTGATCGCATTATT
Source organism: Romanogobio albipinnatus (assembly GCA_023566225.1). Taxonomy (NCBI): domain Eukaryota; kingdom Metazoa; phylum Chordata; class Actinopteri; order Cypriniformes; family Gobionidae; genus Romanogobio; species Romanogobio albipinnatus. The sequence goes on along the minus strand of CM042249.1, from coordinate 7,669,274 downwards.
GAGACTACAAAACGTGATATTAAGAAACTTTAATACCGTCACTTTACAAATCTGCTTCGAATTGAATTAAAAATTGAAATAAAAATGTAAAGGATGTACAAATACTGTATAAAATCGTGAATATAAATAATTGGTAATCATGTAAAAAAAAAAAAAACATTTATCATTGATCTATTATAACTTTTATGTTGGTTTGGTCGTTTAGCTGTTTCCTTATAAAGGTCCAGATATTTGTGTTTTTTTGTGTGTGTAATTTGCCAAGTTTTTTGCCAGGTGGCTTTTTTAATTATATGATGTCATTATGTTGCTCTCTTGACGCCAGCCAATCGCTGCATTGCTGATCATGGTTTCGAGTATCGATGCATCTGCCCTCTTCAGGGAACACAAGAACGCGCAGTGATCTTAGATCATTTAATCCAGATATTTAAATCCAATCCGCAAATTTGTTGGAAGAACCAAATTAGCCAGACATCAGTTATCACGATTAAAAGATCTGGGATCTGTCAAATCATCTCAGATGTATTAAGCGAGGTACGAAGAACGGGCCCCAGGTCAGAGAGGGATGCGAAAAATAAATAAAGCATGTACTGAGAATGAGGTATGAGAATATTGTGTAATAGCTAAGTAGCCTACACACCACATATATTTTAGCTAGCTAATCCATTGCAATGGATTTAGCTATAACTATCAGTATAACAAGTTACCAAAGCAGCCGTCTGTTTTGCTAGTTCATTTTTTAATAGTGTCTATAATTATCAATGACAAAGTATTCACATCGGTGTTTGTTTTCTTCCTAAATTAATCTGACTTTTGAACGAATTGGATGAATGAACGATTTGTGGCTCCCTCATTAAAACAGTGAATCGCTGCGCCTACTGGCGGTTTCAATACTTAATTTCTTTCTTTTTATAATCTCTACTATGTTAGAATTTTATGAATGATGATTATACACAAATTTCAGAACGTTATTGGTGTATAAACTCTTAACATGTTTTTATAACAGATTCTAGGTTAATATAGCAGCAGCGTAGAAAAGTAAGCAGAGGGAGAGAAGGAGCAGGTGATCAGGTAAAGATGCTATTCAATCAATAAAATAAAATAGGAAACAGTATAGAAAAACAGCAGCATTGTAAAGTTAGGCTATACATTAATGCCTTTAATGTTTTAAAGACTCCAGTAAACAGCTTTATACTAAGTCAAATTCCTAAGGCTGTCAAGAAACTGTTTTTGAGTAAGTGGTGTATCTAAATTTCATGTTTACAGTTGTTCAAGAGCCGATGTGCTTCCCTTTAAAAAAACTTTTTTTAAACGCATTAAGGTGGAATGTAAGAATCTTAAAATAAATGTCTAAATGTTGTCTCTTTCATATTTGTATATGTTGAATTTGTAATCAGTTAAAGCATGTAGATAGATAGATAGATAGATAGATAGATAGATTCTTACTCAATTCACATTCTTTTATAAACTTAATAATATCATCATATATCCTGTTAGCTGTTTTCCCCAATAAACCTGATAAAGAAAAGTCACGCTGATTTACTTTCTTCATTGACTGAATAAGGCGATACCTCTCATTGTTGTATTTAAAACAGTGAAGTAATACATGTTCGAATCTTTCTTGTTGATTACAGTGCATACATTCTCCAGTTGGGTGCTTACCAATTCTATATAATGTACTATTTAGTCCAGTATGTCCAATTCTAAGTCGTGTAATGATATTTCCTTCCCTTCGATTCCTACTTTCCTTTCTTCCAGCATCAACTGTTTTTTGTATATTATACAAGTGTCTACCTGTTTCATGGTGTTGTGAATTTCCTTTTCCTCGTTTGAAGAAGAGACCAGCAGTATTACTGCAGTACAATGCAGTATTACTGCAGTATAATGAAGTATAACTGCAGTACAATGAAGTAAAACTGCAGTACAATGCAGTATAACAAAGTATATCTGCAGTACAATGCAGTAAAACTGCAGTACAATGTAGTATAGTACAATGTAATATAACTGCAATACAATGTAGTTACCTGCAGTACAATGAAGTACAACTGTAGATTTGCAGTATAATGATGATGTATAGATGCAATATAACTGTAGTACATTGAAGTTCAACAGCAGTATGAATGCATAAAAGATGCATAAAAGATTGATTCTGATTTCTTAATCTTGTTCATGTATTTGGTAAGGGCAAAATCACAAGCCCATATGAGTTATATACTGATCAGTGGAGTATAGTGTCCCTAATCAGGTCCCAACAACCCTCTGGAATTACGTGTCTTGATTTTGTTCTGTATGAATCCTAGAATTCTGTAGTAAGATGAGACATGGATGAGACAATGGTAGCTCTTTCACCTGACCAGAAATTAAGTGGCAACAATATAACCAATGCATACAAGATGCCGATATCAACTGTGTGTGTGTGTGTGTGTGTGTGTGTGTGTGTGTGTGTGTGTTTCTAGGTTGATTGTCTGGTAAGATAGTAGTTGCATTGTAGGATGTTGTAAATGTATAAGAGAAATAATGAAATAATTTACAGAGAAAGGATGTAGTTTTGAACAGGTTATAATGGTCTGGGTGTGTTTCTTTAAGACCCATGTTTGGGGTTTCCCTGAGCCTTGCACTCAAGGGGAGACTGATGGAGGCAAATATAAGCTGCTCTGTTCTGTTCGGCTTCATGCTCATTTATAACACGCCAGTTTCAAAGTGAGTAACAACTGCACAGTGGAGGTATTGTATGATGATGGTGATGATGATGATTATAAGAATGACTACATGGAGATGTGACACCAGATTTAGCAGTGTTCAGAGGAAGGAAGCCAACACACAAGACACAGCAGATGAGGACACAAGGGTTACAGTAGCTGAGTAGCTGATGTGCAGGTAAGTAATATAGGTGAGTGTATGAGTGCAGGTTATTTGAATAGGAAATAGAGGAAGATCATGGGATTATCACAGTAGATCACTGAAGGGCAGAGAAGCATCACAGTAGATCACTGGAGGACAGAGAAGCATCACAGTTGATCACTGGAGGACAGAGAAGCATCACAGTAGATCACTGGAGGACAGAGAAGCATCACAGTTGATCACTGGAGGACAGAGAAGCATCACAGTAGATCACTGGAGGACAGAGAAGCATCACAGTAGATCACTGGAGGACAGAGAAGCATCACAGTAGATCACTGGAGGACAGAGAAGCATCACAGTAGATCACTGGAGGACAGAGAAGCATCACAGTTGATCACTGGAGGACAGAGAAGCATCACAGTTGATCACTGGAGGACAGAGAAGCATCACAGTTGATCACTGGAGGACAGAGAAGCATCACAGTAGATCACTGGAGGACAGAGAAGCATCACAGTTGATCACTGGAGGACAGAGAAGCATCACAGTAGATCACTGGAGGACAGAGAAGCATCACAGTAGATCACTGGAGGACAGAGAAGCATCACAGTAGATCACTGGAGGACAGAGAAGCATCACAGTTGATCACTGGAGGGCAGAGAAGCATCACAGTAGATCACTGGAGGACAGAGAAGCATCACAGTTGATCACTGGAGGACAGAGAAGCATCACAGTTGATCACTGGAGGACAGAGAAGCATCACAGTAGATCACTGGAGGACAGAGAAGCATCACAGTAGATCACTGGAGGACAGAGAAGCATCACAGTTGATCACTGGAGGACAGAGAAGCATCACAGTTGATCACTGGAGAACAGAGAAGCATCACAGTAGATCACTGGAGAACAGAGAAGCATCACAGTAGATCACTGGAGGACAGAGAAGCATCACAGTTGATCACTGGAGGACAGAGAAGCATCACAGTTGATCACTGGAGGACAGAGAAGCATCACAGTTGATCACTGGAGGACAGAGAAGCATCACAGTAGATCACTGGAGGACAGAGAAGCATCACAGTAGATCACTGGAGAACAGAGAAGCATCACAGTTGATCACTGGAGAACAGAGAAGCATCACAGTAGATCACTGGAGAACAGAGAAGCATCACAGTAGATCACTGGAGAACAGAGAAGCATCACAGTTGATCACTGGAGGACAGAGAAGCATCACAGTTGATCACTGGAGAACAGAGAAGCATCACAGTTGATCACTGGAGAACAGAGAAGCATCACAGTAGATCACAGGAGGACAGACAAGCATTATAGTAGATCACTGGAGGACAGAGAAGCATCACAGTAGATCACTGGAGGACAGAGAAGCATCACAGTAGATCACTGGAGAACAGAGAAGCATCACAGTAGATCACTGGAGGACAGAGAAGCATCACAGTAGATCACTGGAGGACAGAGAAGCATCACAGTTGATCACTGGAGAACAGACAAGCATCACAGTAGATCACTGGAGGACAGAGAAGCATCACAGTAGATCACTGGAGAACAGAGAAGCATCACAGTAGATCACTGGAGGACAGAGAAGCATCACAGTAGATCACTGGAGGACAGAGAAGCATCACAGTTGATCACTGGAGGACAGAGAAGCATCACAGTAGATCACTGGATGACAGAGAAGCATCACAGTAGATCACTGGAGGACAGAGAAGCATCACAGTAGATCACTGGAGGACAGAGAAGCATCACAGTAGATCACTGGAGGACAGACAAGCATTATAGTAAATCACAGGAGGACAGACAAGCATTACAGTAGATCACAGGAGGACAGAGAAGCATCACAGTTGATCACTGGAGGACAGAGAAGCATCACAGTAGATCACTGGAGGACAGAGAAGCATCACAGTAGATCACTGGAGGACAGAGAAGCATCACAGTAGATCACTGGAGGACAGAGAAGCATCACAGTAGATCACTGGAAGACAGAGAAGCATCACAGTAGATCACTGGAGGACAGAGAAGCATCACAGTAGATCACTGGAGGACAGAGAAGCATCACAGTAGATCACTGGAGGACAGAGAAGCATCACAGTAGATCACTGGAGGACAGAGAAGCATCACAGTAGATCACTGGAGGACAGACAAGCATTATAGTAAATCACAGGAGGACAGACAAGCATTACAGTAGATCACAGGAGGACAGAGAAGCATTACAGTAGATCGTAGAACAATATTCTACAGCACTTGGAACAATATGCTATAATGCCTCAGTAAGCTATATTGTGGGAAGAGTCCATCATGCTATAGTGACAGTCCATATCTTAAGAAAATTATTTTAATGAAGCAAATGCACATATTAATTTCAATTCATGTTTATTTGCATTGTGTTTTCATGTTCTACATACCCAGATAGCAATTACATTTGGCCCGGATCCGTTTTAAGCCCCTTGCCTCCGTTTCTATCTTAGAGACGTTTTCTGATTGTGAACCAGATCCGTGCCAGATAGAGGTTTCAGCTTAAACATTCTAACTGCCATCAGTTCAGTATTTATATCATTTTACAGATCTGGCCCAGATCACTTTTCCCATAGGTAACTGAAAGACATTAGCTGTGTCTGACACTGATTTGGTCCAGATCTGCAATATGAATCTGAGCCGATACTGTTTTCACATAGGCTACACTGGTGTGGCCCGAATCTGTGATACATATCTGAGCCGACTGCATTTAAAAAAGGGCTAAAAACTGCTCTGGCCCATATCTGCAAAACGGATTTGAGCCAACACTGTTTTGACAGAGACTACCTGATGTGGACCACATCCGAAATACTTTCTCAAACTGTGTGAAGAACTCCGTGGAATAAACATTTTCAAAACAACATGCTTAGCTGTCTGCATATTTTTCTTCTTCTATCTAGAGCATGAGATAAATGCATAATTATCAGTGTTTAAAAACTATACAGCAACATTTTGTGATGCTACAGCACAGGTCCGTTTGAGCACCGTTTTAGGTCTGTTTTACGACAGCGCCAAGTGAACGTTATTGGGTCTCGCTTGGCTGTCGTCTTGCAGATACGGTCCACATCCGTACTACGGACTTCAATCAGAAGCGCCAAAAAAAAGAATATATATATATCATCAAACCAAGCTGTCGACGCAGATTTATCTGACGAGCTATAGGCTACCACACGTAAGTTTTTATGTGTTTATTCTATGTGTTTATTATGTACATCTATGTATGTGTTTATTCTAATTTACTGTCTATTACTTAAACGTGCAAGTTAAATGCTGTTTGCTTTGTAGATAGCAGTTACAGGCTGTTATTTGCGCACCGTGTTATGTTAAAGCCGCATCTGCTATAGCGCTACTGCGCTATACAAATAGCCTATGAGTGTAGCACAGAAGGCCCAATTATAGAATAACCGAATCAACTTTTTAATATCATGGCATATATTTGCGCTGAATATTAAAAGGTATCTTAGCTTAGGATGTCCAGACAGTCCCCGTTTTTGGTTGCCTCCGGGAAAATACAGAAAAAAACTATGTCCCTGTTTTTTGAAGATAAAACTTGTATGTATTTCAATCAGATTGACAGTCAAACTAAAAATGTCCCCGTTTTTTCCAAAATTTTGGGATTATGTCCCCGCGGTTTTGGTCTTGGACATCTGGTCACCTTATCTTAGCTTTAGCTGCTATGCCGTTGTAGTGAATGGAGTTTTTCATGGTAACTGTTCCAGCAAACTTTTATTTGTTCAATAATTAAATCGGTTATATAAGTCAAAACAAATACTTTAAACATTCTCAATGCAATTTTTATTTTGCTCTGCAACAGGGAAAATGTGTATTTTTATTTATAATTAACATTTTGAGTTTGTTCCGTGGGTGACGTCATTGATAATGGACCGGTTGCGCCTGCTCTCTCAGAACAGCCTGTGACTGGAGAGAGTCAGGTATGTCCGTACGGTGCTCTTCAATTACGAGTAAAATATACTGTATAAAGTGATGTTTGAAGTCAATGTTATCATAGAAATGTCATGAAACCGAAACAAGTTGATATATTCACTTTTCTGAGTACAGTTTGATGCATTTTCGTTGTTTTATGAACGCACGTGTTTGTTTGATGTTGCCGCCCGCGCGCCAAACTAGAGTGCGGATTTTTCCCTGTAAAAACATTTCTTGAAATATAATTTTGGTGGATTGAGTCTGTAGAAATGTTGTTTTGTACATTGAATGTCTGTAACTTCGTTTGGATGCTAGAATGTATGTTTATAGCCATGTGTGTGACCTGTATTAGATGAATAGAGATCGCTAAGACATGTGACCAACTGGGCGGTAACGTCATCAGAATGCAAAGAATTATGGGTATGTTTGGCCCGTTTACATGGCCTGGCATAGCAGGTTAGTGTTCTGGCATGAAAATAATTAAAAATTAGAGAGAAAAACAGAATATAATCCTACAAAATGCAGCAGGCTAAAGAAAACATTGTCAGACCATATCGCCTAAAACTAAATCCTAATGCAAAGACAAGATCTGATGAGAAAATAAAGGGAATCAAAGGACTGGATCCTTACGAGCTGAGCGACTGGTCAAGGGACGTCAAACTTTTGCCCAACTTCCAGCACCCATATATATATATATATATATATATATACAACTACATATTAAGTGTTGTGCGTTCACACACACGCAAAGTTTTCAGAATTCAAGTCGCTGCAGTCTTTCTAACAGATGGATGGGTCCAGGACCTGGAGATTGTAAAAGTGGGGCAGAAAACTGTTGTCCGTTCAAAGTTATACTAATGTTTTAAGCACCACGCTCCTCGCTCTCTCTCATCTATCTGCATGCAGTCCGAATTGAACAAACCTGTGTGTGTGTGTGTGAGGCCGGCTACACACTGCAAGCGTAGTGTCCGTTTTTATTTCGGCTCTCATGTTAATAGGTTAGAGCATTCACACTACCTGCGGCTCGAGCCGCGCGGAAAACGCGTGCATGCTACAAATAGTCCCGACGCCTATCTTTCACGCAACACGTTGGAAGCGTTTAACATGAAGTATAGGCCTTCCACTTCATCACCTAGCAGCAGCATCACCGCGTCAGACACGCTTCTGGTGTGCAAAGACACAGAAAACGCCACGATTGCAGTGTGTAGCCGGCCTGAGAGAGGGGGGCGCGGAACAGTGGACACATAAAAATATACTCCGTCATTTTGTTCATACAGGACATCATTCAAACGTCAAAGTGTTTACTTATATTTGTATACCCCGTTCTTAAGCTTTATGCCACTTCTATCGTGAGAAGGACTATTGCAGTTTATAACACAGTAGGTAGACGGCATCTTGAACACTGCATTCTTGCCTCCATGCATAGAAGACTGGCGCCCGTTTGTGCCGCGGATTCCCAAAATGCTTTGCGTTTACCACTGGGAATACGTCATGATGACGACACATTAGCAATCTCTATTGCAGTTTCTGTAATGGAGGACAGTACTTGATGTGTCTTTTTTCATACATCCTTCAGCTGAGAGAGAGAGTGAACCTGAAGGCGTGTGTGTTAATTGTCTGTCCTCTTGTCAATAAACTGCAGGTATGTTTAACAGCAATAAGAAAAAAACACTATACGATCTAACAAATTGAGACATTTTGGCTAAAATCTTAATGTAATAATATGTATTTTTAATGGAATTTTATTTCTTTAATTTGATTTTTGTGAATGTGAATTTTCATAAATAAGACACAGAGAAATTGATTGTTGTAAAACAAGACTTTATTGCATAAACCAGAGAACAGCCTGTGACTGGAGAGAGTCAGCTGAGAGAGAGAGTGAACCTGAAGGCGTGTGTGTTAATTGTCTGTCCTCTTGTCAATAAACTGCAGACGTGGTCCACCGAAGCCAGTGGTGTCGTGGGGGTTTTCTTGTGGTGTGAGACCAGATCCGCTACACCGTTAAAGCGCTGAATTGCAGGCACACATTCATGAAAATGACATGCAACATTGTGAGCTTAAAGGGTTAGTTCACCCAAAAATGAAAATTCTGTCATTAATTACTCATGGGCGTAGATTACGCACTTTTAATAAAACGTGCATTCGTCCCCCGCACTTTTACCGGGTTGCACCGGTCCTAGTCGACCCGCTCCGTGCGGGATTCGAACCGGGGTCTAGTCGCACCGCTCTTACTGGCCTACGTCTGTTACACAAGCAAGTTCGTTTACGTAGAAGCCAACATAAATAAATCTAGATTTAAATTCAAAGAAACAAAATAATCTATACATGACCTGTTATTTTATTCGTATCCAAAAACGAGGCTATCTGAACACTATGGAGTACTAACACTCTCGTGCAAGACTCCAATTCATACTCGAAGCGGGAGGGCGCGCTCTCTTTACTTCTGTTTCGTAGAAATAAAACCCTGTCACGTTCCAAAGGCATTCAGCGCTGGAGCAGCAGCTGAATAAAAATAATCGCTATGACTGATGAAACGTGACAACAAACACGATTGCGACAATAGTCTATATGGTTTGTGGTTTTCCAGCCATCTCAAGGTATTTATTGACAATAAAAAATATGAATAATGCAGTGCTAACTGACAGCCTTTTAAGTATCTTCTGCTTGCCAAGGCTGCATTTATTTAATAAAAAATACAGTTAAAACATTAATATTGCGAAATATATTCACATATTCACAGATGTTTTAATTTGTAATGATAATAGTAAAGTGTAATTTATTCCTGTGATCAAAGTTGAATTTTCAGCATCATTACTCCAGTCTTCAGTATCACATGATCCTTCTGAAATCATTCTAATATGATCATTTGATGAAAAGGAAACATTTCGAATTATAATCATTGCTGAAAACAGCTGTGGAAACCATGACGCATTTTATTTTTCAGGATTTTTTAATGAATAGAAAGTTAAATGAACAGCATTTATTTGCATTTAATAAAGCATGGATAAATCTTTTGTTATATTATAAATGCCACTTGATCAATTTAAAGCATGTTTGATGAATAAAAGTATTAATTTCTCTCTTTTTTTATCTTACCACAAATGTTTGAATAGTTTCATGATTTCCACAAAAATTAAGCAGCACAACTGTTTTCAACATTGATAATAATCATAAATGTTTATTGAGCATCAAATGAACATATTAGAATGATTTCTGAAAGATCATGTGATACTGAAGACTGGAGTAATGATGATAAATTCAGCTTTGATCACAGGAATAAATTACAAAGATTTTTTTATTTTTTTACTATATATTCACATAGATAACAGCTGCTTTACATTGGGATAATATTTCACTGTATTACTTTTTTACGGCATTTTTTATTTAATAAATGCAGCCTTGGTGAGCAGAAGACTTTTTTCAAAAACATTTAACAATTGTAATGTTTCCAAACTTTTGATAGGTACTGTATATATTCTGCCTTATTCAGTGATATTTTTTTTACAAAGCATAAAATCCATGGGGACTTAATGCACAAGTGTTTGTAGTACATAAACCAATCATAAAATTGGCATAACATATAGGGAAAACATTATAGATATTAGTGGTTATTGTTCAGCAGTGTTTTTGATATCTTACTGAATTAAAAGCAAGAGATGAGATCAATTAAATCTGTCAATTAGACAAAAAAGGTCCGAAAAAAAACTGGTATTACACCTGACATTTCTGTCCCCCTCACTTCTGAAAAGATGGCTACGCCCCTGCTCACCCTCATGTCGTTGGACACCCGTGAGACCTATTTTTGTTGAAAGCTGATGGCTGAGAAAGGCTTCAGATAGGCCTCCATTGGCATTCAGTACATTTACACTCACAAGACCCATAAAAGGCACTTAAAACGTCGTTACAAAGTCCATCTCACCACAGTGACTCTACAATAATTTTACGAAGCGACGACAAAAGTTTTTGTGCGCAAAAAAAAATCTAAATAACGACTTTATTCAACCTCTTCTTGTCTTCCGTGTGTGCCTCCACGACGCGGACAGGAGTGGAGGGCGCCAGGAGAGACTGGCACGTCAGCAGCAGGAGCAGCAACAGCAACAGCTGTCACAGCACCCACCTAGTGATTTTGTTTAAGTGCATGTTTTTTTTTTTTTTTTTCACGTTGTGTTAATAGCATGTGCGGTTTTTTTATCCATTAATTCTGTGTTTGTTGTTGACTGTGTTCTGTGTTAATTGTTGACAATGTTCATGACTTTGTTGTTCGGTTTTTATAATTAAATCTATGAATTTGTGGTCATTAATTTTGTGTTTGTTAACTTTGTTCACGTTGTTTTAGTATGCATTTTAATCATTAAAACGATTTATTTCAGCTATAGCCTATAGGCCTATACGCATTGCTCCAACTGAAACTAGCCTTTATCAAGTCAAGTCAAGCTTTTTATTTATAGCCAAGGCTGAAAATGTTTTTCTGGACGTTCCACAGACTGTGAAAAATGTAGGCCTATGTCTAGGTAGGTTACTATGATACCCTAACTGACAAAAATGCCGAAAATAAGGCAAAATAACAATCCAGTGGTGATTTAAGCGGAATCGTAACACATCCGGCACAGCTCCGGCAGGTGGAATCGTTTCACGCACTCGTTATGCATCTGTAACGGGATGATCAGGCGGTGCTGGATCGGCGCTGGCACATATCCGCAACAACCCCTAAAAACAGACCAGAAACGGCTTCGGCCCGATGTGCGTTTGGACTCAGGAACGAGTCCGTGAGGCGGATGCGGGCCAGACCCGGCTCTATCGTTTTGCGGTTGCGGCCCTGTTCCGTTACAGTGTCCAGTGGCTATCTGGGTATATACATTTTATTTGTCACATTCTGAGATTAAAACACAAATTAATACTGTTAGAGTACAATAAACGTAGTACATTTATATGGAGTTCTTACAGACATAGAGGGTAAACATTTTCTCCTCCTCACATATTACATTGAGCCACTGTGTCACAATAAATCTGATTCCGATTATTTGTTAATCTCGTTCATATGTGTTTGGTAAGGGCAAAATGACAAGCCCATCTGGTCTTTTTTCAATTTCTATACATTTGTTAGTTACTTCAGATGGAAGTACTGCCTTGTAGCCTGCACAGAATCTGACTAAGTATGTGAGAGTCCATGCAAACATACTCTGTTCGCTTTTTGAGAAAGGCTTGGATTTGGTTTGTGAACCTTACCAGTAAAACTGGTTGTTTGGGGGTGTCCAGTGTTTGAACAACAATAATGTGTTCAACTTTTGCAACCTTTTGGCCAATGGTTACCAAGGAATTACATCTGGAGTATTTTGAGTCATACTGATCAGTGGAGTATAGTGTCCCATCACAAACAACCCTCTGAAAGTATGTGGCTTGGTTTTGTTCTGTATGAATTCCAGAATTCTGTAGTAAGATGTGATGAGACAATGGTAGCTCTTTGACTTAACCATGACCAAAAAAATTACAGCTACTGACCTGTGAAATGTTTTTGCACAAGGAATATCCCCGAAGTGCTGATGAAACATATTCATGTGCCAGGGAGTCATCGGCAATGTAAACTCTCGATAAGATCTTTAACTCCTTTAGTCTTGCTAGATTTTGAGTTATTTGCAATGGTACGTGTTGTGTTCCATTGAAAAGTTTGAGCAGTCTACCATTATGTCCTTCAAAGATGAATGTTGATGTCAAGGACAAAGGTCCATGTCTTCTGACACTCTCAGCTAAGTGGGTGAGGAGATGAATGTTGTAAGAGACTTCTTGCTTTCCATAAAGAGACTCAGTTAGAAGAACAAACTCACAAAGAGCCACGAGCCTTGTCGATGTTCAAATGTGAAATATGTGAACTAGTTAGCAGATACATAGCAAAGGCTAGTAGCATCCAGTGGTGGAAATATTGTGTCGGGATTAAACCCATCGTATAAACTGAGATATTAGAAGAAATGTTCTCCGCTCACTTCCTTTCCCTTTTTGATGTTCTTTTACAGATTGTGGCAGTCGGGTTATCTCACTAGGTGGCCGCACCTGTCTATCTCATTCAAGACACTTGGGCTTTTAACGTTTACTTCTTGCACTTTGTTGTCAAACCACAAACCTGTTATTTGACACACTATTCCAAGAAGGACGCAATGTAGATAGTCTGGAACAAAACTTTCTGCCATGTCAAAACACTGTAATGTGGTCAAAAGACTTGGCCCTTTAACACCATTGACTGGGTTTTTTACAGAGGCCAGTTCTGCATCATGGATCATGTTCTCATGTGTTCTCAGATTAGGAATGGGTACTGAGAGTGGATAGACTCTGGTAAACCCATCACCCTTTTGCACTCTCTCTCCAGAATGAATACAGAAATTACAGCCATGTGCCCCATTGAACTGGTTGATATTTTGCATTGGAGCCCTTGCAACGGAGTCAACTGTGCATAGAATGGCAGCAACTTTAGAACATTCATAAGTTTTTGTTACAGTGTTGTACCACACAACACCTGCGGATTCTAAAGTTCTGCACTCTTCAATGAATGGTTTTAGAAAGCTTTCCATTTTTGGCTTGGTTTGCCCAAACCAGAGTGCAGGCACCAACACAAAGTTTTTCCGTTCAGATGGAGTTACCTCGTTTATGGTACACTGAATAGGCCACATTGAATAATTTGTTAAACACTGGGACACCATCTGTACTCCATGTCAAAGATATATTGCTCTGGTCTGTCAGCATTGGGATTCTCTTGTACAATGTGCCATCACTGACATCTTGGATGCAATCGGAATTGTTTTTCTCTGAGAGTTTGTCTTTAAGGTTGTGATTTTCAAAAAGATTTTTAATTTAATCTCTCAATGGTGTGTACATCAAATAATAACCTTTACTCAGGTGTTCTGATACTTTGCATTCTGTATCACACATTGGACATAGTACACTCTCGACATCTAGTATGCCAATGTAAGCTCCACAGTCAGGATTAAGACAATAATAATCATGTTTACAAGATGGCACCGCGGATGGCAGCCTCGGTATGGAACTCTTCAGCTATTGTGTTGTGTTTGTTCATTTGTTCTGCGTTTAGTCATTCTTTTCGGATCAGTTTCACCAAAGACAAACTACTGGACATTAGGAAACACACACCAGACAACATTTCTGCAGTTTTTGATTATTCAGATATTTTGTTTGATATACTCGTTGGAGCTGCAGCTGTGTCTTTAAAACGCGTGGCCAGACGCAGACGTGGAAAGCGGGCCGGTGCGCTGGTTAAACTCTGCGTGTGTGGCTTCCGCACTGCACTCCCTGGTATTCATCTTGCAAATCTCCGATCCCTTCCTAACAAAACGGACACACTTCTTCTCCTCACCCGCATTAACAAAGATTTTTCAAACTCTGCTGCACTGTGCTTCACTGAAACCTGGCTGAGTGAAGCCAGATACTGATATGCAGAAGGTTGCTGGTTCAATCCCAGCGGTCAACACCAGTGTGTCCTTGAGCACGGCACTTTACTCCATGTTGCTCCAGGGGGATTGTCCCTGTAATACGGGCACTGTAAGTCGCTTTGGATAAAAGCGTCTGCCAAATGCATAAATAAGATAAAAATGATTTAAATTCCTTTTATGTAAAGAACTTTGAATTGCCATTGTGTATTAAATGTGCTATATAAATAAACTTGCCTTGCCTTGCTATGTTAGTTCAGGGTACATTAACTAATAATGTATTAGAAAATGTTGAAAATAACTTTAACTAGATTAATAAATATTCATTCTTAGTTAATGTTAACTAAAGTAGTTTACTAATGAAGGCTTATTAAGTGTTACCAATGGATTGACATGCTTAGCGTAACATCTAAATTACAACCCCAAATCAGAAAAAGTTGGGACAGTATGGAAAACGCAAAAAAAAAGAAGTGATTTCTAAATTTACTTTGACTTGTATTTCATTGCAGACAATATGAACACAAAATATTTCATGTTTTGTCTGGTCAACTTCATGTCATTTGTAAATATGCATCCTTTCCTGTCATTCAGACCTGCAACACATTTAAAAAAAAAAAAGTTGGGACAGTAAAGCATTTACCACTTTGTAATGTTGCCATTCCTTTTCACAACACTTAAAAGACGTTTAGGGACTGAAGACACCAAGTGATTAAGTGTTTCAGGTGTAATTTTGTCCCATTCTTCCTGCAAACAAGTCTTAAGGTGGGCAACAGTACGGGGTCTTCGTTGTCGCATTTTGAGCTTCAAAATGCACCACACATTCTCTATTGGAGACAGGTCGGGACTGCAGGCAGGCCAGTCAAGTACCCGTACCCTCTTCCTCCGCAGCCAGGACTTTGTAATGTGTGCAGAATGTGGTTTTGCATTGTCTTGTTGAAATATGCATGGACGTCCCTGGAAAAGATGTCTTCTTGAAGGCAGCATATTATGCTCCAAAATCTCTATGTACTTTTCAGCATTAATGGTGCCTTCACAGAAGTGCAAGTTACCTTTGCCAAGGGCACTGACACAACCCCATTCCATGACAGACCCTGGCTTTTGGACTTGTTGCTGGTAACAGTCTGGATGATCCTTTTCTTCTTTGGTCCGGAGCACACGGCGTCCATTACTCCCAAAAAATACCTGAAATACTGATTCATCTGACCACAGTACACGTTTCCACTGTGTGATGGTCCATCCCAGATGCCTCCAAACCCAAAGAAGTCGACGGCGCTTCTGGACACTGTTAACATAGGGCTTCCTTTTGGCACAGTACAGTTTTAACTGGCATTTGTGGATGTAACTACGTATTGTGGTACTTGACAAAGGTTTGATTCCAAACTGACAGCCGACCTAAAACGTGTTATCCTGGAGCAGATGGAAGGCAGATATGGTGATGACACCATCCAGAGAATGATGCATAAAGCAACACTGCTTGACCCAAGGTACCGTGGGGACCATATGAAACCTCCCGAACTTCATTCTACAAAATCGGAAATGATGGAGGAGATTGTGAGAGAGATTGCTCTGTCGCTGCCAAGGTCAACACCAGGTCCCTCGCATGCTGGAGAAGATGGAGAGGAACCAGACGCCGACCTAAGAAAAAAAAGTGGTCTTTGGGCAGCCTTCTTGCGACGAGAGCAGCCACAGCAGCTGCAGCCACGCTCACTGATGAGCAAAAGTTTGAGTCAGAAATGACCATGTACCTGCAGGAAATGGCCATCGATGGGGAAGAGGACCCACTGACTTGGTGGAAAACGAACGAAAAAAAGGTTTCCATTCATGGCAAGATTAGCACGGAAATATCTGCATATGTGCTACCAGTACTCCATCAGAGTGGGTCTTCAGCCCAGCGGGGAATGTCGTTACTCCAATCCGCAGCTTATTAAAACCAGACAAAGTGAACATGTTGGTATTTCTAGCCAGAAACATAGAAATTTAAACATCGTCTAGGCCTATGTATGTAAATCCTGCGTTCTGAGTGTTGTTCACGTTTTCTTGTTCTTAATTTGTTGTTCTTCTGTGTTTTAATAAATTGTGTTATCAGAATCACCTTCATTCTTTCGTTTGATTTGACATTATGGCCAAGGAAAATTGTCTTTAAAGGTAGGCCTATTTATTAACCAGACAAAAGTTCTTTGACGTTCGCAGAATTCTGGGTTTATCTTAGGCTAAACTGTCTCTTCAGTGCAGAATAGCCACAGAGCTATACAATGAGCACGATCTCCCGAGACAAATAGGCTACTAATAATTAATTAATAAGGACTGTTTTCTTGTACAAAATTAAATATTTTCAGTTAAATGTACAGTGTTAGACATGTAAAAAAGACAAGATTCTAACAATGTCAAGATCAAATGCCTGACACGGTAGGCTATTTTCACAGACTAACACACGTTGTGTCTCTGGCATAGACTACAGTATTTAAAATAGCATATATGCATTAGTTATATTCTCAATTTAATTTACAGAACAATTCCTGCAAATATTTTAGGTTAGGACTAGGATTAGTGTGTGTCGACTAGCAAGACTCGCAGCGGGGCGGGGGCGTGGCATCACGATGGTGTTTCATGATATCGTCCATCGGCACAACCCTAGTTCACATTCCTTCTTCGCGGACGATTTGCATGTGAATCTCTTTGAGCGCGCGTGGGTGAGGTCACATTAAAGATAATGAGGCTCCACTGGAGGAACTAGCCTCTCGCTGCTTTCATATGGATTACATAAACAGAGAATATATTTTTTAAATATAAATTACTTCATTTAAAAGTACACATTCCAAGCTTAATGAAGATATATCTGTTGTGTCTGTATGGCAATTTGGCAAATACAGCTCATTTTCAGATGCATTTCAGAATGGACATCACAGGGAGACAGACGGGAGAATGCGCATGCTGTTTGTTTTCTTTATTTAGTGAAAAGCACAACATTTCGTTTTTATTTTGAGTGTGCACAAATAAAAGTAGACACTTTAAGCTTTGTAAAGACTAGGGGTGCACCGATCTGACTTTTTCAGTCCCGATACCGATGCCTGGGCTTTGTGTATCTGTCGATACCCGATACCGATCCGATACTATTGTTGAATTAATAATAAACTGTATATCTCCCACCTTATACCTTCCTTGAAGAGACTAAAGGCACCAGACTTTACTAACCAAACATAACTAAGACAAAATAACAGATGTATGTAAAGTGTTGAGTTCTTATTTATTTAAAAAACAATTGTGCATTCAAATCTAAACTAGAATGTAATCAAACTTCTTTAAATAAATAAAATGTAGCAGTGGAAACAAAAAACAGTGTATTGGTCAAACATACAATAGTAATCTGACAGTTACCAAACATTTTTTACACTACAGATAATTGTTTTGGTATATAATCATATCAATATTAAAAAGTAGCATTACAAATTAACAAATAGTCAAATTTTCTGCCATATGCAACTTAATAAAAATTATCAGCTAGCTAATAACAACTTTGTTCTGGTTTCACCTCACTCCTGTCTAAATGATTGTAGGCTATTTATTTTACTACACATTGTCAACAGAAATAAGCTGAAATACTGTTGGTAATTAAAAATAATTCTTACTACCCACTCTTGCTAAATTGGGTAAGCACACTTGTGTTCTCATTTCAGATGCGTTCTGAGTAAATTAATAAACTGATTCATGAGTTCAGTGTTGGACAGATCAGTTCTAACCAGTCGTTAAAATGGTTCGGTTCAAAGGAGTCATTAGGTCACGAATTGGACATTAGCAGACGCGTTGTGTGCGAATCCCGTCTGTTAGAACATCGCGAAAGATGTCAACACACAGAAAACACTTCATAACTGAATATAGTCAGTATTTATAATATAGTATATTTGTCTCCCGTTTATTGAAAGTATGCTTTAAGTCAGCTGGTCAGAGAAGAGTCAAAATTTTTTGAGTGCAATTCACAACCAACGATAATTGACAAAATTGTCCGAATGTCTCACGTGCAACAAGGTTTCGTCTCCCGACCTTTTGATTTGGATTAATATGTGAAATATGAGAGAGCTAACAGCTAACACTGATTATTTTGAAGACCCAGAGAGTGTGCGCGGGGGAGGAGCTCTCTGATCGTTCTCTCTGTCACTCAGTCACAAGCGCAGCATCTATTCTACATCACTCGTAAATCACAATAACTCATCAAATTAGGCTTTGGCGGCCGTCAAAAAATGTTCAATGCAGGAACAACCCTGACTTTGCATTAATACCACCTCCCCTCGAAACATTTAAGTTACTTTGCAGACATTGCAAACAGCCGACGAACTAGTTGGCGTGGCAAGCGTGAAATATCTCCTCCACACAGCCGACTCTCTGGCTCGCTCCATGTTGCTTCTAGCATGCGACACACGTGAAGCTGACGAATGACGTAGGTTCTGCTGCGACGAAAAAAAACCCCACCTGGATCGGCTTGTGGATCTGTTCATTCAGTCAGTATCGCGGCCAATATCCGATCCTAATATCGGATCGGTGCACCCCTAGTAAAGACATATCTTTCATGTCTGTGAGGCCAAAAATGACTTTGTATTTTAAGTTGTTTTACACTGTCATGAGGAAAAATGCCCGTGCGTTTCTCAGGTTCCGAGGGTTAAGTAAAAAAATGTAGGCTACCTGATTTTAAATGTACTTTATGAGTATAAAAAATACAAAAGTAGACTACTTGCATGACAATTTATTCTCCTAATATCTATTCTAATCATTTAAAAAAAAAAGTTATTTAATTTAAAGTTATTTAATTAAGTTTGTCACGTTACTGAAAGGAAAACTGACAGATCCAATAGCGATGAAACACTCATTTATTAGTCACCAACTGCACAGCGTTCTTATAAAGTCCAAAGACAATTGAGAATGAACAGAGAACGAGGCAGACAAATGCAGAGCATGCAGGAAGTCCAATAGGCTCAGGAGAACAGGCAGGCACTGAGACAGGAGAAGTACAGCAGGTGGAGATCCGACAGTACTGTTACGCAGGGAAGTAGCGGGCAACACCGGACAGCAGGAAACCAGGAACCGGAACAGAGGCGATCTCCCGGGAGACACGGGGAGCAGACACCAGGAACCCACAGGACAGCCTGTAACGATCTGACAACGAGGGATGTAAGACAGGCGTATAAATAGGCAGGATAATGAGTACAGCAGGTGGTGGCGATCATATCAGCAATCAGTAACCACGCCCCCAACACAACGGCACAAACACAGAGAGAACGAGACGATGGATTGATGAACCGTGACAGTACCCCTCCCCCTAGGAGCGCCTCCTGGAGCTCCCAGTAGGACCTACCTGTCAATTGTAATCAACAATGAGGAATCCAGTATGTCCCTCGCAGGAACCCAACTTCTCTCCTCCGGACCGTAACCCTCCCAGTCCACCAAGTACTGGAATCCACGTCCCCTCTGCCTTGAGTCCAGAAAACGATTAACCGGATAAGTTGGTTCCCCATCTACGAGACGTGGCGGGGGAGGAACCGGGACTGGCGGATTAATGCGAGAATGAAAAACGGGCTTTAATTTAGATACATGGAACCACCGGACTAAGAATCTTGGTGACAGGGAACGGGGCAATGAATTTGGGAGCCAGTTTATTACTTACGGAGCGGAGAAGAATGTTCTTAGATGAAAGCCACACTTTTTGACCCACGACGTAGACGGGAGGCTTAGACCGGTGGCGATCGGCTTGGGCCTTGGTGCGTCTACCCACCTGGAGCTGAGTCTCACGTGCTCTGCTCCACGTGTGATGACACCTCTGGACGAAGGTGTGAGCCCAGCAATTTACAAAATTCACGCGAAAATTTTTATATAAATTGGGGCCCCCTGTCGGAAACCACGTCCATCGGAAGGCCATGTAAACGAAAGACGTGATCTACGACAGCTATCTCTGTCTCCTTAGCAGAAGGTAATTTGAGTAAGGGAATAAAATGAATCATTTTCGAGAACCGGTCCACAATGGTCAAAACGACCGTCTTACCCTGGGAGGGCGGTGATAAAATCTAGAGCAATGTGGGACCAGGGTCTCGAAGGAACAGACAGCGGTTGGAGTAACCCATCTGGGGAGCGAATAGCCGTCTTACCCATAGCACAAACCGAACAGGCCAAAACAAAATCCCGGATGTCACGAGCCATCCCAGGCCACCAGAATCGTTGTTTAACCAAAAATGTAGTTCTATTAACCCCTGGATGACAAGCTACATTGGAGTAATGACCCCATCGTATCACGTCGGACCGAACTCCCTCAGGCACGAATAATAGACTTGGTGGTCCACCGGGCGGAGGCGTTACCCCTTCTAAGGCTGACTAAACCTTTGATTCGACCTCCCATATGAGTGTGGAGACAACGAGTCTCTCAGGTAAAATGCACTCGGGGAGTAGCAGGGCGTTCGGTGCGGT
This sequence comes from Romanogobio albipinnatus, assembly GCA_023566225.1. Classification (NCBI taxonomy): domain Eukaryota; kingdom Metazoa; phylum Chordata; class Actinopteri; order Cypriniformes; family Gobionidae; genus Romanogobio; species Romanogobio albipinnatus. The sequence continues at coordinate 7,648,614 of CM042249.1, read as the reverse complement.
CAAAAACGCGCGACAAAGCGGGTTTGTTGTTTTTAGAACCCGGCCGGTACGAAAGAGAAAAGTCAAAATGTCCAAAAAAGAGAGCCCACCAAGCCTGCCTAGAGTTAAGTCTTTTAGCAGATCTGATATACTCCAGATTCTTATGATTGGTCCACACAATGAAAGGTAACCCCTATCCCTCTAACCAATGACGCCACTCCTCCAATGCAAGCTTGACTGCCGACAACTCTCTGTTCTCTGTTACAATGTCTTAATTGCGTTCAGCTGGCGATAAACGATGAGAGAAAAACGCGCAAGGATGCATCTTGTCATCCGAGGAAGAGTGCTGGGAAAGAGCAGCACCTACCCCCACCTCTGATGCGTCAACCTCCACCACGAACTGGCTTGATGGATCAGGGGTAACGAGAATGGGAGCCAAAACGAAGCTGCACCAGTGAGGGATGTACATTTACATTTAGTCATTTAGCAGCCGCTTTTATCCAAAGCTACTTACAAATGAGAGCAATAGAAGCAGCTAGAACAGTCAAGGGCAACAGTATGTAACAGTACGTAAGTGCTGTAACAAGTCTCAGTTAATCTAAAACACACAGGACAGAAGGTTTTTTTTTTTTTAGACAGACAGAAAATGAATAGAATGTTAAGTGCTATTCTTGATTGGTCAGGTGCTGCTGGAAGAGATGTGTCTTTAGCTGTTTTTTGAAAATGGCTACAGACTCGAGCCTAACACTGTCACTAGCACGTTTCCATTACAGATTTGCGCAAAACTTTTGTGATATTTTCTAAAAGTCGATAAAAAAATATACTGGAGCTGAAAACTTCCTTGTTAGTCAAAGAAAAGCTTTTAGACACCAGGCCCAGAAAACGCTCAATCTCAGAATATGTTGACCATTGACGTCATCGTATGCAGAAACACCGCCTCAACAGATAATTATGTATGCCTGATTCTGTAGCCCCGCCCACCGACTCGTGGAGCTAAATGGATCATGCCACTGAGCAATAAACATGCCGAAGATAGCAAGATATTGTGCTGTGCCTGGTTGTGGAAGAACACAGTTGATGCATAAGCTTCCTTCGGATTCTAATATTAGAAATGTGTGGTTGACTTTTATTATCCAGCTTACGTGGGGTAGACATTGCGCGTATGTTAATTTCAACGGATTTGTTTGTAAACAAGAGACTGGATTTGCAGACAGGATGAGATAACATGAACGAATGAAGCAAAACACTAATGTGAGCAAAACATTTTTTTTATATGTGATAGTATTGCATTGTTACAGATCAAATACAATATTACATTGTGTACATGTCTAACTAAACGCCAAGTAATGTAAAATAACATTCATATTAATTTGCGGGTGGATGAGAGATAAATCATGCTTGATAATGACATTTTGCGAGCCCTGAGGGACGAATCATTCCGGTTGCCGTTTTCAAAAACAATGCTTCACGCGTACTCACCGAAGAGCAAAAGATTATCCAATCCTAGCCGTGGGCGTTAACTTCGAAGTCTTCAGTGTGGCATGTCCATTAAAACCGAGTGTGTCTTGAGAGAGCCTCAAAACCATGGCAGAAAATTGTCACAGGGTGTTTTTGGTCTTGACTGGTAATTCCCATGCCCTCATGTGATCTTGTCATGCTCTGTCATTGGTTAATTGTCTAATCATTGTTCACAGGTGTCCCTTGTCTGGTCTTTAGTCCATATGTATTTAAACCCTCATGTTTGCCATGTGTCTTTGTTTGTTATTGAATGTTGTAACCCGCTGTTGGTGAGTCTTTGTCTTATGTTTTGGACTTGATTTATGTTTTGGATCTCCTTAAATAAAGCTGCACTTGGGTTCTCAACTTGCTTCCAGTGGATCTAACGTTACAGAATAACAGACCAAAATAATGGACCCAGCAGTTGCCATCCTTCGTCTGCGCCAAGGCCATCGACTCATAGAGGACTATGTTGTGGACTTTTGTGGACTATGCCATAAGGTAGATTTTGATGATGTTGCCCTAAAGGAATTTTTTTTGTTTTGGGCTCAATGAACCCCTACGCTCCTAGCTTCCAGGGGGTAAAATAGATTGGTCCCTGGAGGAGTATATAGACCAGGCCCTTTTGTTGTGCGGCTCATTATTTACTGTGGGAATGGTGGAGGAGGAACCCCACAGTGCCTGCCAAACCTCGTATTGTTCACGTCATGCCTGCCACGCCTGTTTTCGCTCATGCCATGCCTGCTACGCCTGATATTGCTCATGTCATGCTTGCCACATCTCCAGTCTGCCAAGAGCCCGCTCCAGAAAAAAATTAAACCATGGTAACCACAAATTAACTATGGTTTTTAACCTCTTTAGGCATTTTGATATAGGCATATTAAGGTAATGTGTATTTTAACAAGTGTCTGAAGTTTACTAGGTTTTCACATTTAATCTTAACTGCTCAGTTTTCTTTCTGCACTTCCTAGACAGGAAAAACCGTGCCACTTTGAGCCAGGCAAAATTGCCCCAACCAAGGCAAATCAGCCAGTTTGGGCATATTAAGTAAATTATTATATAAACACAATTATTTTATCTGCATATCGAACAAAAATATGTTAATGAAGATAACATTACTCACTGTCTCCTCTCAGAGGAAGAGGCAGGCAATATTGAGGGCCTAAGGGTCATGCCAGAAACCATTTGGGGGGAAAAATAAATATGATTTTGGGCTAATTAAAAATGTGGACCTGGTAGTTATAACACCAAAATCTGACTAATCAGTGCAAACCACAATATCCACTGTAAAAGGAAGCCACCAGTGTTTGAGTCACTAAAAGCAGCTGGTATTATTATGCCTTGTGACAATTCACCTGTATGTATGCCAGTTTTCCCAGTTAAAAAGATAAGAGAGTCTGTTGAAACTGCAATATGTTTAAAGAGAGGTTACATTTTTAGGTCATGTAATAACCAGAGAAGGGAAATCACTGCCAAATTCCAAAACCTGCAACAAAGAAGCAGTTAATGTCATTTCAGGGTATGTGCTCTTACTGTTGAATATTTATTCCAAATTATGGAAGGCACCATTGAGCCCAATTGCTCATGGAAAAGGCCTCAACCCTCATGATAAAATAATCTGGACAACAGCGGCAGATTTGGCATTCATAAATCTTAAAACTGCATCGCAGAAAGCCTCAGTAAACCTCATACAGAATAAAGTGAGGGATCAAGGTTACGTGCGAGTAACAAACCTCCCCTGCCAATGAGGGAAAGCACATTGCAACAGCTCGCAAAGAGTCACCCTGGTGAAAATGGACCGTCCACGGGGCAAACAAGATAACCAACACACCTGGAGGAAGATATGGGCCAACTAATGGTTTAATTTTAGCAGAAGAATCAGTATGTGTGATGTATTTTTGATGATTTTATTTGATTCAAGCAAACTATAGGACTGAGTATTGCTATGGATAATTGATATAGATAATTATTTGATTAGTTTCAGGGACATGTAAATGGAAAAGCTATAGACTTCTCACTATGTTATTGTAAAATAATCTAGGATTCTTAATTTGAAGAAACTAATGAAGATATTACAACCATAGATGCTACAATTTTTAATAGTTGCAACAGTTATCTAAAAAGAGGGAATGTGATAAGCCACTTTGAAGGTCTGTATATTATAATGCAATTCGATTAAAGCTTGCAATACAGGGCAAGTATGTGAAGTATGCTATTGCTAAAGCTTAATGAAAAGCTTACCTAATTTACAGTGTGGTTACCGAGTTGATGATCTGGATCATTGGATCTATTATGAACTATTCCAGTTCTCCAAAATTACTTATTAATGGCATGTAAGCAGCTAAGGCTATTCTCATGGAAAGAGCTGGGTTAAACAAAGTTCATTTTACTACACAACTACATTGTTTAAAACAATAAATTAAAATTATACAAAGCCTTAAATAGGTAAACTAAGTAAAACCATTGCCTGCATGCATTCAAAGCTAACAAAATATGGTTAAGATTGTGCAGAACACATAAAGCTTTCATAGAATTTCAGAGAAGATGATTAGTTGAAGGTATACAGCAGGTTTAGTCTGTTATGAGATGGTGCAAACTGAAAGTATTGGTAAAGATTTTATTATTCTGATTTTTAATTAGCTTGATAAACCAACAGAGATGTCTATGTCCAGTAAAAACAATCATTTCTGAATCAAGAGTGTTTGATAGTAATAAATCCTAGAGAATTTAAATAACCTGATGTATGGATTGAGAAAAGTATAAACTGTTATAAAACGTATTAAAAAAATGTTGTGTGATTTATATGTAATCAGAGAAGGGAGTGTAAGGGAAATTTTAAACATATAATGTGTTTTTAATTATATTAAGCTTATATAAGATGTTTTTGTTATATATAAGGGGAATTCTATTTTCTATAGTAAACACATTTTTGTGTGATAACCTTTGATACTTTTATAGAACTAATGTGTTCGTTATAGAACTAGTTTTGTGTTTTCACTGAAGGTGTGACAGCTGCAGATAACACCAACTAAGGAGTTTGTTATTGTGTTTTTGTGTTATTGACTAATTAGCCCTCAGCCACTGAAATGAAAGTATAAAAGAACGAGTGTGAGGATTCCACTTCCACAGACCTCTGTATGTCTGAATTGACCTTCTTGGCAAGAATAAAAGCTTTTAAAGACACTTTGCTTGTGTTTCAATTCCAGCTTCACCTTGATAGTTATTAAAGTTAATTTTTTCTATGACACTACCAACCTCTCTAAATGATTGATAAAGTCAGATAGCAGTGCACTTTACACTAAAAACCCGGTTTACAAACAAGGAAGTTTAAATATTTGTAGTTCAAAGTCTCTTGGGCTGTTTAATAAAAGTTGTTGTGTTTTTGTGATGAAGCGTGGTTGTGTGTTGGAGTCGCACAAACACAGGATTTAATGTCACCAACATTAGACATCATTAGTGAACTCCAGAAGATTACTTCTTTTTTTTTTTTTTTATTGCTAACAAGCATCGGGCAATAGTGAAGCCACATTTTCAAAACTCTTTACACATTCAGCGAAACAGAAGTCTATGCAGACCAAACTATAAATCCTTTTTCATTTTCAGACAAAATGCATTCAGTGACCACATTTTCCAAAATACATGAATACTTTTGTCATTCATACTTCATCTGCAAAACACTATATATTTGCAGCACATTTTTTGAATGCTAGCACACTGCTTTCAAAACTAATTCGAAACAGAGTGATGATATACTGCACATTTCTGCAGGAATTGTTGAAATATAAAATCTTAGCAGAATATTTACAATAAAATTAAATAATTATTACAAACAACTAATTGAAATTTCATCTGAAAGCTGACCTAGGTGTCCTATTTTTAGTCTCTATTACAGTATGTAATGAATACAGTAAATCATTTGTAAAAGGGGCACTTCAGCGCTGGGAAGATGAATGTGTATTTAAACTGGGTCATTTTTGTAGTGGAAGTGTGAAATTATTTTTGAATTTGGTGCCTTCTAGACTGAGAAAAGACAGAAAATGTGTTTTTGTCTCATGTAATTGAAAGACAACAACTCCCAGAATGCACTTGCTTTGCTGCCCTACGAGGCCACTCCCAAGCCACGGTTATTGGTTATCACTTGCCCATCGCGGCACCGCCCCCAGGGTCATTTTGATATTCATAGTAATAATAATAATATTAATAATTTATTACATTTATATAGCGCTTTTCAAGGTACTCAAAGCGCTTTTACATAGAAGGGGGGGAATCTCCTCAACCACCACCAATGTGCAGCATCCACCTGGATGATGCGACGGCAGCCATTTTGCACCCACCACACACCAGCTGATTGGTGGAGAGGAGACTGAGGGATGATGCCAATCGTATATATATGGGGATGATTAGGAGGCCATGATAGACAGGGGCCAATGGGCAAATTTGGCCAGGATGCCAGGGTTACACCCCTACTCTTTATCGAAGGGCATCCTGGGATTTTTAATGACCACAGAGAGTCAGGACCTCGGTTTAACGTCTCATCCGAAGGACGGTGCTTGTTACAGTATAGTGTCCCCATCACTACACTGGGGTGTTAGGACCCACACAGACCACAGGGTGAGCACCCCCTGCTGGCCTCACTAACACCTCTACCAGCAGCAACCTAGTTTTCCCAGTTGGTCTCCCATCCAGGTACTGACCAGGCTCAGCCCTGCTTAGCTTCAGTGGGAAACCAGTCTTGGGCTACAGGGTGATATGACTGCTGGTTGAAAGTTTAGTAATAAAGTTATTTTGTTCAGTTAGAGAATAGACACTACAATTAAAAACTGAACGTGTCTTTTCAATAAGTGTGAGTGAGCTGAACGAAAGTCACGTCACAGACGCAGCAGGAGTCAGATTCCATTCCTCACGAGAAGAGCTGAGCAGAGCTGAGGTAAGCGCGGCTGTCATTCTCGGCGCGTGTCCAGTCTGGCGCGTTATCTGATCGCATATGGAAGCTAAACTTTCATAGGAATTAATTGAAAAGATAAAACACTCACTTTGCTCCGTACCGCTCCTTATGAATGCCCGAGCCGAACGCCAGCGGGCGTGCACATTTACATTCTGTGAGTGAGATCTCTCCACTGTGGGCTAGTGATGTGTCATTCATGAACGATTCGTTCATTTTGAACGAATCTTTAATATGACTCGAGAACAACGGGTTGTCTCAGAGAGCGATTCGTTCATTTTGTGTTTCAACCAGATGATCCCACGGTTGGTGTTCGTATCGCCGCCTGCCTAACAGACATTTCTGCCTGGATGAAGGAACATCACCTGCAACTCAACCTTGCAAAGACAGAACTGCTTGTGGTCTCAGCCAACCCAGCACTTCATCACAATCTCTCCATTCAGCTAGGATCATCAACCATAACTCCGTCCAGGACAGCCAGGAATCTTGGAGTTGTGATTGATGATCAGCTAAAATTCACTGACCACATTACTGCAACAACCCGGTCCTGCAGATTTGCGTTATACAACATTAGGAAGATTAGACCCTTCCTATCAGAGCATGCCACACAACTCCTGGTCCAAGCTCTTGTTCTCTCCAGACTGGACTACTGTAATGCTCTTCTAGCGGGCCTTCCGGCATGTACTGTCAAACCCTTGCAACTGATCCAGAATGCAGCGGCAAGGGTGGTCTTTTACGAGCCGAAGAGAGCACACGTCACGCCTCTCTTCATCAGTCTCCACTGGCTCCCAATAGCAGCTCGCATCAAATTCAAGACACTGGTGCTCGCCTTCAAAGAAACCACTGGCTCTGCACCAAGATACCTAAACTCGCTTGTGCAGACTTACACTCCCTCCAGGAGCTTACGTTCTGCCAGTGAACGACGCCTTGTGGTGCCATCCCAAAGAGGCATGAAATCACTCTCACGGACCTTTTCCTGGACCGCACCCACCCTGTGGAATGACCTGCCTATCTCAATTCGAGCAGCCGAGTCTGTAGCCATTTTCAAAAAACGGCTAAAGACACATCTCTTCCAGCAGTACCTTACCAATCAAGATTAGCACTTAACATTCTATTCATTTTCTGTCTGTCTGTCTGTCTATTAAAAAAAAAAAAAAAAACCTTCTGTCCTATGTGTTCTGTGCTAGATTAACTGAGACTTGTTACAGCACTTACGTACTGTTACATACTGTTGCCCTTGACTGCTCTAGCTGCTTCTATTGCTCTCATTTGTAAGTCGCTTTGGATAAAAGCGTCTGCTAAATGACTAAATGTAAATGTGTTGACTGTGCATGCGCAACATCCCATATGTTCTGTACAGGAAACAGAATTGATTAGTTCACCAGTCTCGAGTCATTCGTTCATCAAGTCCCAGCCCATAGGCAAGGTTATGCAGTCACCGGAAACAGAAAAGATTAGTCCATCTCTCGAGTCTTCTTGTTCAAATCGTTCGTTCAAGTCCCCATAGGCTGAATGCAGAAACAGCTCATCTCTCGAGTCTCGTTCTTTTGTCACTTGACGTGACAGCCATGTTGGATACAGAAATTAGTTAATTCCTTTACAGTCTATGGTTAATTCACAATTCCTTACAAACAAGTGAGGTTTTTTTAATGTTTGTTTAGTTCAGTTTTTTTTAGCTAGTTTAATTGATTTTCCTATGAAGCCTGGACACATTGGGTTGTTCAGAACGGATAGGCATAACAAATGTTTATTGCACATATCTTCTGATGATTTTATAATAATAAATATATTACAACATGCAGTCAATAATACGACTGTAATGTTGTATATGTTGCGAGACACTGAACAGGAAAGCGGTCACGTGAAAAAAGAACGAACGACTTGAATGAGAAGACTCGGGAGATGAACTAATCTTTTCTGTTTCCGGTGACTGCATATTGCATATGGGTCTGGGACTTGATGAACGAATGACTCAAACCCGAAGACTCGAGACTGGTGAACTAATCAATTCTGTTTCCGGACGCATGTATTACATGAGGCTGTCACAGCCCAGATCAGACATGATGACTGAACTAACGGCTAATACCCGAGAGGTGAACTAAACTTTCCAGGGAACAGACGTGTTTAAATGTGAAGTGACAAAGGAAAGCATGGTTTGGATCGGGAGGTGAGGTGAACTAACAGACTGGATACATAGACTGAAGCAATTTAAGCAATTAATTAATCATTTATTTCTCAAAGTTTGGCCAAGGCTGCATTAGCTTATAGTTTATTTTTTATTCCAAAAGTACTAAATGTGTTGAAAAATGTAGCATGTAACGTTTTAATTAGATTCTGCTGAAATGAATGAAATGACTTGAAAAAAGATTCATTCATTTTTCTGAACCAGATTCAAAGTTCAGAGTCAGTAAAATGATCCGAACTTCCCATCACTACTGTGGGCTGGTTGAAAACATGCGTAACTAGCTCCTTCTACTGGCTGTAGTCTCTAGCCTCTGGCCAAAAATCCTCAGATGAGGCAAAATGGCGATATTTGCGTCATCTGAGGATTTTTTCCAGAAATAAAATGCATAATTCTCTCGTCTCAGGGGGATATGAGGGGGGGAAAGTACCATAATTCAAATAAACTACCGGGTTTCTACTGACGGCAGTGGTTCAGTGGGGGGCGGCAATGGCTCAGTGTTTTATGTAGGTCGTCTACAAACCGGAAGGTTGGTGGTTCAATCCCCTGTTCCACCTGACCAAGTGTCGAGGTGTCCATGAGCAAGACACCTAACCCCAGCTGCTCCCGACGAGCTGGATGGCGCCTTGCATGGCTGACACCGCTGTCGTGTACGAATGGGTGAATGTGAGGCAATATGTGAAGCGCTTCGGATGGCCATGGGTCTGTTGAAAGCACTATATAAATGCAGTCCATTTAACATTTACTGATAAAATGCTTAATGCTAATCACTGAAGTAACCCTTTAATCTACATGAAAATTCGCCAAATCTCTCATGGCTACTGACCTCTTTAAATGATTGATAAAGTCAGATAGCAGCACAATTTACAGCGAAAACTCTTGGTTTACAAGAAGGGATGTTTAAATATTTGTGGTCCAAAGTCTCTCAGACTTTTCAATAAATGTTGTTGTGTTTCTGTGATCATGATCTATAATCACACAGAACAGCAGTGATGAAGCTGGCAATGAGTGTCGTTGTGTTGATGTGTGTTGGAGTCACACAGACAGAGGATTTAATGTCACCAACAATAGACATCATTAGTGCACTTAAGAAGATTACGTCCATGGAGGAAAAGTTACATGCTCTTCAAGACGAAGTCAGGGAACTAAGGAGCAAGAATGAAGGTACTGTACAATGTTATTATTATTAATATTTTCTTTAAAAAAAAAACCTGACTGATCACACTGGAGACACTAGTTTATTTCTTTGCGCAGAAAGATTAATGGAAGGATTATGACACTAACGGTCAAAAGTTTGAGAACGGTAGAATTTTTCTCTTCTGCTCACCAAGGCTGCATTTATTTGATCAAAAATACAGCAAAAACAGTATTATTGTGAAATATTTTTACAATTTAAAAAAACTTTTTCTATTTGAATATATTTTAAAATGCTATTTATTTCTGTGATTCAAAGCTGAATTTATCATCATTACTCCAGTCTTTAGAGTCACATGATCCTTCAGAAATCATTCTAATATGATGATTTGCTGCTCAAGAAAAAATTATTACTATGATCAATGTTGAAAACCGTTGTGTACAAATTATTTTCAGGATTATTTAATGAATAGAAAGTTCAAAAGAATAGCATTTATCTGTGTAACGTTACTGCTCCGAGAGACAAAGGTTGACGCAGCTTTATTGAAAGGGTAATCCTCAATCGTAGTCAAAAACAGGCAACATGTCATACACAGGCAAGCAGTCCAAACAAGACAGGAGAGACAGGCAAAAGGGTAATCCACGGAACGGCAAGTAATCCAAAATCAAGAGACAAGAAACCAGGGAAAACGCTCTGAAATGCAGCGATACAACTAACAAGACTTCGCAATGAATGACTAAGGCCTAGTCCACACGTACACGGGTACATACAGAGTTTTTCCTCCGTTTAAAAAAAAAACAATCGCAATAAAAAAAATTCTGTTCACATGAAAATGCAAAACCACGCTATGATTGGCTGCCTGATTTCCACATGGGTCCCATCCACGGCACCGGTGCACTGAGGGATGCCATGGGCTCAGTGAAACCCTTCTGCAATTCCTTTACTTTGTTATTTTTGTTACTTTGGTATTATGTATGCTTTTCTACTGTCTAAGAGAAGAAATAGACTCAGCCCCAACACTGTGAAACAGTTTTTTTTTCTTAATAAAAATAATTAAAAACTTTTTACACATTTCTGTTATTCCTACAGTTACATAAGCACTATCACTGCCAAGTGTCATTAGCACATTTAATGATCCTATCACACAATGTCCTTATTCACTATGTGTGTGTTAGAGAGAGAGAGAGAGAGAGAGAGAGAGAGAGAGAGAGAGAGAGAGAGAGAGAGAGAGAGAGAGAGAAGGCCTATATTAGATCTTATTGAATCATATAAGCTCATATTATATTTTATTGTCACACTTTAATGAGTAAATTAATGTATTGGGATTACGATGGGAGTGTGTTGTGGTTGCTTCATCTGACAGAGCTTCTTCCACAAGCTTCTGGCTGATTTATTTTAATTAAGAACCAGATGGCGCTGTTCTCCACACTCTTGAAGCTTTGAATCTTTTCCCGGAACAGTCAGGGGAAAGCCTATGGGATCAGTTTCCCGCCAAATTTATTGCAGTCACGCATAAAAAAATAATAAGCGTGAATCAAAATTTTAAAGCACATGTGAAAATATAACGCACAAAACTGAAAAATCAATGCAAAGTTAACCAGAATCACAAACAACGCAGTCACGGAAATAAAAATAATAAGCGTAAATCAAATATTTAAACAAGTTTAAAATTATATTGCTCAAAACTGAATCATGAATTCAGAATTATCTGAATCGCTCACAAAATCATGTTTTCTGCTCTTATTTTCATTTTTTGCATGTCCGTGCGCTTTTCTCCTTTGCTCTTGTTTCTACATTCTGTGCTTGCAGTTACAAATGTTGCAGTTCAAGTTTCATGTAAATTAGGGCGGGTCTTAGCATCACCATTGGTCCACTAGTTCTAGATTGACAGCTCATCCTCAAGCCAATCAATTGAAGAGGGAAGTTTACGTCACTCCAATGCGACTCATGCCGCAGTTCAGCCAGCCGCTGTTGAGCTACGAGTATAACGCGTTCTCTATCACTATATCTGCAAGGAAATACATTATTGTATTGTTATGAATATAATCGTAGGACTCTATTCTTTTGTATGATAGACGTTTTAGGGGGGTTTCCTCACAATTAAAGCAGTAAAATTATCATAATCACTTACTGACGCTTGACTGGCCATCCAGCAGCCTGTTGAGCTACGAGTATAACGCGTTCTCTATCACCAGTGGTGGAAGTAATAGGCTACAAATAACCAGAGACATATTGACTTTAGTAAAAGTAGAAGTACCACAATGACAACCCTACTTAAGATTACCTGATTTGAAATGTACTTTATAAGAATTAAAAGTACTTGCATGACAATTTATTATATTAATGTCTATTCTAATTATTTAAAAAAGTTTAATTAAGTTAGTTTTGGGTTAATGTAATTGTGCTTACCATTTGTGGCCCAGTTTGCATAGAAAGAGCGGTCATTTTCCTCCAGAGTGGAGAGCGACTTTCTGAAGATTTCTTTCATTTCTGAAGCTCATTCCGCTCGCAGCACCCTCAACCCAGAAAGCCCTTTGTGACATGTGCTGGTTTGAATATAGGCTATCTTAAATAAGTAGTTAGAACTGCCCCCAACTAAAAAAAAAAAATTCTAGTAGCCTATTCGTTCATTTAAGCCGTTGTTCAGCGCTAGCGCCTCCATGTCATTGTCGGCTTACTCTGCTATATTTGCTTATTGTTTATTAAATCCATGCAAATGGTTGATAAAACATTGATTAAAATTAAGATACAATTTATTTAAAACGAAATTCTGTTAAAAGAAAGGCTTTCAACAAAACAAAACTTAGTGTTGTCAAAATCAGTTCTGTCCCCCATGTCTTCTGACACATTGCGCATCTTATCCTGTTCACTTTCATAATCAACGTAGATTAAATAAATAAAAAAACATTATAATATTTGAACATATAAAATTAAATACGTGTTTAAATAAATACGTGTTCTAGTTGTGCTTCGTCGAGTTTTGATGTGTTTTAAAGATGCGATAATGTTTCTTATTCATATGTGGTTACATTGCACTACTGGCTGACCCACCAGATTTCGTCATGAGTCCTTTTGTACCCACCACTTTGTTGTAATGTACTGATGTAGCCTACAGTTCTTAACAGCCATGGGTAGCAGGTGCCATGGGCCACTCATGATTAGCGTAATGACGGACCCTGGTGCAGCCACAAATATCATAACTATCTATAGGCCTACTGTAATTAAGACATTCAAGAAATGTATTAAAAAGAAAGACGCTTTCAGCCTTACTCAAAGTAGAGCCCTACATTTCTGCCCGAGCCCGACGGGCCCCGACTTTTTTACGCCCCTATAGGGCCGGGCTTCGGGCCAATTTTCCAGTCATAGCCTACCTCAGACACGGGCGGGCTTCGGGCCTTTTTAGGCTATAGGACGGGGCTATGCAACAAGTGAAACTGTGAAACCACAAGTGAAACTGAACATAAGCTAAGTCTAAGAGGCTCAAAAGCACAATCATCTTCATTAAAACTAATGAGACTAAAGGCTCTTACCAGTGTTTAGGTCGCTCGTTCTCATAATGCGGTCTTTGATGTTGAAATGAGCTGATGAATAAAATGCTCATATCTATTGCTTTCGTTGACATGAACTCCGTTAAATGTGCATTTAGCACGGGAATTGAAGATCAGATTTATATTCATTTCGCGGAGAGGTGTAAGGTAAGACAACCAGCATGTTTTTTTAAATTATTTGTTTAGATTGTGTAGCCAGTTTCGTTTGCGTGCGCCGTTGCGATCTGCCTGCCTCATCTTGTCAAAAATGCCTTTTTACTGTGATGGTGGTGATAGTAAGCTAAACATTTAAACGATGCTTTAAGTGTTTTATATTGATTTTATAGGCAAGACAAGTCAAGTGTTGATTTCAGAGGCTAAAGCGTTGGGTTAACTCACTGTCGGCCGCTGGCCGCTTGGTCGTCACTTTAAAAAGCAAAAACTTTAGTTTAACAAACAAAAAAATGCTTCAAACATTTTTCTAAATTAACTTAATAAAGAAACAAAACAAAATATAACTACTTTGACATTAAAGACAAAACTCAACTATTTTAATGGCTGCAACTAATGTGTAATAGGGAGAATAAAAAAAACACGGGCTCCAGTGGGACTCTGATAACGAAGTGGTAAAAAAATTGCAAAAATTAAAAATATTAAAGAATTCGCAGGGCGCTTTCGTCGGCATGAGTAAGATAGGCTCTAAGACCCGCAATATGTCTCTCAGCTGACATTTTTATTTATTTACATTAGTAAGCTACAGGACATAGTCTTTCAAAACATGACCTGCGCGAAAGAGAGAAAAAAAATTAATGCATCATGTACCCAGCACTTCTGAAAATGCACTTCTGAATGCGTCTCTGTCCCCAGCACATTTCAAACCAAACTGACGCCCATGGAGCCCAGCTGTTAGTATGGAGGCCTAAACATCTCGTACATACTGCCTGGGTTTTGTTTCGATATTAGTTATATCTTAAAACAGTCAGTCATTGTAGTCACTCTGGGAATAGGCATTTAAAAGAGAGAACGCAAGAGCTAAACTTCTACAAATTCAATAACATCCACAGCAGAAAACGAAAAAATTGTCTGAAAACTTTAATTAGACGTGCAAGGCAAGCAGACAATTAAAAATGCGAACATGTGTTGCACAGTTGTGCAGTGGACTTTCAGTGAATTTCAGTGAACGAATAGTCTGTTTTTCTTTAATAAGTTAATAGTTCTTTAATAGTTTGTTTCTTGAACTCCAGTTTGTTTCTTGTATGATTGTTAGGCCAAGACGCGCTCTCAAAATAACGGTTTAATTTCTTCAGGCTCGTCTTAGTCGTCACCCTGACATTACAGTGCGTAGAGTTAATTAGCCTATAATGTGAATGACTTGTTATTTTATTCTTTTTTGCAATAGGCATTAATTAGTAGTAGGATAAATAGCAGCATGTTGAAATTATGTGCCAAATTGCGTTTTTTATTACAATGATAAAATTGTACAGTAGCCTATTCAGGTAACGTCAGGTTTTCCGATGTGCGTTTTATTTATGGTGTTTATTTATTTTTGTCCCTGTGCGCCGATCAGTTCCCTGCTGATATTCTGGGGTACAATATAGGCTATTCATAGCCAATAGGCTAGCAGGAGCACGGGAAGTGGAGGTGCTGCAAATTTGAGTTAATTTACATGTATTCATTTTTAGCATTTAGTAATTTATTTGTACACTTTAAGTGGCCCTTAAAAAAGGCTTAATATTTATATGTTGAATTATGTTTTTAAAACATATACATGAAGTCATATTGTGACCGTTGCGGTCTGCAGAATGCGTAGAGCAGTAATATTTCCTCCAGAGTGAGAGCGCCTTTCTGAAGATTCCGTTCATTTCTAAAGCTCATGCCCTTTGAGTCATGCTGGTTCGAATATATGCCTATAGGAAATAAATAGCTAGGGCTGCCCCCAGCTAAAGCTTTTTTTCCTAGTTGTTCATTTAAGCCGTTTTTCATGCTGCGCTGGCGCTGCCATGCCATTGTCTGCTATATTTTTCTTATTATTTATTAAATCCTCCAAATTGGTTGACAAAACATTGATTACAATTAAGATACAATTTATTCAAAAACGAAATTCACTTTAAAGAAAACTTAACACAACTTAAAGTATTCGAAATCATTTCTGACTCCCATGTCTTCTTACATATATCATAATCCTATTTCATAATCAACGTAGGCTAAATTAAATGAAAAAATAACATTATAATATTTAAACATATGAAACTAAACAAGTAAAGTAGGCTACAGAGAAATGTCATGTTGGAGCGGGATTTAAGCGCACGTTTTACTGGTGAGTGGTTCATGAGCTCCTTCAGTCACATGCTCTATAGGCTATGGTAGGCAGGTTTTTTGCGTTCATTTTTATTTCCTGTCGCTGTGCAGGCTCTTTTATTGTATATGACAGTGTAAACAGCTCAATAACTATTTTAGTTAAAGGTTTAATGTAGGCCACAGTCCATTGCATTACAATTGCTCGCGTCAGCAGCGCCTTGCATCGCCCAACAAGGCTTTACAATCAGCGGATGGCGGGCGGGTGCGGCTTTGAACATTGGTCAAAAAACGTTGGTGCGGACGGATTTTGTGATGCGGTTGCAGATGAAATAAAAGCCCATCCGTGCATCTCTGGGCCTATAGTGAACGTTTCGCTCACAGCCAAGCGTCAGTAAGCACCCAGTCGTGATCATGTTCATTTTACCCCCCTAAAACGTCTTTCATACAAAAGAATAGAGTCCTACGATTATATTCATAACAATACAATAATGTATTTCCTTGCAGATATAGTGATAGAGAACGCGTTATACTCGTAGCTCAACAGCGGCTGGCTGAACTGCGGCATGAGTCGCATTGGAGTGACGTAAACTTCCCTCTTCAATTGATTGGCTTGAGGATGAGCTGTCAATCTAGAACTAGTGGACCAATGGTGATGCTAAGACCCGCCCTAATTTACATGAAACTTGAACTGCAACATTTGAAACCGCAAGCACAGAATGTAGAAACAAGAGCAAAGGAGAAAAGCGCACGGACATGCAAAAAATTAAAATAAGAGCAGAAAACATGATTTTGTGAGCAATTCAGATAATTCGGAATTCATGATTCAGTTTTGAGCAATATAATTTTAAACTTGTTTAAATATTTGATTTACGCTTATTATTTTTATTTCCGTGACTGCGTTGTTTGTTGATTATTGATTTTTCAGTTTTGTGCGTTATATTTTCACATGTGCTTTTAACATTTTGATTCACGCTTATTATTTTTTTATGAGTGACCGCAATAAATTTGGCGGGAATCTGATCCCATAAAAGCCTCACTCCTAGCCGGGGTTTTCAAAAAAGTCTGGTTTCAGTAACCGGATACTGCGTTTGCGTGTGAACGAACAGCCAAACCGTGTAGAAAAAGTTGCGGTTTTGAAAATACCCGTGTTCATGTGGACAGGGCCTGAGATAACCAGGTTTATATAGGATGAGGTAAAGAGGGTAATGAGACACAGGTGCATATATCAGACATGATGAGTCCGGGCAGAGAGTATTATGGATAATGTAGTCTTTGATGGAGTGACAGTCCTGGGTGGCGTGCCCTCTGGTGGTAATCATAGGGCACTCTCACTGGTGATTGTGACAATCTGAATATAAAGCTTTTGCAACATTATAAATGTCTATATTGTCACTTTATCAATTTAATGCATCCTTGCTGAATAAATGTATTAATTTCTTTAAGCACCCCCCCCCCCCCCAAACTTTTGAACGGTATACAATGTTACAAAAGCTTTTATTTCAGATAAATGTGTGTTTTTTTTGCACATTCTATTCATCAAAGAATCCTAACAAAAAAGGTTTTACCCAACTGTTTTCAACACTGATAATAATCATAAATGTTTGATGAGCATCAAATAATCATATTAGAATGATTTCTGAAGGATCATGTGATCATGTGAGTAATAATACTGAAAATTCAGCTTTGCATCACAGAAATAAATGACATTTTTAAATATATTCAAATAGAAAACAGTTAATATTTCACCATATTACAGTTTTTTTTTTTTTTTTTTTTTTTTTTTTTAATCAAGCATTCTGCGTTAGTACAGGCAGGCCACATAGTCGAGCTTCGCTATCAGCTGATTGGAAAAATTCCAACCCCGCCCATATCAGCTGATCCGATTCCCATGCACTTAATTGGCAACTCTCAAACAGGGCGCCTTACTTAAGTGTAGCTTCAGTTCAATCTGCCTGTTTTGCTGCTTCCTCTGCATGCTGCTTTGCAATCCACCTCCTCCCCAGCTCCTCCTTAAACTGTGTTTAACTTAATCAATGTCATTCTGTTGTCATTGATGCATTCTCTGTTCTAAATAGGGGATTTACGCTGCCCTCCCAGTTTAAAAAATGGGAGGTTGTCCCCTGAAGCTGCTGCTGTTCCCTGTCTTGGCTTTTCATGGAGCTCATGAAAAGGATGTGGAACTTAAAACAGAGCCATATCGCCAAATGTAAAATTTGTCAAAATATGCCAATAAAAAGTTGACAAAGTTTGTCTATGGTGTTTTGACTTAAGTGGACTGAAATAACATAAATGCAGCCTTGGTGAGCAGAAGATACTTTTATTAAAAACATTAAAAAATCTTACCGTTCTCAAACTTTTGACCGGTATTGTGGTTTAGAGTCACGTGACGCACCGCAGCCACAATAGTGCTGTATGACATACACTCACCTAAAGGATTATTAGGAACACCATACTAATACTGTGTTTGACTCCCTTTCGCCTTCAGAACTGCCTTAATTCTACGTGGCATTGATTCAACAAGGTGCTGAAAGCATTCTTTAGAAATGTTGGCCCATATTGATAGGATCGCATCTTGCAGTTGATGGAGATTTGTGGGATGCACATCCAGGGCACGAAGCTCCCGTTCCACCACATCCCAAAGATGCTCTATTGGGTTTAGATCTGGTGACTGTGGGGGCCATTTTAGTACAGTGAACTCATTGTCATGTTCAAGAAACCAATTTGAAATGATTCAAGCTTTGTGACATGGTGCATTATCCTGCTGGAAGTAGCCATCAGAGGATGGGTACATGGTGGTCATAAAGGGATGGACATGGTCAGAAACAATCCTCAGGTAGACCGTGGCATTTAAACGATGCCCAATTGGCACTAAGGGACCTAAAGTATGCCACGAAAACATCCCCCACACCATTACACCACCACCACCAGCCTTCACAGTGGTAACAAGGCACGATGGATCCATGTTCTCATTCTGTTTACGCCAAATTCTGACTCACCATCTGAATGTCTCAACAGAAATCGAGACTCATCAGACCACGCAACATTTTTCCAGTCTTCAGCTGTCCAATTTTGGTGAGCTTGTGCAAATTGTAGCCTCTTTTTCCTATTTGTAGTGGAGATGAGTGGTACCCGGTGGGGTCTTCTGCTGTTGTAGCCCATCCGCCTCAAGGTTGTGTGTGTTGTGGCTTCACAAATGCTTTGCTGCATACCTCGGTTGTAACGAGTGGTTATTTCAGTCAAAGTTGCTCTTCTATCAGCTTGAATCAGTCGGCCCATTCTCCTCTGACCTCTAGCATCAACAAGGCATTTTCGCCCACAGGACTGCCGCATACGGGATGTTTTTCCCTTTTCACACCATTCTTTGTAAACCCTAGAAATGTTTGTGCGTGAAAATCCCAGTAACTGAGCAGTGAAACTCAGACCGGCCCGTCTGGCACCAACAACCATGCCACGCTCAAAATTGCTTAAATCACCTTTCTTTCCCATTCTGACATTCAGTTTGGAGTTCAGGAGATTGTCTTGACCAGGACCACACCCCTAAATGCATTGAAGCAACTGCCATGTGATTGGTTGATTAGATAATTGCATTAATGAGAAATTGAACAGGTGTTCCTAATAATCCTTTAGGTGAGTGTATGTATCACTTTTATTTCCTTTTTCCTTTTTTGGTAAAAAATTTCACAAACTTGTTAATTATATCATGTCTGTTATTTTGATCTGATATTTTGATTCTCAAGTATGTGTGCGTGAATGCGTTTTGTCGTTAAAATTTTTTTTTATAATAAACATGTTAATTGATTTATATCACGCAATGGGTGCCGCCATGTTAGTTTGCGCAGCAGTTTAGAGAATAGGATCTGTTTTCACATAAATTAATCGATTTCTCCCGAAATACATGAAAGTAAGTGACCATTGAACTGGGAGAAGAATAGAGAAAACAATATAGTTACCTATACAATGTGTATCTGATATCAATAAAACCCGTCAATTTACAATACAAAGGATTATTTTTGCCGCTTCCATCCACATCAGTGTGTATTTAACAGACTTTAAATGTATTGTTTTGTTAGTACTTCCGTGTATTTAAATGTCTGAAACCCAAAATAAACATTAAGTGGTTGAAAACAGTAAGTAGTTGTGATATATGACAAATGCTGAGCACGTT
Source organism: Romanogobio albipinnatus (assembly GCA_023566225.1). Classification (NCBI taxonomy): domain Eukaryota; kingdom Metazoa; phylum Chordata; class Actinopteri; order Cypriniformes; family Gobionidae; genus Romanogobio; species Romanogobio albipinnatus. The sequence goes on along the minus strand of CM042249.1, from coordinate 7,628,889 downwards.
CGTCTCTGGCTCAGCAGCCGCGAAAGCACATATGAATTTAGCAGTTGATCATGTGATGGACTGAATGTTCTGTGATTGTATACTCCAGGGACCAGCCAAGACTGATTACACTGGTGTGATATCATAAGGGTTAAGTTACAAGAAGAAATAGCATTACTTTAAAGGGGTGGTTGTATGCGATTTCACTTTTTTAACTTTAGTTAGTGTGTAATGTTGCTGCTTGAGCATAAACAGTATCTGCAAAGTTACAGCGCTGAAAGTTCAATGCAAACGGAGATATTGTCTTTTAACGTTATGGCAGTTTATTGCCAACAAAAACGGCCGGTTTGGACTACAACAAGCTTCTTCCCGGGTTGGTGACATCATAAACCCTTGCTATTAACATAAACACTGCCCCCGCGAACACGCAACAAAGTGGGCGAGGCCACGTCGTAGTCATTACGAAAGAGAGAGAGCTCTTGCAGAACTACAAACTACATTTGGCCATCTAACCAATCTAAGACCATTGCATTTTTCGGAGGGATGGGCTTCACAGAAGCAGGAAGCAAATGAGCCATTCAAAGGACAGTGGAGACAGCGGTGTGGAATAAAGGTAAAATATAAGAAAAATACAGCGTTTAAAAAAAAGAAGTATTAAGACATGTTATACTGCGCCCCATAAACACAGCCAAGCCTAGAAAAAAAACACGGAACCACCCCTTTAAAGGGTCATGAAACCCTCCTGCTGCAGCTGTGTTTTTTCACACCTTCGATTTGAAAAGGCTTCCAAAAAGGGGTGTGGTCAACTGCGAAAAGGTTGGATGGGTATTGTGTGGAAAGAGGGAATGGTTTGGCAAGATGAACAACGCGCCGATGTGGTTATGCTCTCATGAGAGAACATGAACCACCCACGAACACAGTCTCTACATGCTTGCGATGCGATAGAGGAGTGGGGGCGTACAGAGATGTAGCCTACTTGGCAGGGAAGCCTCACTGTAATCCTCAGGTCACCCAGGCTTATCAAGCGAAGGGACTCAACCCTGTTTGAGGTTTCATAGTATCGACCGCGCATCTGAAGCGCTGAGCGACGCTGTTGGGTTGCCAGTGACAACCCGCGCTGTCCGGCAGCTAGAATAAATCTATATTTGTCCAAATATGCACACTGTTTCAGTGGTTAAAAGAGCCCGAACACATGCGGATTAGTGCATGTCTGTGACCACAAATAAAACGGAGAAGACGTGGCTTTTGATTCTTGTTGATATTTCATTCAAAATATTGTTCATTACAGATCGTTTATTTTGCACTCCTGACATAAATTAAGAAATTAATGTCAACGCTTGCAGGTTCGCCGTGCGATTCCTCAAGTTCATTTTACTTTACCGAATCTTTAGCAATGGCTTCCACAGACGGCGTCCCGGTTACAGCTCGCTCAGCGCCCTTACTTCGTATCAACGCAACCATCGGCCTCGGCTGTTCCACCGTAGATTATCGGTCTTTACCCACACGAAAGTAATCCAGGGAGCACCTTCACGACACGCTGAAAACAACACCTCACTTTCCTCCTTGACTTTTCCGCACGCTGCTTCCAAAACTTCCCCACCATGTCTCAACAATAATGATGGAAGACGAACCTGACAGAAGTGACTGTCTCATGCATAATAACTAAATTATATTTTATGCATACTACAGTGCAGTGATTGGATTGGATTGAATGAGCTTTATGTCATGAATATATGTGGAGAATTGCTCGAAACGGTCGACATCAGCATGTTCGAGCAGCCCCATATTTGGGCCTATGGTACACGCTGACGTCAGCTTCTGTGACGTTGCTCCGACTCAACTTTTCAAACCGGAAGACAAAAATCGCTCTGAAAAATGCAAAAATAACTATTTTTCACATACAAATAACATTAATGAGTACCTTTAGTGTTTTCAATTATGTGCAGCCTATACATATCTGTTTACATCTCAAAAAAACGTCTCATGACCCTTTAAGTTGTTATTCTTTTCACTTACTTGATCATTTTCTTGTCATTTCTTTTTTGCAGAAAATGTGAAAGTGGCGTTTTCAACCTCACTGTCAGCTTCAGCGGGCACCAAATATATTGGCCCTTATGCTGAACCAACCATTCTTGCATATGAACATGTATTTACTAACATTGGAAATGCTTATGACTCCAATACAGGTAAGAAGTCAATATGCTATGGCAAATGACAACATTAATTATAAAATAAATTTTGATGGATGACCTTTTGACATGTGTCTTGGAAGTGTGTTTACCTTGGACCCTGGGGCCCGTGATGGGTGCCTCCGGGCGTGGTTGACTGATGTATGAACCCTCAACCTCTGGCATGGGTGTATGACTTGCATAGCGATATGAGCTCTTGGGGGATCGGATTGGAAATGGATAATTTTGTACTTTGACAGGGTTATTTGAGGTCTGATTTCGGCAGGAGAAATCTGCAGAGCACGTGCGCCTGCTTCGGCATTCCGTCTCGGGGGTGTATATAAATAGAAGCTCCAAGGCGCTGCTGAAACAGAAAAGAGCTGTGAAATTCATAGACATGACTTGTTTAAACGCGGCTAAAACCTCGAGAAAGAGTGGCGCATCGAGATGTTGGAGAGTCCGCCTATGGCTCTGAGAAAACTATATGGTCATGTCAGTTTGACAAAGTTTCTCCACGAGAATACGGACTAGGTGACAGCTGAATTTATGTGCCGTAGCCGTGTATTTGGTTACGTATTTCATAAACCATCTCGAGTGGTTCCGCTCTACACCACAGACAATGCAGGACCTCTGCCTGGTGTTTCACGATAAAGACTGGAGTTTGTTTTACAGACGTGTCTGGAGAGATCTGAATGACCGTGTAAGCGAGCCTTTGTACATCAGCGAGTGGGATGGGGTGGTTCCGAATACCCTGTACCGCATGGTCGGTAATCATTCTAAAAAGAATCAGGATGAAGTTCAATGAAGTTGGTATACATATAGGACACATAACATTTGGACTCTTTTTTCTCTCTTATAATATTGTCTATTGAGAGTGAGGAGAGCGGCCTTACATTACCTCCTTGTGATGTAGTAATATAATGCCAAAACCATACCGCTCTCATTTGCGCTGGCCAAAAATAAAGCAAAACATCTGGGAGTTGTAATCCACCTTTATTAAATGTCATATGTAATGTCTTAAGTTTAACCCTTGGAGTTTTATTATTCCAAATTAATTTTCTAATCGAGCTATTAAGATTATTAAAAAAACTTTTGTGGGATAGAGATCGGAAGAGTTTGAAATAGATATAAATAGAGATCTTGACGGAACAGGTCAAGATGGTGCCAGGATGTTTGCCGGCTTGCCACAGCCTGTCCTTGTCTCTTTTATTTGTAATGTTTCTTGTTTGTTTTATCACACGCTCTGTTTGCTCCCCTCTGGTATATGATCGCATGACACTACTTAATATTTGATCGGCTATGTCCGATTGTTTATTTAGCGATCCCAGAGATGATTGGCATCTGCACTCGCATTTTGTGCCAGTTGCATTGAGGAAAATGTGTTACCTGCTGGGATGTCTGTGCTTGTGGAGGAAATGGCGAAGGAAGCGTGGGAAGCGTGCTGGAGTCCTTGTGAGATCGAAGAAGACCGGGAAGTTTCCAGTCATCGGACCAGCTTCTTCGATGGCGGAGGCTGTGGTCGTGAGCTTGAGACGTTCATACATTGTGCCTGTCTTTCCGTCTTCGGCACTGATGTCTCAGTTTTCGCGGATGGCATATGTGAGGTGACAGTCTGCAGATCGAGGAGTTAATCATCGGAATCTTCGCTATTTACGTGACGGGAGTCAAGTAACTTTTTATGATTCCTCTCTGCGATCCTCTTCTTCTTATACTACTCTCACTCCAGTGACAATGGCATTGATAAACGCGAGATCTCTGGCAAATAAGACCTTTATCTTGAACTATTTTTCAAGATTTTTTATTTGTTACTGAGACTTGGCTTAATACTGGTGAATGCTGGCTTAACCTCTCTTTCTGAACTTTCTCCTCCTGGCTGCAGTTTTTTAGTCAGTGGCGGGGGTCTTGCAGTTGTTTTTAATGACTAGTTTAAGTGTAGACTTTCACCTTCTGCGTCCTTTAGCACTTTTGAATCTCAGTTAATTACGCTGAATTCTTTTAAATCTATGCTATGTGTTTTGATTTATAGACCCCCAAACTCTCATGGGGATTTTATACAGGAGTTTTCTGAATTTTTATCTGGTATTGTCTTTTCTTTTGACAATATTTTAATTTTGTTTTTTTTTTAAATACATGTGTGCTGCCCTTCAAAGCCCCCTTTCAAAGAATTTTTGTATTTATTAGAGTCGTTTGATTTTTTGCAATGTGTTTCGGGTCCAACTCATGAACGTGGTCATACGCTTGACCTTGTATTATCTTTGGGATTCTCTATTGATAGCGTGAAGATTGTTGAAACTGTTTTTTCTGACCATAAGCCTGTTATTTTAAATACTTATTTTCCTTGTGTTGCACCGGGTAATACTGTTTCAGCCTCAGTTTCGGCTCGCATACTCAATTCATGCACAGCTAGTAGTTTTTCAGCTGTTTTTAATGTTTCTCCTTTATTTTCATTGACCGAGTCATACTCTCCCTGAATGGGTTTAGAAGAGTTGGTCGATCAGTTTTAACTGTTCTTGCTTAGAGATTTTAGATGCCGTGGCTCCTGTCAAAGTCAGGGGGAGAAAAGACAAATCGCAGCCCTGGTTGAACCATACTACCCGTGCTCTTAGGCAGGAGTGTAGGAAGGCTGAACGCAAATGGGTTAAAGATAAATTACAAGTCTCTTATGAGATTTTGAAGAGCCGTTTGAACGAGTATCAAAGAGCTGTTAAATTGGCTAGATCAAATTTTTTCTCTGTCATCATCTCCAGAAGCTTTTCTACTGTAAATGCTGTTCTTCATCCTACTGCTACTCCTGCACTCCTTCTGCTGACATGTGTGAAGAGTTTTTAAAAAAAATTATTGGTAAGGTTTATGGAATTAGATCTCTAATTTCATCTGTTGGCAATGATTTTATTGTTTCTGTTGCCCCTCAGAACCAATTGACCAGTTTCATGGCCGTTTCTTTGCAGCAGCTTAAGGATATAACTGCTCATATGACAGTGTTTCCCCTAGGTTTACAGCTTTTAAGGAAAAAAAACAAATTTTTGCCTGTTTAGGTTCGTCACCTTCTCCATTGCATTTTTACATTTTTACCATTAAAGTTACTACACGCAAATCCGTGTTTTTGTTGTTGTTGTTTTTTTTTTGGGGGGGGGGGGGGGGGGGGGGGATATATTTCAGGGCTCAATGCTAAGGAATTTTTTTTTTTTTTTTTCAGAATTTTCACTGACCCCACCACAAAAAAACCCCACAAATAAAATAAAATAGGCCTAGTATTGTTTTTGAGCCATATAATCTTAATAAACAAGGTTATGACTCTAAAAACTAATATCCTAACTCATATATTTTTTTTAGATTGTTAAAGACCATCAGTAATAAAATAAGAACAAATAATCAAATTATGAGCAAATGCACAAATAAATACAGCAGAACAAACATATACAAATGAAATAAACAGTTATTTTCATGTAGGTCTAAACTAGATTGTCAGGTACAAAAATAGTAATCAAATGTAAAATATCACTGCATAGTCTGCATAAAATTATATGCCACTGCATATAAATACAGATTAACCCTTATTAAAAGTTATTCAGTCAAGAGCAGTGAGTGATTTTTTTTTTGTTGTCTTTTGTTATCTCAATATTTATATAGCCAATGACGATATTTTCCGGCTTTCCATGTGTGTTCACTTTTATACGGTAGGGGGCGCTGTAGCGCATTTCCTGCACGAGAACAGAATCTCCTGATCAAAACAGCCGAAGAAGAAGGAACGCGCGCTATCATAAGCAGATGCATTATATAAAATAACGCGATCATCACCATTAAACAGCATATAAATCACAACTGCCTAATGTTATTGAATGAAATGTCGCCCCAGGACGAGTTCTAGGACTGTGAGGCTTTGGGGTGTTGATGGACTCGATCTACAACATCTGTGTTTTGTTCATCGTTCGGACGTAACGTTAGTCTTTTACAAAAACGTGATTTTTTTCAGCTTTATGCTCAAAATGTTGCTTTTTCATGAAACTTGCAACATTCAAGTGTTGATTAAAAAAATAATATATGAAGCTGGAATAAAACAGTGGGTCTGTTCTTTCTTTTGATATAATGCATGTTTAGATATTCTGTGGACCATTAAAACTTGTGAAAATGAGCATAAATGCTGGCGGTGACTGGCAAATTTCATGTTTACGTTCATTTAAAAGACCTAACCGACTATGTTTACGATGATACTAAACAAGACAGTCATTTTGATATAATTTTGTGTGAATATTCGCGCGCTGTGAGACGTGTGGCCGTGTGTGTGTGTTGTGTTGCTGCCCTTCGCGAGTATGAAACTGAGAGACACACTTTCTCGTCTATGAGCGCTTGAATATTTAAATTGCCGAGGCTTAAAAATGCGCAAATGATCAGTTTCCGTGAAGATGCAGCTCTGGGAGTGTCTTTCACGCTGGCACTGAACCATCGGGCAATTCTTATTGTCGACCGTAATGAGAAATATTTTTTGTCATTCATTCAGGGGGGGGGCGGGGGTCGTTTTGGGAGGGCGGGGCGCCCCCTCAAAACAATGGTAGGGGAAACACTGTATGAAGCCCACTAGGTCTCCTGGTGATGTGCTACCTTCTTCGCTGTTTAATAGACTTGTAGTCAAGACCGCCTAAACCGAGACCAAGACACTACCAAGACCAGAGGGTATCGAGACCAAGACAAGACCAAGACCAAGACAGACCAACTCAAGACCAAGACCAAGTCGAGATCAAGACCGAGACCAAGTCGAGACCGGAGGGGGAAAATTTACTTCAGCATATGAAATAGGTGAATTATCCCCAATTTAGGATACAGTATTATTACAGTATATGTCACAGAATCCTGAATTAAGTTTTATGTCGAAAACCAGCAAATAACAAATTAAATTAGCATCAATATGCACTTTTTATTTACATAAACATTAAATTAATAACATTAAAAATGATGGCCAGATTGTAAAGGAGTGTCTTGCAACATGTTATCTAACATACACAAGTTCAAATAAAGTTGACAAAAGGTTTTATAAAAAAATAAACCTCACATATTTCAGCCTTTAAATATTTTTTATAAAAAATATACATTACTGACATTTACAATGCACGTTAGCCTATCTTTTATTATAGTAAAATTCGGTCAGATTTTCCTGTGGCGTCTGTCGTTGCTATGCAACCATGCACTGCGCTCCTCAATGGCAAATACATTTTTTAGTAGCTAATGGATTTCCACCACCGAAAAATGATTGATGTTGCTCTGCTAACGACGTTACAAGATTTATTAACGGAGTAGAAAAAAACACACGTAGTGTTTGAGTGATTTTTTTCACCTCACGGCGCCTGGAAAAAATGAGAGGCGCGAAATAATATTAATGGTGCATTATTGAACGTTGTGTTGTCGTAAAAAAAAAATATATATTGTCGTGGATATTGTATTGCTAAATCGTTCTGAGACAGCGAGACTTAGACAAGACCGAGAGGTCCGAGACCAAGACAAGACCAAGACCAAGACCGTCAAGGCCGTGACAAGACCGAGACCACGTAAAAGTGGTCTCGAGACCGGTCTCAAGACCAAGACCGGTCTCGAGACATACATCACTACTGTTTAAGCAGGTTCTTGATTCAATTGGCCCAAGTATTCTCTCTATTATGAATATTAGTTTGTCATCTGGTGTTGTTCCAGTTAGTTTTAAGCACGTGGTTATTCAGCCCCTTTTAAAAAAAACAGCCTTAGATCACATGAGTAGTTTTCGTCCGATCTCAAAATTGCCATTTATTTCTAAGATACTAGAAAAAATTGTGAACGTACTGCTTAATGACTTTTTAATTAGGAATAATATTTCTGATAGATTCCAGTCAGGTTTTAGAGTTGGTCATAGTACAGAATCTGCTCTTTTGAGAGTGTCTAATGATATCCTTCGAGGTGTTGATTCTGGGAACCGTGTTGTCTTGCTGTTGTTAGATCTTGCAGCTGCATTTGATACAGTTGATCATAACATTCTTATTGATCGTCTTAGGGATCAGGTTGGTATTCGGGGCTTAGCCCTGAAATGGTTCTCTTCCAATTTGAAGAATAGGACTTTTTCTGTCTGTTTAGGGGATTATTTTTCTTTCATTGCCCCCCTTGTGTGTGGGGGTTCCACAGGGCTCAATACCAGAGCTGCCAACTTTTCAAAAAAGCTTAGAGTGAGATTTGGTGGGGCCAACCAAAATTTTGCCGCGTACAAAGCAAAAATTGCAAAAAAAAAAAAAAAAAAATTATATATATATATATATATATATATATATATATATATATATATATATATATATATATATATATATATACAGTGAGGAAAATAAGTATTTGAACACCCTGCTATTTTGCAAGTTCTCCCACTTGGAAATCATGGAGGGGTCTGAAATTGTCATCGTAGGTGCATGTCCACTGTGAGAGACATAATTGGAAAAAAAAATCCAGAAATCACAATATATGTTTTTTTTTAACTATTTATTTGTATGATACAGCTGCAAATAAGTATTTGAACACCTGTCTATCAGCTAGAATTCTGACCCTCAAAGACCTGTTAGTCTGCCTTTAAAATGTCCACCTCCACTCCATTTATTATCCTAAATTAGATGCACCTGTTTAAGGTCGTTAGCTGCATAAAGACATCTGTCCACCCCATACAATCAGTAAGAATCCAACTACTAACATGGCCAAGACCAAAGAGCTGTCCAAAGACACTAGAGACAAAATTGTACACCTCCACAAGGCTGGAAAGGGCTACGGGAAAATTGCCAAGCAGCTTGGTGAAAAAAGGTCCATTGTTGGAGCAATCATTAGAAAATGGAAGAAGCTAAACATGACCTCACCTCGTGGGGTCTCAATGATCCTAAGAAAGGTGAGAAATCAGCCCAGAACTACACGGGAGGAGCTGGTCAATGACCTGAAAAGAGCTGGGACCACCGTTTTCAAGGTTATTGTTGGTAATACACTAAGACGTCATGGTTTGAAATCATGCATGACACGGAAGGTTCCCCTGCTTAAACCAGCACATGTCAAGGCCCGTCTTAAGTTTGCCAATGACCACTTGGATGATCCAGAGGAGTCATGGGAGAAAGTCATGTGGTCAGATGAGACCAAAATAGAACTTTTTGGTCATAATTCCACTAAACGTGTTTGGAGGAAGAAGAATGATGAGTACCATCCCAAGAACACCATCCCTACTGTGAAGCATGGGGGTGGTAGCATCATGCTTTGGGGGTGTTTTTCTGCACATGGGACAGGGCAACTGCACTGTATTAAGGAGAGGATGACCGGGGCCATGTATTGCGAGATTTTGGGGAACAACCTCCTTCCCTCAGTTAGAGCATTGAAGATAGGTCGAGGCTGGGTCTTCCAACATGACAATGACCCGAAGCACACGGCCAGGATAACCAAGGAGTGGCTCTGTAAGAAGCATATCAAGGTTCTGGCGTTGCCTAGCCAGTCTCCAGACCTAAACCCAATAGAGAATCTTTGGAGGGAGCTCAAACTCCGTGTTTCTCAGTGACAGGCCAGAAACCTGACTGATCTAGAGAAGATCTGTGTGGAGGAGTGGGCCAAAATCCCTCCCGCAGTGTGTGCAAACCTGCTGAAAAACTACAGGAAACGTTTGACCTCTGTAATTGCAAACAAAGGCTGCTGTACCAAATATTAACATTGATTTTCTCAGGTGTTCAAATACTTATTTGCAGCTGTATCATACAAATAAATAGTTATAAAATCATATATTGTGATTTCTGGATTTTTTTTTAGATTATGTCTCTCACAGTGGACATGCACCTACGATGACAATTTCAGACCCCTCCATGATTTCTAAGTGGGAGAATTTATGCTAGGTATTTATGCTATATATACAGGGAGTGCAGAATTATTAGGCAAGTTGTATATTTGAGGATTAATTTTACAATATTAATAATTAAACAACAACCATGTTCTCAATGAACAAAAAACTCATTAATATCAAAGCTGAATATTTTTGGAAGTAGTTTTTAGTTTTAGCTATTTTAGGGGGATATCTGTGTGTGCAGGTGACTATTACTGTGCATAATTATTAGGCAACTTAACAAAAAACAAATTTATACCCATTTCAATGATTTATTTTTACCAGTGAAACCAATATAACATCTCAACATTCACAAATATACATTTCTGACATTCAAAAACCAAACAAAAACAAATCAGTGACCAATATAGCCACCTTTCTTTGCAAGGACACTCAAAAGCCTGCCATCCATGGATTCTGTCAGTGTTTTGATCTGTTCACCATCAACATTGCGTGCAGCAGCAACCACAGCCTCCCAGACACTGTTCAGAGAGGTGTACTGTTTTCCCTCCGTGTAAATCGCACATTTGATGATGGACCACAGGTTCTCAATGGGGTTCAGATCAGGTGAACAAGGAGGCCATATCATTAGATTTTCTTCTTTTATACCCTTTCTTGCCAGCCACGCTGTGGAGTACTTGGACGCGTGTGATGGAGCATTGTCCTGCATGAAAATCATGTTTTTCTTGAAGGATGCAGACTTCTTCCTGTACCACTGCTTGAAGAAGGTGTCTTCCAGAAACTGGCAGTAGGACTGGGAGTTGAGCTTGACTCCATCCTCAACCCGAAAAGGCCCCACAAGCTCATCTTTGATGATACCAGCCCAAACGAGCTCGTTCTGGGGTAATCTTAATTTTGAATAGTGTTACTTACATTTTTCGAGTATAAAATCAACAGTTTTCTCCTCCAAAGGTGAGATCTTCGAGCAGCTGAAAGACGTCTCTGTGCAGACACTGAGGGAAACCGCACAGGTCGGGCTGTGGAGTTACTGATGCTTTGAGCTCTCACTGCACATGTCACTCATATCTTTTATTTTATAATTACATGGTTGTATCTTTAACAATCATAATGATAAAACAAATATGGGTTTGCATACATTATATACAAAGAAAAAACAATAACAAGGTTAGATATCTTTGAATAATTCATCATAATGCAATACAAATATTTCATAAGCTTGAGGGATGAAACAGGAGTTAAATTTAACAAGAAAAAGGAAAATATAAAAAGAAGATTGAGGCCAATTTTGATTGTGGATGAATTTTTTTGCATGTAAAATAAAGAAATTGACAACATATTCAAGAGATCACTTGATCACTTGGGTAAGGATAAAACTGGGTCAGATTAGTAGGGTTAATATCACAAAATAAATGGGCAGCTGTTTCTTCAACAAGACCACAAAATTAGCAAGTTTAATCAATATTAAGATATTTATAGATCGATTAATTAAACCTGTCACTCGTCTTTCAAGTCGTTGCGCTTGAGATAACGTCGTAGGTCACATTATTACGTCAACATGGCGCATAAAGTGCGGATCACATTCATACTTAACGAGATCAGGCAATATAGTACCTACTCTTTTAGAGCTTGTTAAGTAAGTACTTATTTAAAATGAGTACCTACTCAATGAGTATGCGGTTTCGAACGCAGCCTTTGATTTGACCCATTGACATTCCAAGTAACATATCTATATTTCAGTGTACTTGACATTAACTATGGATTAGGTCTAAACGAAGATTAGGTTTAAACAATTTGTGGGTCAGCTCGTCAAAGTGGGTATCGAAGAAATATGTGGGTGGCTCAAACAGGCAGGAATGTTGTAGCTGGCTAGGATGATTCGTAGCGCAGCCCTCACAGTTTTCCTTCAGCTTACCGTCGATGAGATGTTGCAGCAACACAGCAATTGTAGCTTTTACGATTTTGAATCCTTTGTCGCTGGAGCAGCCGTTTGTAGCATCGAAACCATTAGAGGTTGTAGTGTCGCCACACAGTCGTGTTAGAAAACTCAGGTTGTGATATCCAAACTCAGTACAAAATTGTTTCAGCCATCCTTTGTCTGTATCGAATGTTCCGGGGTTGTCTGTCTGCATATGATCGGTAGCATTGTCATCAGGGGGTCCAAGTCTGCTGTCGAAAGAGAGTCCGCAGTTGCAGATGTGAACATGTTCTGAACCGGTGTCTTGAGACATTTTATATAAATGAGCTGCCGGGTGGGTTTGACTACTGGCTTTTATGGGCGTAGTAAATGGGCGGGGACGGTAGATCGTACATGCTGCTGCAGGTGCATCTCTCAGGGTGGAACAGCTGCACTTTAATTTTGTTGAACCCCACATGCATGTCACACCACTTGAACATTTTGTTTATGGATGAAAAAAGATTATTCAGCAAACATGCATCGCCCCACTTGAACAAAAATTGCATCTCATACAGATCATGACGCTCATCCCGTAGGATAGCTCCGGTACGCTCAGAAAGCAATCAGTGGCGTATCCAGGACATTTTTACTGAGGTGGCCAAGATGGGACTCAAAGCTAGAGTGGGGTGGCCATATGCACTCACCTAAAGGATTATTAGGAACACCATACTAATACTGTGTTTGACCTTCAAAACTGCCTTAATTCTACATGGCATTGATTCAACAAGGTGCTGAAAGCATTCTTTAGAAATGTTGGCCCATATTGATAGGATAGCATCTTGCAGTTGATGGAGATTTGTGGGATGCACATCCAGGGCACGAAGCTCCCGTTCCACCACATCCCAAAGATGCTCTATTGGGTTGAGATCTGGTGACTGTGGGGGCCATTTTAGTACAGTGAACTCATTGTCATGTTCAAGAAACCAATTTGAAATGATTCGAGCTTTGTGACATGGTGCATTATCCTGCTGGAAGTAGCCATCAGAGGATGGGTACATGGTGGTCATAAAGGGATGGACATGGTCAGAAACAATGCTCAGGTAGGCCGTGGCATTTAAACGATGCCCAATTGGCACTAAGGGGCCTAAAGTGTGCCAAGAAAACATCCCCCACACCATTACACCACCACCACCAGCCTGCACAGTGGTAACAAGGCATGATGGATCCATGTTCTCATTCTGTTTACGCCAAATTCTGACTCTACCATCTGAATGTCTCAACAGAAATCGACTCATCAGACCAGGCAACATTTTTCCAGTCTTCAACTGTCCAATTTTGGTGAGCTTGTGCAAATTGTAGCCTCTTTTTCCTATTTGTAGGGGAGATGAGTGGTACCCGGTGGGGTCTTCTGCTGTTGTAGCCCATCCGCCTCAAGGTTGTGCGTGTTGTGGCTTCACAAATGCTTTGCTGCATACCTCGGTTGTAACGAGTGGTTATTTCAGTCAAAGTTGCTCTTCTACAGCTTGAATCAGTCGACCCATTCTCCTCTGACCTCTAGCATCAACAAGGCATTTTCGCCCACAGGACTGCCGCATACTGGATGTTTTTCCCTTTTCACACCATTCTTTGTAAACCCTAGAAATGGTTGTGCGTGAAAATCCCAGCAACTGAGCAGATTGTGAAATACTCAGACCGGCCCGTCTGCCATGTGATTGGTTGGTTAGATAATTGCATTAATGAGAAATTGAACAGGTGTTCCTAATAATCCTTTAGGTGAGTGTATACTATACATAAATGTTATGTAAAACTTCAAACTCTCATGAACAATAGAGGATTTTAGTAATAGTAACAAAGTGCAATAACAAAATGCTTTCACATAGGCCATAAAGACCACAAGACAAGGCTTAAAGTCCAATGCAATGCCACCAAAACAAATATAACTTAAGGGTTAAGGTGCTTCTTCATAATTTAACTTGTGAAAATTGTTCATAAACAATTGTAACAAACCAAACAAAAATTAATAAACTACAACAAAAAAACAAGACATTAACCTGTTAAGCTGCAACCCCACTTTGGGGCTCACAGCTGAAAACGACCTACCTGAATTAAAACAATTATAGCTCCTGAGAACAGTGTGCTACAGGCACAATTAAGGTATCTTTGGAAAGAAGACACTTGGGACTCTACTAAAAAGCAATCAGAGTTGATAATTCTCAAACAGATAAAAAATTATAATAGTTGAAATGCCTCAAAAATTATTTGCACTACACAGAATGTTGTATTATTTCATGTAAAAATATATGAAAATAGACCTGGAGGAATCCAGTTCAGTTATGGATTGAAAGCCACACGACTTATCAGTTTATAGTTCAAGTTTGAGGAAGATATAATGAAAAATGTGGTTCCTGCAAGTTTTTTTCCAAGACTATGTCTGTTCCATTTCTCCCTCCGCCTGCTTGAGGCACACCCCCAGAAATGACATCTCCCAACTAAAACAATTGCAGTTGCTGAACAATTTGCACTACATGCACAATTTAGACATCTTTAAAAAGAAGACACTTTAGAGTTTATTACCCAAACATTAAAGTAGAAAAAAACTTAGAAAGACAAACAGTTATAGAAGTTGAAGTGTCTTGAAGATGATTTGTGCTACAATGAACACTTTATTATTTGATGTAAAAATATATGCAAATAAGCCTGGAGGAATCCAGTTAGTTAATGAATTGAAAGGCACAAGTCTCATCAGTTTATATTTAAAATTTGACGAAGATATCATGAAAAATGGGGTTCCTGCATGCTTTTTTCTAAGAATATGTCCAGGTGCCAAGAAACCTACAGGAGACTTGATAACCTAATGTTATGAAGGGTACTGCAAGCTGTTTTAGCCATCATATATGATGCTTGAATGCTTTTTCAACTATAAAATAATAGGCAGAACCATAAGACTTTGTATAAGTGATTTATTTGTACAACAGAACTTATAAAAATATAATAAAAATGAAATATTAATAAAAAAGAGCTAAACTTCTTTGCAACTGAAAATACAACAAGTAATATAAGTATAATAACTATAAATATAACTAGTAATATAAATAACAATATAATATAAATATATAGCTATAAAAACACACACAATTTGCAAATGTAAAAAAAAAAAAACATTTACTGGCCTTTTACTGGCCGATTCAGGTCTACAACAGCAAGTGCAGATCTTGAAGAATCTGAAAGCGTTCTTCTCTTTTCTGCTGGTTGGCTGGTGCTTGGATGCCATAGCTCATCTGAAGACTGATGCCTGTAGAATGGCAAGGAAAGGAATGAGAATTAGCACTGCATGTAATATTTCTGTATAGTTTGCCCATTCAATCAACAATCACACTGTCATCATTCACTCTAATTACAGGCCATCCCATGAACAATGAAACTGATGGGCAGTCGGTT
This sequence comes from Romanogobio albipinnatus, assembly GCA_023566225.1. Classification (NCBI taxonomy): domain Eukaryota; kingdom Metazoa; phylum Chordata; class Actinopteri; order Cypriniformes; family Gobionidae; genus Romanogobio; species Romanogobio albipinnatus. Next base: position 7,613,600 of record CM042249.1, on the reverse strand, counting down.
AGACAGCATTCATATTGATGGACACCTATACATTCTCACACAGCCCAAACATCAATCTAACGGCCGGCTATACAGTGAGCATTCATATTGACGGCGGCCCATACATTCTCACACAGTCCTACAATCAATCTAATGGCCGGTGATACAGTGAGCATTCATATTGACGGCCAGACATAAAATTAACAATCACACAGATGGTCGGCCGTCCAGAACTTTTCTTTTTTCGTCAATTAGTTTTTTGTAGCACAGGGGAAAAAAATGCATTTTATATATTATATATATATATAAATATATATATATTTTTTTTTTCCTGTGTGTGCTAGAAAAAATGCTAAATACCAGTATATGTATAATCTATACTGGTATATTGCAATTTTTCTAGCACACAGAAAAACATAAAATAAATACAGTCTCAACATATATATATATATATATATATATATATATATATATATATATATATATATATATATATATATATATAAACAATTACATGTGTTATATATATATATATATATATATATATATATATATATATATATATGTTTTATTTACACACACATGGGGAAAAATTATATATACTTTTTCCCCATGTGTGCTAGGAAAAATGCTAAATATCAGCATATGGATAATGCATACTGGTATATTGCATTTTTTCTAGCACACAGAAACAATAAAATAAATACATTCTCACACACATTCTCAATATACATAAACAACTACACAACTCACCGGTATATTGTTGGATCAGCTCTGTCAACAAGCATATCACCGTCATCGCTGTCTTCACTCCCCTGAATGTTTTCCACATAGCTGCTTCGAGTGAGCTCAAATAAAACTCCTCAGCAGAAAAAAACTTCTTTTGACGATCCATTGGATAATAAATTCCGTCCAGTTAGTAAGATTAGCAAACAGTTACTACAAAGAGACCGTCTGTTTACTAAGTTAGCCCGTTAGCCCGTTAGCTGTCAGCTGACAGGGGGGGGGTGTCAAACTAACGTGCAGCTTCTCGTGGGGAGAGCGCGCCAGATTCAAATGAATAAATATTCACGCCCATGTGATAAATATAAACATGAGAGGTCTCGTTGGAATCGTGTGCTCATTGGCTACATTTTCTGTCAGTCATGACGATTCAATGCTTTTATTGGCTCCAGATAAACAGACAATATCATTGGATGAGCACATTTTTACATCAACTAAACCGAGTGCTGTGGTTGGACACTTTTGACTAGATCCCGGCTATCTTTGCATGTTTTTGAGTTCAAATGGATTTATTATGTTCGTAACATTCTAAGCTATAAACCCATGCCACTTTATGCTACCGGGAGACTGTTTTTGGTGCATTATTTTATTGCATAACAGTCTAGTATGATACTTCGCTCCGAAGAAATGCGATGTAAACAAAGGATTAACCATCAATATTACACCATTATTGTTTCGTTGGATTAAAAATGCTCTATGGGATGTTATTTAGTGGACCCTCACCTTTCCATTCATTCTGGAACTTTTAGCAGTGGATGCGTGTATGGCTCGTAATTAGGACGTTATGTGGTATGTGCTCTGTTTTTATTTATACAATCTTTGATGTGTATTGCTTACATTCATGCAAAAATACAGCCGTTATAAGCTTTTCATTGAAAAACAGTGGTCTGTCCTCGATGCTTGAGGTTTAGATCTTTAGAATGATATATAGTTTGTCAAGATTAATGATGTTTTTTTACGTTAAATCTATTAACAAACATTACACTCGTGCTAAAAATAGCGCTTCAACCCGCGCACGTCCTCATAAAGCTTAAGGGGTTAAACAAATTCTGTGTTCATCCATCTTACACCAGATGAATTCTCCTGTTTTGGTGATTGGTAGCAAAAAGCTTAATAAACTTGTCCATGTCAAGTGACTTTGCTCTTCTAGCCTCAATGCTGAGAACACCCAGGTTGCTCAGTCTTTCATCTGTCATTGTTGTGCGCAAATGGGTCTTGATGAGTTTAAGAGCTGAGAAGCTGCACTCACATGCTGCCCTGCTTACCGGGAGAGCTATAGCTATCTTGCACAGAGAAAAAAACTTGTGAAAAACATCCTAATGAGGTTCAAGGAACACTGCAAGTTCAACAATACCGGACAAGTTCGGCATACCACTTTGCGGTTTCCTTTGCAAAAGCCTCCTTGTCTGGTGGAGTTCATGACTGAGATCTTCAGAGTCACTTTCATAAATTTCTCCCAGGCGAAAGACTGCTTCCTCTAGAAGGAAACATGTGCTTTTGGGGTCCAAAGCTTGTATTCCTCTCATTATTTCACAATTGTCTTTGGAGAAGCGCCTGTCTAACTCTCCAAGTATGGTGTCCACAATGGGTTAGAAGATTGTCCTCCTAAAGGAATCCTTGTTACCATCGTTACATTTGCGCTGACCCACTGTAGAGGTTATGACAGACCCACCAAGTCTGGAATTAATTTTTTGAGACCTCTTTTTCTCTGCATTTTCAATGGCTATATTGCACTTTGTGGCAGTGCCTACAATACTTTTCCACAGATTTTCAACAAATGTTTCACTTCTGTACTCCTGAAATTAGTTTTTGAGTGCACTTACTAAATCCACTGCCATGGCAAGGTCAAGTGAAGGAGATTGGAGGTTGTCAGACAGCACCTTTGCATCCCCAAGGAGCCTTCGAAAGGTTGCAAGAAGACTGACAAAGCTTATGTCTAGCTGAGTCAGCAAATCTCGAGCATCTACAGATCTTTCCCCACTATTTTCTGTAGCAATGTTATGCAGAACACGAAGTACAGCAGGTAATCGGTCCATTAGATTCCTGCAGGCCAAGGATCTACATGCCCATCTCGTGTCACTGAGCTTCTGCAACTCCCTCGGCTGACCTTCATACATTTCCTTTTGCACATCCAGCCACTTCTGGTGAACATAGGACCCAGACATATACACATAAAGCTTCTGCAGTAGTGCAAAAAAGCAATCAGCCTCTGGGACTGATCTGGGACAGGTGTTCGTGGGGCTCTGGAACCCCTTAAATAAGCTTTGACTCCATTAAAATGTCAAAAAGAAAGGAGGTGCCTAATAAATATAGACATCTTTTTGGATCTACAAAGGTTTATTTTTACATAACTACCACTTTAAATAACACAATTAATACATGTTGCATCTCAAGCATTTGTGGCATTTAAATGCAATTTGCTCTGCCTCTGCCTATTTAAACGTCTAAAAATATGTGAACTGTGAAGATGAGCTAATTGATACAAACAAAAAGTCCTTTATCTCCAAGAGAAAAAAGTCTTTAAACAGCCCTTTAATCACAGAGCAAATAAATAAATCAAAGCTTGTTCTTGTGTTATAGTTACTTATATCTAGACTGTCACACTATATTTCACACACTGGTTGGCCAAAAATATAACATTAGCTCTATTGAACACACACATCTGCAAAAAAACACCCTGCGTCTTCAGTCCAGAAAATAACTTTTCTATATTTCATGGCGCGATGGCGCTGGCGGGATTCTAACGTAGGATTCTAGCTTAACTTTGCTTGCAGGCTGCTAAGCTAGCTAGTGCAGTGTAGTTCGACTTTTAGCTGCTACTTAATGCTAGATAAAGTTTTCCTACACATTCAGAGGGAATTACGATAAAACTAAACATTAAATTACCATACCTCTCAATCGACTGATTCCAGCGTTTTTGTTGTTGCTACTCTGTGTGATCGTCCTCCTGTTTGTTTCACGGACCTGCAGCAGTAGGTGCAGTGCACGTTGCGCGTGCTTATCTCATGGGTCACCTGACCTCTCACAGTCTCAGTACGACCATTACTGTGTTAGTTAAAACTGTAAAACTGGCCCTTAATCAGTTGATCAGCTGTCATCGTTGATTGACAGCATTTCTCGTTTCTTGTGTTGAACTTGACCAACTACCTATTAGATCTGGGGTGGCTACCCCCCAGAATCGCCATTGAAAGCAATCTTTGCAGCAGAATATATAAATGCATTCATCCTGATTCTGTTTAGAATGATTACCGACCACGCGGTACCGGGTATTCGGAACCACCCCGTCCCACTCGCCGATGTACAAAGGCTCGCTTACACGGCCATTCAGATCCCTCCAGACACGTCTGTAAAACAAACTCCTGTCTTTATCGTAGTGATGCACCGATACCATTTTTTCAGAACCGATCCGATATTTAAAATTCTGAGTATCAGCCGATACCGATACCAATCCGATACCAATGCAGTTTTGTTTAAATCTATGTAGAATTCCACGAGAGAATTGTCACGAGACTCGAAGGTGGATCCAATAGCAGCGTTATTTGAGGGCAATCCAGAGGCGTAATCCAATGTACAGGCAAGAGTCATACACAGACAGGCAGTCAAAACAAAGAAACAAACAAACAAAACAGGCAGGGACCAGAGGCAAGAGAGTAATCCAGGGAACAGGGCAAGATATCCAAAACCAACAGACAAGAAAACCAGGAGAATGCTCAGAATTGCAGCGTAACACTTTAACAAGACTTCGCGGTGAGTGAATGAATGAACATGGTATAAATAGACTAAGACTAACAGGATGATGAAACACAGGTGAATGCAATCAGTGAATGAGGTACAGGTGAATGTGATCAGTAATAAGTGATGATGAGTCCGGGCAGTGAGTTATGGGAAATGTAGTTTGTGAGTGATAATAGTCTTATGTGGAGTGCCCTCTGATGGCTCTCAAGGGCACTCCAGCTGGTGACCGTTACATCCTATACCTCAGTGTGTTGAACTGAGAATCACTCTTTTGTGAGTTAAATACAATCTACTAAATACAGACAACTTCATTATAAAGAAAAACAACAAATTATACAAATAAATCACAATCTATGACAAAGATACTACTATAAACTAGATGGTGGATAAACTAGATTAGTGAATAAAAAGCACAAAATGTTACTCTAGAAAAATCACAAGTGCACAATAATTGTATAAAATGTATACATTTAGTGTGGGGGGGGCATAAAAGTGAATAAGTGTAGCTCTAAATCTGGTAAAATGTTGTAAAATACATTCATGAAAAACAAGTAAATATATTTATAGATATAATTAAAACATTTATTTAAAATTTATTTTAAATGTATAACGCAGCTTTTTAATGAGGCAGCAACATTTTATAGATGGGACAGAACAAGAAAGGCTATTAATAATCTTTCATAGCGCAAAGGTATTATAATACTAACGGCTCCAATAGAGAGCGGCGCGTATGCGCATCATGTGCACAGGATGATGCTGTAGCGACAATGAGTCAGATAAAATAATAACTCAACGGGGAATTTGAATTAAAATGAAAGAGACTCGAATTACGCTATAATTTATAAATAATTCAGAATTAATGTTTACACCTTAACTTATTCGTCCACCGATATGTAAGAACTTAAAAGGGAGTCTGTTAAAGGGAAACAGGTCTATGTAGCTCAAATGAATGAATTTAATGAATTCATATGGAATTTTGAGAGTCTAATGTACAGCCGGGCAAATGACTCTTACAGCGTTCATTTGAACTGGCCGCAAATATCAACTCTGCAGCAGATATTAATATCCGTACAATAGTGAAACACTATTTAACAGCCAGGTAACTTAGATCGGCAGTTCAAGACATTAAATTCATAAGCACATAACACAAGAACAGTTATCTTTGACTACAAACGAAACTTTATTGATTACTCTAACACATCAAACTAATATCTAACATAAACACACGCACTCGCACATTCATACGTTGCAGAAAGGAAGAAAGTGAGGAAAGAATAAGTCTTAAGAGAAAGAAATTATGAAATCCCAAGCAATATCTATACATTTATGACACATGACCTGAAGAAACCATTGATCAGTAATTTATCCTCCTGTCGTTTCTTAGGCGGGTTATTACATTTGATCTAATGCACCATTTCAGCTTGAAATCTAGAGGTATTATTTGCGTTTGTCTCACGTGTGCCGTCTTTGACAAAGGGGGATTCCCTTTTCCTCCTGGCTGGAGAGGGGTTCCCTCGGGTCTTTGATTCGCTGAAGGTCTGGTCGTGTCTTTGATCGATGTCTTGGGAAGCCAATCACGTGGCGTGTTGGCGGGATGGAAGTCTTGTGGGCGTTGGTTGAAGTTGCTGTTGGAGACTCGTTGAGTAACTTTGCGGCGACACTTAACAGAACCCGAGACTTAACGGAAAGAAAATAAACTTTAAGTAAAAGAAAGGAAAGTGAGAGAAGAGCAGATGGCCTGAATGAAATCTCTTAACCCATTTTCTCTGATGGTCTGCCACGATCGTCCGATCGTCGCTTTGGCGGATTCTGGAACCGCGCTGCGAACAGCTCTTGACTGAACAAAGAACAGAACGTGAACACCCCGTGAACACCAACGTGAACACCGCGCGAACACAACTCTTCGTCTGTGATCTGAGGTAAAACTCAAAAATTTGCCCATCCCCTGGATGGGTTCTGACCAATTAGGGTTCAGGGGCGACTGTGTCTCCATCCCTCCCATAAAATTGGGTTATCTATAGTCATTTAATTTCCCGCTCTTAAGCAGAGAGTAAAGTTAGACCTAATTTCTTACTATGAGGACATGATCCATTCTATAAAGATTTCATTCAGCTCATCTGTGGTGTTATATCCCTACGAGCACAAAGGTATCAAACACGGTGTCTTTTGATCCACTCATTCAATAGTTACATAATTGCATGCCTTGAGAGTGATATACATGCATAATAGTCACATGTATCAATTGTAACACGCTAACAAACTATGTCGAAGGCTATTTGAGTGAAAGTCCAATAATCATGTGATCTTATGCAATCTAATATGTAACATTTTCTGGGAGTTTGCTTGGAGTTTTAGGGCGTTTTCACACCTACCTTGTTTGGTCCGGATTTTCGGACTTTTCAGTTTGGTCCGAATAAAATTTTCAGGTGTGAAACCTCCCCCGTACCACGGTCCGGACCAAACAGACGAAATTTGGTCCGGCGAAAAGAGGTGGTCTCGGTCCGGATCAAACTGATCAAAGGTTCGGTTCGTTGTTAGTGTGAAAGAATTTTCTGTATGGTTCGGACTTGCAGACCATTTACAGGAAGTTCCTGTGGTTCGCGCGTAGCTACTCCAAACAACAGAAGAATACATAACTACCAGAACTGTCACAGAAGATAGGAAAAATGAGCCGTGGTAGCACATGGGGAGATGAGGAGACAAGGTTTAAAATGTTCGCACAACGAGGAGGTTCATTTGGCGAATTTGAACTAGCCTCGAATATAGTTGGTGCTGCAGATAGTAGTGCCATAGCAATAACAGCATAGTGGCAACAATATGCGTCTGTTCATTCATCTTGTCAAAGTTAACCGCCGAGATTGACAACACACTGACGTCAGACGCACGTCCGCTAACAAACCAATTAATGTTAAGATGCCGCCCACAAAACTGATGACAACAGGACGCAAGTACGTCATGTAAAGTTCTTTAGTGCGCTCGCATAATTGCAGTGTGAAACCAAACCAAAAGTAACCGAATATATAAAAAGAACTTTGGTTCGGACCTTGGTGCGGACTTCAGGTGTGAAAACGCCCTTAAACTGTGTCACTTGGAGTTCATTTAACGGTCATTGAAAAAACAGAGATCTGTTTGTTTCTTTGTCTTGCGATCACAACGAGTCTTTTGTCCTCTTTGTGAAGTTTTGGTCAAAAGTCCATAGGAAATCACGTAATTGTGATGTAGACGTGGTAGCCTGAGGCAGAAAGGAGCCTTGTGATAAATAATCGGTTTCCTGGGGTCTGGAGCTGAATTAGGGCTTTGTGAAAGGGATGTTCATTTAATGAATAATTTGGAAGATTCATTCAATGTCTGCGACCATAATCGTTACAATGCGCTTGAAGCAACAGAGTCACAGCGCGCCGCTCCGTCCGCATTGAAAAGTTCAACTTTAAAACACAAAGAGAATATCTATTATATAGGATGATATATCTATGCGTAGTGTATTTATCTATGCAATATTTTACTGAGGCGTTTCTTTTAACAGTTTAACACTTCAGTTACAGTGTGAGAAGAACAACACAATCTCTAGTCCAGTGTTGTGATCTAACAGACACCCAGTAGAAAGTAATGTTAACATGATTTACAGCATTAAACTCCAGCAAGATAAAGTTAAGTTATGCAAAACCATAGAGCGTTATATACAGATCAAGCATAATAACAGGAACACTGAATCATCTTGGAGACTGTCGTAACCGAACGCGACACACAGTTTGAAGCTGAATGGAGAATGTCTGACAGACGCAGCGGAGGGAAGCATTCGCGTGAACTTGAATTTAATGATTAAATATTCATCTGTACCTCACATTAAACTATGGAATGGCTTCAGAACACTTTATATGGTGCACGAAGAAGAGTTGATGATGCTTTATAATGTTTTTGTGCCTTTTATGGGGCACTGGGGCTTAACAATAACAGAATATTATACGCACATTATCGGATTTGGATCGGTCCTGTCTGATCGATACCCAATCCGGCAAATAATTAGCCTGACGTCGTCATACTCAATTCTAGTCAGAATTTGAGTCTGATACTGCGCCGTTGGGCTGTGATTATGGGGCGTGTTTAAACCGAACCAGGAAAGACCTCAATTGGATAGACCTACAACCAATCAGAGCAACGGAGCGACGCATAACGTTAGTTGTCAAATGTCAACAGAACTCAACTGCACTGTGTTGCCAAGTCCGCGGGTTGAAGCAACCTCAATTATGTGATATACAGACCCAGGAATGCGAATTTTAGCAGGTAGCCCTGCCAAAATAACACATTTTACCCCCAAAATGCCATTTTTCCCGGAGAACCCCCCCCCCCCCCCCCCCGTCTGTGCGCGCTGGAATAAGTCACATTAGAAGAAGAAGATGAGTGTAAACGATCTTTGCCGGTGTTGTAAAAAAAGAATTTAAGGATACACAGAGTACTTACCAACACGATCATCATTTCTGAGAGAAATAGTGAAGGTGAATGCATATATGAACAAGTTCTCCGTTTAGGATTAGAACAAATTCAACCCAAGCGCCTTTGATGACGTGGATGATTACGTTACTGTTTATCATCTGTCCATCATCGTCTAAAGCCCGCCCTGACAATTTCATTGGTCCGAACAGTTTCTGTTCGGGCATAATTACTTCTCTATGGATCAAGTCCAGACCGAACTGCCCGTGCAAAAAATGTTGTGGGCGGGGCTAAGTTCGTCTGGCATCCAGGCTAGCAAATAATGGCAGATCGGAGCCGATACCGATAGTGAGTATCGGATCGGTACTTTATCGTGAAACACCAGGCAGGAGTCTTCACCCGGTATAAATTCACCTGCATTGTCAGTGGTGTAGAGCGCAACCACTCGTGGTTTATGAAACACTTAACCAAATACACGGATACGGCACATAAATTCAGCTGTCACCAAGTCCGTATTCTCATGGAGAAACTTTGTCAAACTGACATGACCATACAGCTTTCTCAGAGCCATAGGCGGACTCTCCAACATCTCGATGCGCCACTCTTTCTCGAGGTTTTAGCCGCGTTTAAACAAGTCATGTCTATGAATTTCACAGCTCTTTTCTGTTTCAACAGCGCCTTGGAGCTTCTATTTATCTACACCCCCGAGACGGAATGCCGAAGCAGGCGCACGTGCTCTGCAGATTTCTCCTGCCGAAATCAGACCTCAAATAACCCTGTCAAAGTACAAAATTATCAATTTCCAATCCGATCACCCAAGAGCTCATATCGCTATTCCAGTCATACACCCATGTCAGAGGCTGAGGGTTCATACATCAGTCAACCACGCCCGTTGGCACCCATCACGGGTCATCCATCAAAATTAATTTTATAAGTAATGTTGTCATTTGCCATAGCATATTGACTGCTCAGGTATCATAACATTGCAAATTCTAAACACAATTTTGCCAGGTCATTTTTCAACTTTTTTAATAGCCCAGGTTTCTACGTTTATCAACAGGAATCTTCACTGCACCAGTAAAAGGAGTTTATTTCTTCAACTTTGTGCTCTTCAATACTTATGAAAAACCGACCGGTCTGATACTGATAAAGAACAACAGGTGGGTGGTGTCAGCTTCAGATAATTCTCCCGGGCTGGACACTGAAGACACATCCTGCAACTCTGTCAGTCTTCTTTTGGAGCAAGGGGACCGAATATGTCTTGAGTTAATGAAGGAGCGTCGAATCTACACGGATGCCTTGAAGCGGAACACCTTCAGCGGACACCTTCTGTTTACTGTCTGAATCTCTGTGGCCGGTTGCTTAGACTAAACTGGCCTTACAAGTAGTCATGCAATTTTTTTCTTTAAACTTTAATCAGTTACTGGTCTAAATAGAATCTGTATTAGCCCTACCTACACTGCAAATAATGCTTTTCTTACTTTGTATTTTTGTCTTGTTTTTAGTCCAAACATCTAAAAATTCTTAACCCCTTTAGTACAAGTTTTTATTGTGATATAGCATTTATTGAGTAAAGGAAACAAACTGAATAGTCAGAACAAGTTAGTCATTCTGTCTTACAATATTTCTGTTAAACATGTAAAAACATCAACATCATGCTGGTGGCAGCAAAAGGCCTATATCTTAAACCATCATCCTATTACATTATGTTTAGAGTGTTAATTACTTTTCAACATTTACTTGTCCATGTAAACAAGTTTAAGGACTAATATTTACATTTCACCAAACTAAATTGTCTTTTGGTTTATGTATGCAAAAGATATTCCCAGAAAGATTGGTTGTAAATATTAAGAATTGAGACAAATTAATAAAGGAAATAAACACAGTAAACTTGGCCTAAAACTACCTTGTGAAATTGGACATAACATTAGCTGAATAATAACTAAAACATGAACTGCATGGCATATAAATGTTATCAATAATGGTATGACAAGATTCTCCAATAGGATCACAGCAACACAGAGCAGTGCTCTTATTCAGTTCAGCAATTGCTACATTCTGCATCACTTTTCTTGCACTTGCATGCAGCAGAGCAATGCAGACGACACTTTTTACAATTACATCGTGCACTCATACATCTTTCCAATTCCAAACAGTAGTCCGCACATGCACAATACATGTATTACATGTACATCTATGAACCTATAGCCGAGTAGTGATGTCATATATGTTTCATATAAGGCAATACATTATTACCACATATATTCATCCTCACGATATATATATATATATATATATATATATATATATATATATATATATATATATATATATATATATATATATATATATATATATACACTCACCTAAAGGATTATTAGGAACACCTGTTCAGATTCTCATTAATGCAATTATCTAATCAACCAATCACATGGCAGTTGCTTCAATGCATTTAGGGGTGTGGTCCTGGTCAAGACAATCTCCTGAACTCCAAACTGAATGTCAGAATGGGAAAGAAAGGTGATTTAAGCAATTTTGAGCGTGGCATGGTTGTTGGTGCCAGACGGGCCGGTCTGAGTATTTCACAATCTGCTCCGTTACTGGGATTTTCACGCACAACCATTTCTAGGGTTTACAAAGAATGGTGTGAAAAGGGAAAAACATCCAGTATGTGGCAGTCCTGTGGGCCAAAATACCTTGTTGATGCTAGAGGTCAGAGGAGAATGGGCCGACTGATTCAAGCTGATAGAAGAGCAACTTTGACTGAAATAACCACTCGTTACAACCAAGGTATGCAGCAAAGCATTTGTGAAGCCACAACACGCACAACCTTGAGGCGGATGGGCTACAACAGCAGAAGACCCTACCGGGTACCACTCATCTCCACTACAAATAGGAAAAAGAGGCTACAATTTGCACGAGCTCACCAAAATTGGACAGTTGAAGACTGGAAAAATGTTGCCTGGTCTGATGAGTCTCGATTTCTGTTGAGACAGTCAGAATTTGGCGTAAACAGAATGAGAACATGGATCCATCATGCCTTGTTACCACTGTGCAGGCTGGTAGTGGTGGTGTAATGGTGTGGGGGATGTTTTCTTGGCACACTTTAGGCCCCTTAGTGCCAATTGGGCATCGTTTAAATGCCACGGCCTACCTGAGCATTGTTTCTGACCATGTCCATCCCTTTATGACCACCATGTACCCATCCTCTGATGGCTACTTCCAGCAGGATAATGCACCATGTCACAAAGCTCGTATCATTTCAAATTGGTTTCTTGAACATGACAATGAGTTCACTGTTCTAAAATGGCCCCCACAGTCACCAGATCTCAACCCAATAGAGAATCTTTGGGATGTGGTGGAACGGGAGCTTCGTGCCCTGGATGTGCATCCCACAAATCTCCATCATGTGCAAGATGCTATCCTATCAATATGGGCCAACATTTCTAAAGAATGCTTTCAGCACCTTGTTGAATCAATGCCACGTAGAATGAAGGCAGTTCTGAAGGCAAAAGGGGGTCAAACACAGTATTAGTATGGTGTTCCTAATAATCCTTTAGGTGAGTATATATATATATATATATATATATATATATATATATATATATATATATATATATATATATATATATATATATATATATATATATATATATAATAAAAAGCCCATTAACCTCTGCATCCTTAAGTCATTCTTCATCCCTTTCCTCACCTGACAATAAGTAACATTATAAATATTTTAAATTTCATTAGTCTTATACATAAAATCTATACTAAGACTCTACAACATTTATCAATGTCAGTAATTTGTCACATAATTTGAACATATACAGTGGGGAGAACAAGTATTTGATACACTGCCGATTTTGCAGGTTTGCCCACTTACAAAGCATGTAGGTCTGTCATTTTTTATCATAGGTACACTTCAACTGTGAGTGAAGGAATCTAAAACAAAAATCCAGAAAATCACATTGTATGATTTTTACGTAATTAATTAGCATTTTATTGCATGACATAAGTATTTGATACATCAGAAAAGCAGAACTTAATATTTGGTACAGATACCTTTGTTTGCAATCACAGAGATCATACCTTTCCTATAGTTCTTGACCAGGTTTGCCCACACTGCAGCAGGGATTTTGGCCCACTCCTCCATACAGACCTTCTCCAGATCCTTCAGGTTTCGGGGCTGTCGCTGGGCAAGACAGAGCTCCCTCCAAAGATTTTCTATTGGGTTTAGGTCTGGAGACTGGCTAGGCCACTCCAGTACCTTGAGATGCTTCTTACGGAGCCACTCCTTAGTTGCCCTGGCTGTGTTTTTCGGGTCGTTGTCGTGCTGGAAGACCCAGCCACGACCCATCTTCAATGCTCTTACTGAGGGAAGGAGGTTCTTGGCCAAGATCTCGCGATACATGGCCCCATCCATCCTCCCCTCAATACGGTGCAGTCGTCCTGTCCCCTTTGCAGAAAAGCTTCCCCAAAGAATGATGTTTCCACCTCCATGCTTCACGGTTGGGATGGTGTTCTTGAGGTTGTACTCATCCTTCTTCTTCCTCCAAACACGGCGAGTGGAGTTTAGACCAAAAAGCTCTATTTTTGTCTCATCAGACCACATGACCTTCTCCCATTCCTCCTCTGGATCATCCAGATGCTCATTGGCAAACTTCAGACGGGCCTGTATATGCGCTGGCTTGAGCACGGGGACCTTGCGTGCGCTGCAGGATTTTAATCCATGACGGCGTAGTGTGTTACTAATGGTTTTCTTTGAGACTGTGGTCCCAACTCTCTTCAGGTCATTGACCAGGTCCTGGCAGCTCATTTTGGGATTTGTAGTATTAGTGGTTTGTGCAATATACAGTCGGGCCAGATCTAACAGTACTTAGAAATTATCCTGTGGGACTTAAAAGATTAGTTCACTTTTAAATAAACTTTTGCTGATAATTTACTCACCCCCATGTCATCCAAGATGTCCATGTCTTTCTTTTTGCAGTCGAAAAGAAATTAAGGTTTTTGATGAAAACATTCCAGTATTTTTCTCCATATAATGAACTTCAATGGGCCCCAAACGGTTCAAGGTCAATGACAGTTTCAGTGCAGCTTCAAAGGGCTTTAAATGATACCAGACGATGAATAAGGGTCTTATCTAGCGAAACGATCTGTCATTTAAAGCACAAATGCTCGCCTTGCTCTGTTCTGTGATGCGTGTTCGTGACGTCACGTCACGTCACGTTTTAGAAAAATTTATTATTTTTCATATATTTTACCTTTATTCTACACTTCTCTGTCCCTCCTTGTAAAAATGGTCTGATGGTTTCCAGGTTCTATGAAGCCGGTCCATCAAAAATACGCAATGGGCTCAGATTGGTTAGCTGGCCCAGTGTGTTGTGATTCGCTAACCGCCTAGTGCACGTTTGTCGGAAATGTCACGCCCCTTACCTTTACCGGTAGACTGTGCTTTGGTAGTATTAGAAATAATGGCGTCAATAAAACCATACCAATTTGAGCCCAGAACATTTTAGTGAGGATGATCGAGCAGAACTTGTTCAACCTGTTCAGTTTTTTTGAGTAAAGACTGCGGATCTATAGTGATCGCTACTGAATGGCACTGTTACTTTTGTATTTTTAGAACGATTATAGCCAAATATCTGTCGCAAGAGCTATTAACCCAAAACGAACACTAATCATTTGCTTTACTATAGTAGCCAAATCAAACACAGAACCATGTTTAGCATGCCTGTAGATAAACAATACATAAAAGCTCTAATCAAAGAATAATTTACACTAATTCCAAGTTCACTGTTGAGATTTTAATGTGAGAATAAAACACGGGCTTGACTTTAGACACATGAAAGGAAAAGAGACGAGCACTGATACTAAAGCATATTATGAAAGCTCCTTAAGCTAGATTTAAAATAAGACAACGTATGTTCACTGCAAAAAATGTTCTTCTTACCTAGTATTTTTGTCTTGTTTCTAGTCTAAATATCTAAAACTTCTTAAATCAAGATGCATTTACTAGATAAGTAAAATGACATAAGATATTTTTTCTTGAAAATAAAATAGAAGTGAGTTTTTGCTTAAAACAAGCAAAATTATCTGCCAATGGGGTGAGAAAAATAATTTAGTTTCTGATTGAAATCTTGTTTTCTTGTTTCTGTCCCAAACAGAAATAAGATAATTTTTTCACCCCATTGGCAGATAGTTTAGCTTGTTTTAAGCAAAAACTCACTTCATTTTTATTTTATTTTCAAGAAAACAAGAAAAAAAAGATCTTATGTCATTTTACTTATCTAGTAAATGCATCTTGATTTAAGAGTTTCCAGTTCCCGCTGGATGTCCTCCTCCGCATATATGCTCAATAAAGCCTGAACCTCGTCATTGGTCCAGCGCTCATAGTTTTTATTGAACTCCATTGTTCCAAACAAAATATTTACTGAATGCAGAACACACCTTGCAAAACACTTTTAAAAATGGCGGTTGAAATAAAATGCTGCATGGAGTCAACCAATCAGCATGTTCAGCGCCCAAGTCCCACCACCGAAAGTTCCTGAACTTTGAAAAAGTACTACCTCACGAGCAGGGCCGTTCGGAGGGGGAAATATTTACCCGGAACTTCATTTAGACCCTGATTCCTGCTGTCGAAACACACAGAGTACCACCCCAAAGTCCCTAGTTCCTAGGGAAAGTTCCTGCGGTGGAAACGGGGCTTATGTCAACACTATCAAGGCCGAAATTATTCTGCAGCAGTCAGGTGGTATAAGTAAAATCTCTGTAAGTTGTTTTAGTTAATATTAAACATCTTGGTACACTGGGGTCTGTGTGGGTCCTAATGCCCCAGTATAGTGATGGGGACACTATACTGTCAAAAAGCACCGTCCTTTGGATGATGTCCTGACTCTATGTGGTCATTAAAAATCCCAGGATGTCCTTTGAAAAAAAAAGTTTATACTGATATACACATATACTGATTGGCTTTATCACTCTGTCTCCTCTCTATCATAAGCTGGTGTGTGGTGGGCGTTCTGACGCAATATGGCTGCCGTCACATCATCCAGGTGGTGCTGCACATTGGTGGTGGTTGAGGAGATGCCCCTCTTCCTAAAATCAACATGTTTCCCTACTTTGTAAGGAAGTTCTAAGTTCCTTTGGTCAGTGGTATAACGTTCAATTTTAGTGTACCGCCCCAGAGAAACGTGGACAGCTGGCATGAAGACTAGGGCTGAACGATTTTGGAAAATAATCGAATTGCAATTTTTTTTAACCAATATTGCGATTGCGATTTAATATGTGATTATTTTTAAAGCTCTTTATCTTCTGTATTATTCAACAAAGACGAGCAATAAATTGTATTGTATCTTTTTTCTAATTAATTAATTAATTAATTAATTAATAAAACTTTAAATATTTTTGTTTAAACTATTTTTTTTTTTTTTAATAATGACACATTAAAATGTATTAAAAATAGCTTGTTAAGAATTTTTATTAGATAAACTAATATTGCTTCAAAACATAAAAGCTAAATAATAAAGAAAAACAAAAAACATTACAAGCAATGAACAAAGAGTGCTTTCAGTACAGGGAGTGCAGAATTATTAGGCAAATTAGTATTTTGACCACATCATCCTCATTATGCATGTTGTCTTACTCCAAGCTGTATAGGCTGGAAAGCCTACTACCAATTAAGCATATTAGGTGATGTGCATCTCTGTAATGAGAAGGGGTGTGGTCTAATGACATCAACACCCTATATCAGGTGTGCATAATTATTAGGCAACTTCCTTTCCTTTGGCAAAATGGGTCAAAAGAAGGACTTGACAGGCTCAGAAAAGTAAAAAATAGTGAGATATATTGCAGAGGGATGCAGCAGTCTTAAAATAGCCAAGCTTCTGAAGCGTGATCATCGAACAATCAAGCGTTTCATTCAAAATAGTCAACAGGGTCGCAAGAAGCGTGTGGAAAAACCAAGGCGCAAAATAACTTCCCGTGAACTGAGAAAAGTCAAGCGTGCAGCTGCCAAGATGCCACTTGCCACCAGTTTGGCCATATTTCAGAGCTGCAACATCACTGGAGTGCCCAAAAGCACAAGGTGTGCAATACTCAGAGACATGGCCAAGGTAAGAAAGGCAGAAAGTCGACCACCACTGAACAAGACACACAAGCTGAAACGTCAAGACTGGGCCAAGAAATATCTCAAGACTGATTTTTCTAAGGTTTTATGGACTGATGAAATGAGAGTGAGTCTTGATGGGCCAGATGGATGGGCCCATGGCTGGATTGGTAAAGGGCAGAGAGCTCCAGTCCGACTCAGACGCCAGCAAGGTGGAGGTGGAGTACTGGTTTGGGCTGGTATCATCAAAGATGAGCTTGTGGGGCCTTTTCGGGTTGAGGATGGAGTCAAGCTCAACTCCCAGTCCTACTGCCAGTTTCTGGAAGACACCTTCTTCAAGCAGTGGTACAGGAAGAAGTCTGCATCCTTCAAGAAAAACATGATTTTCATGCAGGACAATGCTCCATCACACGCGTCCAAGTACTCCACAGCGTGGCTGGCAAGAAAGGGTATAAAAGAAGAAAATCTAATGATATGGCCTCCTTGTTCACCTGGGGCCGTATGTATAAAGCCGCTCAGAGTAAATTTTTTGTCTTAAGTGTGTCAAAATTCTAAAAATGACGTCATTTTACTCTTATTCTTATTCTTAAGAATAAGTGTGATTCATAAAGGTTCCTAAGTGTTAAGACTGGGTCTCAGCTCCTAAATTATTTAAGACAGCTGGAGAGGTCTCCTAACCAGTTAGGAGTAACAAGATGACAGCAGAGAGGAGGAGGCTGCGCAGTTTCCAACAACGTAAGAATGTGTTGGAATTATATGATGACAGAGAGTTGATCAAACGATACAGGCTTGATCGTCAGGGTATTCTTTTTGTTACTGACCTAGTCAGAAATTCAATGACTTCTCCCACTCTAAGAAACAATGCTTTAACTGCAGAAATGAAAGTTATAATGACTCTGCGTTTCTTGGCGACTGGAAAAATGCAGCAATGCACCAGTGATGACTTAGGGCCATCACAGTCCACAGTTAGCAGGGTCTTAAATACCACTGTTGCTGCACTAACCACACCAGACATAGTAAGGCAGTTCATTGACTTCCCAACTGACCTTCAAACTATACGGCAAAAGCAAGCAGATTTTATGAGGATTGCAGGTTTCCCTGGAGTTGTTGGAACCATCGATGGCACCCATGTACGCATCATTGCTCCAACTGTAAATGAGGAGACATACATCAATCGAAAAGGATTCCACAGCATCAATGTTCAAGTCGTATTTGATGCCAATTACAAGATCCTCGATATTGTGCCAAAATGGCCAGGGTCAACACATGATGCTCGGGTTCTTTCCCAGAGTGGCCTCACTGGGTTATTCGAACAAAATTATGTTCGCCCTGGATGTCATCTGCTGGGAGACTCGGGTTACCCTTTAAAACACTGGCTTCTCACCCCTTACAGAAGACCTCAAGGAGAACAGCAGCTCAATTATAACAGGTACTGTACTGGACTGAACTGTAGACAAGATACCAATTTTGTTCAATGAGTGCATTCTTGACTTATCTGACCTATGTTCTTTTATTGTTTTTTGCGTCATGAAGAGCACACAAAGTAACAAGAGCCGTGGTGGAGAGAGGAATTGGACAGCTGAAAAGAAGATTCCATGTCCTTCATGGAGAGATTCGACATTCACCTGAGCGTGCTTGTCGCATTATTATGGCTTGTGGCATTTTGCACAATATTTGCAAAGCTCGTAACCTCCCATTGCTTGATGATGATGATGACGATGAAAATGACGATCATGGTAATGATGACAGTGATCATGATTATGATGAGAATGATGACAATACCACCGAACACACATTACAAAGCATTTCAGGGAGAGCATCACTAAGGAACTGCTTTGCTAACTCACATTTTGGATAAGCAAACTTGTAGACAATAAGTAACAACAAACAAATTTTTCCTTACACTTTTATTACACAAAGCGTATGTACAATCATTGAGTATTCTTAATTCTTTTCAGTTTTAGTGCGTAATATTCATTCTGAATTTCCAGCAACTTAATTTGCAATTTGAGCTTTTTTCTTTTAAGGGACTCAATGTCATCCTCAGTGGCTGCGCCCTGTGCAAATCCAGTGTCTTGTGACGCAGAAGGCTCATCTGGAGGACACAGGGAGACGTCCTGAGATGATACAGGAGAAGATGCATCTGATGTACCGGCTCCAGAATTATCCACACTTCATTCACATGCAGAAAAAATTAAACAGTGCAAACATGTTTATTCAATTCGATGTGGTGATTGAAATACTATCAATTTATTAAAAAGGCACATTACATGCATACATGATTACATGCCTAATTTTCTTCTTACCATCTTTGTAACTCCTTCAATTTGAGAAGTGCAGGGTCTGGGGCATCTGGAATGCCACAAATAGAGGGATTGGCCGTTCCAAGTATCTCCTCTACTATTCCACCAATCTCAGACAGAGGTTTACATGGAGGGCCCCATCCTGTTTGACAAGAACTCAGCTGTTGACCACATGGAGACAATCATTTAATATAAAGTGGTTTAATGAGCTAAAATAAAATGTACCAGTGGCTCGCATGCTTTCTTTATATGCTGCAATTTCCTTGCGTGTTGTTGCCAACACATTGTACCACCTTTTCTCACAGTCCTCTGCTGAACGTCTTGTCCGAGGGAATGCTGCATTTACTGTCAGTACAATCTGTTGCCATGCGTTTTTTTTTGTCCTTGCTTGTTAAAGTTGGACTGAATTTTCCTCTTATCACGTCCTTCCATTTAATGACTGACTGCACTAGAAGAAGATTTTCTTCCTTGGACCAGTTTGGTTTTCTTTTAGCATCCATTTTTTAACAATTTGCAACTTTTGTCTTTCCTTTATATACAGCTGTGAGTGAAATTTTTAATTATGTGATTCATCAGCTTAATTACTTAAATAGCATCACATTTGTCAATTTCATTAATGTGTTGAAACTCAATTAAAATTGTGTGAAATAAATATTGAAAATATTTAAATAATTGAAATAATTGTTATGTCTTGATTAAATAATGAGTTAATTGTGTCATGCTGCTGTGACCTCACCCTTGCAGGCTCACTATTGGCTGATTCAGAGGTTCAGGGCGGCCATTTTGTGTTCACATCATTGTAATCCTTAGTTCTCAGCACTTAAGTCCCACTTCAGTCAGCACTTAAGAATCAGTCTTATACTTTACTGAAAGTTGCTTTTAGCTGCTTTATAAAAGTCTCCTACTCTTAGAAAAGTCCTACTCTTTACTAAGTATTTTTTGACACTTAAGTCAAAGCTTAAGACTATTCTTAAGAGCATTTCTTAGAAGTTTTATACATACGGGCCCTGATCTGAACCCCATTGAGAACCTGTGGTCCATCATCAAATGTGCGATTTACAAGGAGGGAAAACAGTACACCTCTCTGAACAGTGTCTGGGAGGCTGTGGTTGCTGCTGCACGCAATGTTGATGGTGAACAGATCAAAACACT
This sequence comes from Romanogobio albipinnatus, assembly GCA_023566225.1. Lineage (NCBI taxonomy): Eukaryota > Metazoa > Chordata > Actinopteri > Cypriniformes > Gobionidae > Romanogobio > Romanogobio albipinnatus. Next base: position 7,593,113 of record CM042249.1, on the reverse strand, counting down.
GACAGAATCCATGGATGGCAGGCTTTTGAGTGTCCTTGCAAAGAAAGGTGGCTATATTGGTCACTGATTTGTTTTTGTTTGGTTTTTGAATGTCAGAAATGTATATTTGTGAATGTTGAGATGTTATATTGGTTTCACTGGTAAAAATAAATAATTGAAATGGGTATAAATTTGTTTTTTGTTGCCTAAGTTGCCTAATAATTATGCACAGTAATAGTCACCTGCACACACAGATATCCCCCTAAAATAGCTAAAACTAAAAACCACTTCCAAAAATATTCAGCTTTGATATTAATGAGTTTTTTGTGTTCATTGACAACATGGTTGTTGTTTAATTATTAATGTTGTAAAATTAATCCTCAAAAATACAACTTGCCTAATAATTCTGCACTCCCTGTATTTAAGAGTATCTGAACTGTGAGCATTTGAAACGGAGAGCCTTCTGTCAGTGAGTTTCTTATTTTTAATATAAGCACACTGCATTACAAACAACATAAATGAAGCCTTCGTAGAAAATACCGATAGGCGAGAAAACACACTGTAAACGTAACATCAAGCAAAGCGCACGTTTCTCACAGTGCATATCCTGTGCAATGAAGCCTGCAAATGTCATTGCAATTCGCTTCAACCTTTCCGAACATTATAAAATATTTTTTTTGGTTCGAGTGGCGTTTGTGTGTGTGAGAGAGAGATGAAATGGAAGCAATCAGAATAGCGGCACCATGCACCTGCAGTTTAAACCTTAGATCAGAATTGATCGAGAATCATTGGAGAGAGGATCTTTTCTCCCTTCCCTATTGTATAATAGTTGATGCTTCTTCTGCAGACTGCTTACTCTCGCGTGTCACATGACCAGACTGTAATCACAGCCTTTGCGGTTACAAAATCGTGTTTTAACATATCGCGATATTATCGCAAATGCAATTAATCCTTCAGCCCTAACAAAGACAATATTTCTTCAAGTTTCTCTTCTATGTCTTGACAAATAAAAATAACTGGTTTCCGGTCCCGTGATTCAACCATAACAGGGACAAAGCTTAATTTCAAGTCTACAAATTTGAAAGGAAAGGATGCAAGTTCCTCATCCTGTCAACAGTGCAGAACAAATGCAGCTGCTGTGTGCTGTAGTGACTGCCTCCCTTACCCTTTCCTCTGTGCAGACTGTGATGAGAAAAGGCATGGTAGGTTCTTTGTTCTCCATAATAGGGATTCCCTTGTTATGTACAACCATTACCTCCATCCACTGGATTCTACCAGGCCGCTGGTCAAATTTTCATTAACCATCATGTTAAGTTAAGGCTATGCTTAGTTGTATTATTGTGCTTTTAATCTTTGTCAGAGGATTCAGACTTCAGAGAAGTGGTTACTGGCCTGGCAACATTCATGCAAGTATGCTGTTCACATTTCAAGAGATGAAAATGGCATCACCAAGGATGACTTTCTTTGTTTAAGGCTAGAGACCTTTGCGTGTGTAGATTTAACTAATATGATATTTAATATAGTACAAATTGAATACAGTATGATTCTCAATTTAGCTATATAACCAAACAAATACGCTGAGCGGAATGAGTGTGCGGAGTGGGATCTTCAGAAGGGCGCTCTCTGCTCTGGAGGAAATATTACTGCTCCACTCACATGCTCTGCATGAAATGTGTGGTATGAAAAACTTAACAGTGGACCATTGAAATGTTTGCTTATAACGCGGGGCCTCAGCACCAAAAATGAACAATAACAACTCAAATTCAGCTTCTTTTTTATAAAAAATATAGACAAGACGATCAGCAAAAAAGGTGCCATGCTTCGTCTCATGGTGCGTCTGATGTTATATTCTTTGGAAATAGCGACAACTTCGTTGCAGATAAGACACACTGGCTTTGCATTCACAAAACCAGGTAGGATGAACGCAGTTGTCTTTCCATTCTTCTTTGTATGCCCTAATTTCGTTGTCGCTTTTCCTCTTTACACTCTTTGATAGTGCCATTTCTCTCACCACCTACCTTAAATGTTAACGTCACTCTGCACACGGCGGAATCGCGTGCCTCCAGCAGGCAAACAATTTTAAAAAATGCAGTTTACTACGTGAGTGTAAAAGTAGGCTACGTCAAATAATTATTACAATAAGTTAGGCTCAATTGTGTAACAAGCTAATTAAAATACACATTTATTATTCACAATATGGAAATGCATTTTTCATCAAATAATTTGTTAAATTATCCTTTGACTATGTTCTGGCCCACCAACTAGTGGCAAAAATTTTTTTGGGCCCGATGCCAAACTTTCTTGTCGACCCCTGGGCTATACTATAGAGCACCTTGGCTGTACATTTTTCCCTAAAAAAATGTACCCCTTTTCCACCAAGGCAGTGCTAGAGCTAGTTCAGAGCCAGAGCTAGTCCCAGTTCATAGTTGGTTCAACTGAGGAGCCTTCTAAGAACCGTTTGCTTTTCCACATGCTGAGAGCCACAACAGAGCCAGGTCTTACGTCACTGTATACGTCTCATCTTTCTCAGCAACGCTAGCGAGGCAGCGGCAGTGTTGCCAAGGCTACTTCATCACTGTTGCCGCGGGCTGTTTTTCATGTCCGCGGGTTGAAGCGATGCAAATTATGTGATATTTAGCCCCGGGAATGTGAAATTTAGTAGGCAACCATGCCAAAAAAACACATTTTACCCCCAAATGTGATTTTTACCGGGGAAGCCCCCCCTGAAATGCGATTGGGCTTGTTTTGAGTAGCAATTGGGCGGGTTTTGTTGTGAAAACCTGGCAACCCTGGGCAGCGGGAAACACAAACACACCAGGCTTGTTTGAGATGCATCGGCGCTGCGCAGACCGATCCACTTATAATATTAAAAAAACCGCATGAGTGAATCAAATGCTCTCGCTGGACTCGTTATCATAAGGTGATCGGTCTCTGCGCAGCACCGCTGCGAACAAGCTTTCCATCAACAATGCAAACGTTGCGTTACTATTGAGTCACATGGCTTTACGATCCTACATCGGCATCAAAACACAACGAAAACACAGCGTATCCAACGCATTCATGCAGTTCGCCGTAATTTGTATAGACGGAGATTACGGTAGGACTTGCCCCTCTAAACTACGGACATTGTGAGTTCTGTGGCAAATGTGCACGTGCGGTACTGGTCTGACAACCAGTGTTAATTTTGTTAACGAAAACTATGATGAAAAATGTTCGTTGACGACTTTTTTTTTTTCTGACTAAGACAAGACGATGAGAGGCGACACCCACGTCATTAAACGATAACTGTGACTAATAACACATGCAATATCGTTGATGAAATAAGACGAGACTGAAATGTGTATAAACATTTTTTTAAAACTTATTTTTTTCTACTTAAATTAAAGTGTCATTCAGTCGGTCTGTGTTCTGTCACGAGCCGCTTGTGCTGTTTGTGCGATTAAATCTGCGATCAAAATGCAGGCTGATACAGCAGTGTTTTTAATGTTGATCATATTATACAAGCAAGAATGCAATGTTTCCCGAATATCCACACGATTTCAAATGTGACATTGATTTTATACAACAGTTCAACAAGCTAAGGGTAACTTTTGTTAAGTGTTGATGTAACGTTACATTTAAAACAGTATTGTCAGTAGCCTATCATTGCTCTATTTTGCAACGAAAGCCACAGCAGAACTGCAGCACACAGTGGTGATTCGTGAACGAATCTGTGGCTTAGTTTGAACGAATTGTACAGCCACTTGCTTTGTTACTGAATGAATGAATGAATGACTCAATGACTCACTCACTCACTCATAAAGACAGTATGTACACAGACCCCCAACTTTTCATGCTGTTTTTAGCTAGATACACAGACCGCAGAGAAGAGGCAGTGAGAACTGAAGACTTGTATGTTCATTTGAACACAGTTGTTAACGTAAATTAATTGAATTCAACATGGCTGAATTAATAAATAAAATAATTTTAAGTGGTAACCATAAATTTAACATAGTAGCCTAATGCTACATAAAAGGCTTACTAAAAAGGTAGCTAGCAAACAATAAGTACTACTTATCTCTGAGAGTTAGAAATAAATATTTTTCAGGTTCAATATGATTGTTGTGCTAGCAAGAGATATTAGTCAAGTCATCTACCCTGAATCTTGTTTCCGGATGACTGGACTAATTTAAAATGACCAATACTGGAACAACAAAATGCAGTTTAGCATCTAACTGTGAAATAAGCAGTAATGTGTTGTGTACAGTAAGTATAAAACATAGAATATGAAAGATATGAAAAAGCTAAAGTATGAAAAGTAGGCCTAATTTATTGAGTAAACAGTCAATATAAGCAGTATTAGACTTATATTGAAAATTTGCGTTGCTGTCCTTTATAGGCAGGAGTTAGTGACGATGTCAGGAAGACAGTGCAAATTCAAAACTGAGTGGAAGGAAAAACTCCAGTTCAGGGACTGGCTAGAAGAAATGTCTGGAGATGTGCATAGGGCACATTGCAAGCTCTGCAGGAAGTCTTTTGATATCGGTAACATGGGAGTCTCAGCACTCAGGAGTCATGCACGGGGACAAGGACATGACATGTCAAGATTTCTGGACAGTTAAACAGTGAAAGAAGAATGACAGATTTCATGAGGAAGACTTCAACAGACAAAGGAGAGGAAGTAGCTGTCTAACAAACAGCGCGCTACCAACAGCCAGGGTACATGAGGAAAGTGCCAGTAATGAAAGTACAGCATTACAATTGCCTGTGTGGCAGTATGGTATGGGAGCTGCTCTGTTGCGGAGCGCAAGGCACTGCAGCGGGTGGTGGAAACTGCCCAGCGCATCACAGGGACTCCACTACCTGCCATCGAGCACATCCAGAGGAAACGCTGTCTGCATCGAGCTCGCAGCATCCTCAAGGACTCCTCTCACCCAGCCCACAGACTGTTTTCTCTCCTGCCCTCCGGCAGGCATTTCAGGATCCTCCGGACCAGGACCAGCAGACTAAAGAACAATTTTTTCCCCCCAGAGCTGTCTCTTTACTGAACTCAAACCCCCATTGATCCACTTCCCTCATAAACTGCTAACTCTCCTACCTCACATCTACATTCACTTTGTTATTTGCACTACCGACTGTTTATTACAGTAACAACTGTTTACTTATGCATTTTGCACCACCATATCTTAACTGGATTATGCTCATTTGCACTGTCAACTGTATTTATAGTACCAATGTTTACATTTGCATTTTGCATCTTATTTCTAACCGTAATATGCAACCACTTTCACTGCATTTTACACTTTTTTTTTGGATAGCTCTGTCCATAATTTATTGCACTACCTTAATCCACTGCTATATTCCTCATATTAGCCTAACATATTATTGTATACCTCTATCTGTAAAATTCTGTTTAAAGTAATAGCCATCTGTATATTATATTCATAATACATATTCACCTGTAAATTCAGTTCTGTTTATAGTAATAACCTCTCTATTTATACATATTTATATATATTCAGTACATTTCCATGTCCTGCACTGTATATCCTGCACTTGCTGCTATTGCACTTCTGGTTAGACCTAAACTGCATTTCGTTGCCTTGTACTTGTACTTGTGTAAAGACAATAAAGTTGAATCTAATCTAATCTAATCTAGTACCAGGGGCGTCGGACTGGGGTGGTAAGGGTACCGAGTACCCAGGGCCCGAGGCAGGGGGGGCCCCTTAGAAGTCAGTTTTCTATACATACATATACATGCACTAACATTTGTGTAGCATTTATGTACAAATAAAAAAGTGCAAAAACTAAACTTGTAGTTAGGCACTGGTTTGGTATAAAAAAAGTCATTTTCATGCTGTGCAGGGCCCCACCACCCCTCTCGAATCAATGTAAATGGTATGACCCGCAGGTCAGGTGCTTCGCTGGAGTGCGGACCTGCGGTGAATCAGTTAATGAGACACAGGAGCTGGAGTTAGCCGTGATATGAACTAGGAGGATAGGGAAAGAGTCATGTCTTTCCTTAAGAAAGGAAAATCAGGGGCTCAAAAACAAAAAGAAAAGAAGATTAAAGAGAGAAAGGAGGGCAAGCAGTTGCTCACTCAGTTTTTTGAAAAGGTGAGCTCCAAATGCATCATCGAGCGTTGACATTGTTTTAACATAAATATCTACTCCAGGTAGAATAGCATACATTTATGTTCGTACTCTATTTGAATAAACCCTACATAGCGAGCAAACAATATTTCTGGGTAAATAACAGGGAGTGAGAAGCAGACGGAGGCGGAGCTGAGAGCTCAACACACTGCCACTCCAGGCAGCTGCGCAACTTGTCTCCTCTTCTGCTGCAGTTCTCCCGAGTCAGAAGTTTACATGAAAACACTGTATATTTCCCTCCATTGTCAAAACCTAACACCCGCGAAAACACAGATCGTTAGCGCCTATTTTACCGCATTGTTATGCAAATTAGCTCGCGCACGCTCTTACATTAAGTACAGAAAACCACATTTCGGAAGTTGTGGTTTGCATGTTCTTCATGGAAGTTTTCAAGATGGAGAGAGAGAAACAGGTTGGAAGGTGGGAGATGTGCTCAGAGCACTTTGGCAGATGTTCCATGACTCACCAGCAAGACGAGCTGACTTCATTGAGGTGACCAAAACAACAACATTTCCTCTGAAGTTCTGTGCCCATCGATGAGTTGAAGACTTGGCAGTCGCAGAGCGGGCAGTGGAAGTGTGTCCAGCTGTGCAGCAGTACATCAGCAGCCACCAGAAATTCCCGAAAAGCAAAGTACCATCATCTGCATCCTACTGTACAGTAAAAGGGGCCACAGCTGACCCTCTCTTTCAGGCTAAGCTCCAGCTTTTTGCATTTGTTGCTAGACAACTGAAGTCTTTTTTGGAGAAATTCCAGACAGATGCACCAATGGTGCCTTTCCTTGCAAAAGAGCTTGAGTCCATTCTGAGATGCTTGCTGTCATGCTTTATTAAGAGAGAAGAATTGGAGAAGATGAAAACACCTGTCCAGCTTGATGTCCAAAACAAGTCAGGCCATGTGCCACTCAAACAATTGGACACCGGATTTGCCACAAAACAAGCTTTGGAGAAAGCATCTAAAAAGCTCCAAGAAAATCCAGTGAACATACAGGTTTTCAAGAAGGAATGTGTCTCCTTCCTTGCTGTGACCTGCAAAAAAATTATGGAGAGAAGTCCTCTTATGTACCCAGCAGTGCGGCACATGAGCTCCCTCGAACCTGTGATCATGGTGACAGAGACTGAGCATGCAATAGCAATGTTTGAGAAACTCCTACAGGTTATCCTCAATGCAGGATGGTGCACTGCCTCAGAGTGCGACAAACTCCTTGCTCAGTATTAAATATTCTCAGTGCATGCAAGTGCAAACCTCAAGGCAGAATTCCAAGATTTTTCATCAGTTGCAGGCTTGAAGAATTTTTTGGGAGATATATCAGTGGCAGAGCAGAGTATGCAGCACATTGGGACATGATGAAATGTCTCCTAACTCTGTCTCATGGACAAGCAGCAGTGGAGCGAGGGTACTCCGTGAACAAGGACATGCTAGTGGAAAACTTGAAGGAGAGGAGTCTGATAGCATTGCGCCTGGTCCAGGATGCAATGGCTGAGCGTGCAGTTGATGAAGCCCTGCCAAAATCCAACACTACCTAATCCAACACTGCAAAGGAGCAAGAATGAGGTATATGCAATACCTTGAGGTTGAAAAAAAGAATAAAGAACAAACTGCAAATGAGAAGAAAAGAAAGGAGCTCCACCAAGACATAGAAAATGTCAAAGCAAAACAGAGAAGAATAATGAAAAGCAGTGAGATGATGCAGAAAGAGGCAGACGAAATGGCAATGAAAGCAGGAAAAAAACAGGACTTCAAATTACTGTCCAAATCCAAAGCTTATCGCAAAAGTGTGGCCGAGAAAAAGGAAGAGCTGCAAGCCCTAGCAAAAACACTGGAAGACCTGCAGGAGAGCGTCAAGCTACAATAACAGATTTATTTTAGAGGAACATTTTAATTGAAATGACATTGCTTTGTTTTATATTGACCTTTTTGCACTGCAGGATAGGATTTGAGTTTGATATTTATATATTTTTTAAATATTTATTTTTGCAGTGATTTTCATTTTTAGTTGAAGAATGCAGGTGTCAGATGCACTAAACCGCACGTAAAAAGTAAACAGATAAAGTAAAGGAAATTGTTTTGGTGATTTATTGAACATAAAATATTTTGTGGAGAAAGTACAAGAGAGAAAGATTGAGATGAATAAACATTTAAGCAATCTGGTTAAATGTACAAAATATAAGGTACAATTGTACAAAATAGCAATTCTCCAAAGCTTGGGATATATGATATATACTGGTATTTTACCCTAGTTTGTCAGAATATTTTACTTTAGATCCATTTCATACACCAGTTGGCTAAATGGATTTTGCATTTAAACATATTTAGCTTTACAAAAGGTCTATTCATTTCAGCAATATAATTGACAAAAACGGTTACAAAGATTTGATAAATCAAAATAATTTAGAGTCAAAAACACATGACTCATCAGTTTATGCCATTATGTATACCAGATGGGTAATGTGCCTTGGTGCGAGCAGATGCAATTAATTTAGAAGTCCGATAATAGTTAATATTTTCTAACGTTAGTGACTGATTGCGAATACAGCTTGACTGTGAGAGTTTGGACTTTTAAACTGAAATCAGCAAGTAAAATAGCAGTGTATGAACTAAAGTAGAGAGTAACTTCTGTTTTAGTAGTGTGGCATTGCAAGTAGAGGAAAGCAGGTGGCATTGTGAAAGACAACAATCTTTGCACAACTACAATACAGATATAACTGTATAGGTACAATATCACATCTGTTTCAAAATATATCTCGATGTGATAATATCGGTATATCGCCCAGCCTTAGTTATGATAACTTGACTCACACTGTAGCAGCTAAAAAAGTATTGAAAATGTCCTGGAAAAGTCCTGGAAAATAATTTCAAGAAAAGAGTGGGAACCCTGCTATGCCATTTTGCTCCTTGTTATCTTCATGTGTTCAATACTTATTCCCTGTGTCATTTCACTTTATTTATTATGACTCAACTTGTATACTTAAATGTTCTGATTTCTTTGTATGAATTCAATATTTGGCTTGATGGCTACATCTGGTGGAAATTTTGTGTCAATAGCCCACTTAGAAATCCCCAAATGTGTCAAATACCATTTTAATGTCTGTTTTTGAAAGTAGTACACAATCCGTATGCATTTTCCATTCTGGCATTCACTCAAGCAACTGCTTATATCAACACCTGTAATACCCCTTTTCCACCAAGGCAGTGCTAGAGCTAGTTCAGAGCCAGAGCTAGTCCCTGGTCATAGTTGGTTCAACTGAGGAGCCTTCTAAGAACCGTTTGCTTTTCCACATGCTGAGAGCCACAACAGAGCCATGTCTTACGTCACTGTATACGTCTCATCTTTCTCAGCAACGCTAGCGAGGCAGCGGCAGTGTTGCCAAGTCTGCGGTTTTCCCGCGGAATTGGGCTACTTCAACACTGTTGCCGTGGGCTGTTTTTCATGTCCGCGGGTTGAAGCGACCCCAATTATGTGATATTTAACCCCGGGAATGCGAATTTTAGTAGGCAACCATGCCAAAAAACCACATATTTTACCCCCAAATGTGATTTTTACCGGGGAAGCCCCCTGAAATGCGTTTGGGCTTGTTTTCAGTAGCAATTGGGCGGGTTTTGTTGTGAAAACCTAGCAACCCTGGGCAGCGGGAAACACAAACACACCAGGCTTGTTCGAGATGCATCGGCGCTGCGCAGACCGATCCACGTATGATATAAAAAAAACACGCATGAGTGAATCAAAAGCATAAGGAGTCGTGTGCTCTCGCTGGACTCGTTATCATACGGCGATCGGTCTCTGCACAGCACCACTGCGAGCAAGCCTTCCATCAACAATGCAAACGTTGCGTTACTATTGAGTCACATGGCTTTACGATCCTACATCGGCATCAAAACACAACAAAAACACAGCGAATCCAACGCATTCATGCAGTTCGCCGTAATTTGTATAGACGGAGATTACAAACGAGCAGCAGCTGTTAGCTCCATTAGCTGCTATTTCAACAATGGCGGATCTCAAGTTTGTGTTGGTCTTGTTGACCCCGCCCCCAGCGCCTGATGTAATCGGTTCTTACTTCTAGCCCTGTTCTAGCCCAGCAATGTTTTGGTGCTACTTAAGAACCACTTTTCCTGGCTCGGAGCTGGGGCTTTGGGTGTAGAAACACAAAGAACTGATTTGAAACTAGGCTCTGGCTCCGATCTAGCTCTAGCACTGCCTTGGTGGAAAAGGGGTATAAGTGTTTCAAAATGATTACATAGGCCTCTTTTACTAAAAAGATATGGCCACTCCAGTGCTATGTCAATAATGGCAGGAGGGGGGCATGAATTAATCGTTTTGCGCTGAGCAATGTAAGTCTCTTTCATTAGCTTGTCCACATCAGACAATTCAGACTGAAACATTTCTAATAAAGTCTGTCTCTTCATTTCAAGTGATTCAGATGTCTCTCTCTCTATCTGGCATGGAGGTAGGTTGTCAATTAATGCATCCATAACTGTCAACTTTACGTCATACTTTTTTTTGAGTGTAAGAAGTGGATGGCTGTTCTAAGTCTGGTGATGGTAACGAGGTGAATGTGATTTCTAATGATGTCTAATCCACTTGGTCTCTCAATGCTTTGAAAAATACATACAGAAAAAGAAAGTGAGACATAATGTACATAATATGCGTATTATACGATAGGGGTGTAACGGTACACAAATTTCACGGTTCGGTACGTACCTCGGTTTTTAAGTCACGGTTCGGTTCAATTTCGGTACAGTTAGGGTAAAGAAATGCAAAACAAAATAGATTGTTTATTATTAACGTTTTTATTTGTAAACATCAACAGTTACATTTTTTTAACACAATTTTAAATGTAATGCCTGCTTGGTATAAATAAAGAAATATATAAAAATAAAACAGAAATTCTCCAATAAATAAAATAATTCTCAATTCAACAAAAAATACAATTATATATATATATATATATATATATATATATATATATATATATATATATATATATATATATATATATATATATATATATATATATATATATAAAATAAAAAAATAACTATTGATTACCGTACAGCATTAACAATCCCAGGTTGCAGGCCTGCTCAGATTTCTTTCTTTTTTTAAAGAACCTAACTTTTCCACACATTGTCTAAAGAACAACATTACAATTCCAGCTTATAGCCCTGTTCAGTTTCATTCAACTTTAATGTTTTTTGTCAGAAAAATTAACTTGTCTACATTGTCTGCAGAAAGGGCAGATCTGCTGGCAGTTACAATGTCTCCAGCTGTGGAAAATACCCTCTCACTAGGTACAGACGTAGCAGGTACAGCAAGGTAGCACTTTGCTAACTTGGCAATATGTGGATATGTGGGCTCATTGGTCCTCCACCATGCAAGTGGGTTGGAATCAAGTGAAATGCAGTCCACTGTCTTGTATAAGCTAACCTCTTCCTTCACCCGTTGCAAAGTAGGCTTCTTTACCACCTGAGTCTTGAAGAGCTCACCAAACAGTTGTGCCATGGCTGTCTTCTTTACAGGAGGAGATGATTCAGACGCCTCTGGGTTTTCTCTCCCTGGAGATGAACTGGCTGCTGTTGTCCCAGTGGCCTCCTCACTCTGCATAATAAAATGACAAAAACGTTAATATGTAATTAATTATTACTACTGACACTATAGCAGCAAGTGTTTCAAATTAAGCGATTAAGACATTTTATGCACAAGAAGAAAATGAATACCTGTTCTTCCATGGTTATAATCTCTGTGATGAGGCTGTTGTAGATTATGTCACGACAGGCATCATCCACATGAGGAAGGGCCTTGAACCTTGGGTCAAGAACTGTGCATTTGTGGGGGAAGTCATGACAAGCAGAGTATCGGTTCTCCAGGTTTTCTCTGATGGCAGCCTTGATGTCTCTCACAGTTGGACTGTCTTTTTCTTTGGGTTCCATAGAGCTGAGCACTGTGGTTTTGAGGGGTAGGATCATTGATACTGAAGGTGTGGATTCAGTGCTCATCAGTGTTGTGAGGATTTTTAGTGGTTTAAGGACCTCAATTACCTCCTCTGCCATTCTCACATCCTGGTCAGACAATGTGGTTATGTCTTTGTTCTTCTTGAGGGCCTTTTCTGTCAGTGCTGAGTACACAGCTGCTTGTTGTTCAATGTACCTCTCAAGCATATCATAACTGGAGTTCCAGCGGGTGGTAACATCATGAATAAGGGAATGTTTTGGTATATTAAGCATCTCCTGTTTGCTCTCCAATATGTGTGCCGCTGTTGGGCTACGGTGAAAAAAAGACACAACCCTTCTGACTCTACCTAGCACTCTTGATACCTGGTTGAGTCCTGTTGCTTTCTGTGATGCTAAATTATGAGATGTGTGCAAAACATGAGATTTGGGGGCCCAGTCCAGCTTCACTGACTGAATTGACAATATTTCTTGCATTGTCTGTTGTGACAGGAATTGTAGTTCCTGGCCTCTCTAACTTCCACTCCAACACTGCCTTCTTAAGTCCCTCTGCCAGATTTGTACTTGTATGTTGTTCGTATATGGGGCGAGTTTGCAGAACATGGCTTACCATGTTCCAATCAGGGGTGATGTGATGGGCAGTCACTGTTAAGTAGCTCTCAGTAGCTCTTGATGTCCACCCATCAGTCGTGAGTGCTACAGCAGATGCATTGGACAAGTCGTGGACAACAGCAGCTTTTACTTGTTCATACATGGCCGGTATGACTTTCTGACTGAAATGCGGACGAGAAGGAATTTCATACCGGGGCTCAATCACCTTCAGCATATGTTTAAAGCCTGCATTTTCAACTACTGAATAAGGTCGTAGATCCGCTGCAATAAAAACACCAATGGCATTTGTTATTGCTTTGGCCCGATCTGAACTACCAGCGAGAGGCTGTTTAAATGACGACGGGAGCTGCGTTTGCACTACACGCGGTTTTTTCCTTGTAGCAGTGATATTCACATTTGTGTGGTGCCGTTTCAGATGAGTTAGCAAATTAGACGTGTTTCCAGAAACGTACCCGATCACAACTGAACAATGTCTGCACACTGCTTTCATCTTATCCACATGTCGTTGTCGTAATTCACCGCGAAACCGAAGTGTTCCCAAACAGGAGACCTTAATGATAAGGGAGGGTCTTCAAGCTCTGGCTTTTCATTAGCATTGGCCATCATTACATTCACTAGCCAGAGGCTGGGCTGCGCGTGCTGCGCGTGTAGTGCGCTCAACGTGCGAGGCGGAGAGAGGGCGTGATTTGTTTTCCCCAAACCAGTTCAGCGGTAATCCCGGTTTAAGGTTTCAGTGACTCAGATAAACTCCCGGTCAGAACTTAATATGTTAATGTAGCCTGTAACCGAAATGCATTCGGTACACGCGCGCACTGAACCGTGAGCCCTGTACCGAAACGGTTCGGTATGATTACGTGTACCGTTACACCCCTATTATACGAGTATATATGTCAAGGTCAGACAATAGCACAGAGTCATACAGTTTGTCAACAAAGTAGACATCGGTTGGATTAATAAGTATCAGTGATATTTTTCCAAAGACATACCTACAGCTGCTGTGGTCTACAACAACTACAAGGCATTGGTGTATTTGGTTCCTTTATAAACAACCCCTGACACCTCTGAAGTACTCTGACTGACACAGTTAGCTGTCCTTATTGCATGTTGTATTTCTGTATTGTATAACTGGTCATTGGGCCTCATTCATGAAACACGAGCAGAACAAATTTGTGTGTTAATTGTTTGTAAAGCCGCTCTGACGTAAATATTTGGATTCGCGAAAATGTTCGTATTTTCAAATTGTTAGTTGATACAAAAGGATTTTACACCTGCTCCCTACCACAAGTAAATGGGGCATAACACATTTAAATGTGCATTTTGATGCACTATGTACCATAATCATTTTCAAGAGTTGATTTGCCCTGTTTATTTTTATTTTTACTGTTCAACGTTGGGTAATATACAGTGCTTGTCACAGTCACTTTTTACCCAGCCGTCCAATCACAGTGGAGGAGGGGCGGGACAAAATCTACACCGATCAATCATCCTACTTGTACAACGACTGACAACAATGGAGAAGTTAATACTGCTTTTTACTGCATTTTTATATTCAGTAATATTCTTTAAAATGAGATACTAGTAACACATTACTGCCATGGATATTCTGTATCATAGCACCCAAAGTATCTCAGCTGGAAAAACACTGCCCTTGCATAGCACTTTCAAGTTCCACCAGCTGGCAGTTTTTAGAAGAGCACCAGGTGTTTTTTAGCTGGCTTAAAATGCTTTGGTGGACACACGATAATTGAATATTTATTGCTAGGCTTATGGCCAATTAGTCTCTTTAGTATTTATGCAATATACTGGAGCCAGACCTGAGAAAGAAGTCCAGAAGATTCCACAGCGTTCCTGGACATGTCATTTGCAGTTGCAACTCATGGGCGGGGATTGTGCTAATTATGAATGAGCGTGCATGCACGTCCTATTTATGAATGTTTGGAATTCATTAATATACACACGTTTAACTACCGAATCCGTGGTATATGAAGCGTTTGTGAATCTGGAGGAGAGTTTTCGCAATGGTCCATTTTACATGCAAATTACTCAGATTTTGCTCATATATTTATGAACATTTCATGAATTAGGCCCATTGTGTTTGCGTGCTTCACTGACAGACTGAATTTTAGGAGGGAATAAATTGCCACAAGCTAGATAGGCTAGGACTGAAGCAACTGGTGCCTTTCCGCCAAAGTTTTACAAAGATGAACAAAAGTGCTTATGAGAAGTGTTAAAGCATCGACCATGTCTGGCGATAGAAAAACTGCTACTTTTCCCCAAAACTTCTACTGGACTAAAATATGTGTAAGGCCAACAGCAACATCTTTGTGAAGAGGAGCTGTGTCCCTCTCTAGAAAACTTTTTAAGTGTATCCTTGCGACTTCTCCCCCACGCCTTCGATTGAACAGAATAATTTTGGCAAGAGTCGATCTGCACAGTTCTCCATAGACTTTTGTTGATGCAGTCTTCTTCAAGTTGTCAGAAGCTACATCAGCGACTGTTTCGAGATGTTGATGAAGACGAAGACGCTGAACATCTTCAGTAAACGGGAGGGTGGGTGGTTTATTAAAATGTCCTTCATATAAAGTGGTTAAAATTCCATGAGACACAAGTATCACAAGTATCGACCACTTAGAATCAAACAACTTTTTGAAAGTCTGAGTTGACTTAATCTTTGCATCATCTTCAGCCATTAACGCTCTACAGTGTATGATGTCACATAACTTGTTCAAAGAGTAACCCAGCTTAAGAGCAAGGCTTGGAGTGTGGTAAGTGTGTTTTGCTGCATCATATCCAGATACTATTTTGACAGCCTGTATAACCATCCGAAAATTTGCAGGCTTAACAGAATCCTCAATCGTATACAATGAAAATTGCTTTCCTAGGATAAACAAAAGTCTTCCAACCTCTCTTAGCTTCTGTCGGATGTAATCATGTTTAGACAGATATTGGCCATGTTTATTTAAAAATGATTGTGCCAGCTGTAGGATAGTGAAATCACTCCGCACAACAGCAGACATTGCATCATCTTTCATTGGTGTTTGGAGTTTCCAAACACTCTGTGACATTGTCGCTAAAGCCAGTACCTTATTTCTTCCTGGTTGTTCCTGATCCACTGACTTAGAAGCAGTGGCGTAGGCAGAAAGTTGATGATGGGTGGGCCTCCAATAGTGTGGGTGGGCCGGAATAATTCGCATTACCCCTTAATTTGGAAGAAAAATCTGACTGAAACATAGCAAAACAGATCAAATATATTCTGCATATGTTGGACCTTTAATTGTCTATTGTCTTTTAATAAAGTCAACTTCTACATGTTGATGCCTTCTCAAGCCCCCGTACGAGCTGTGTTTGGGATGTTTTTGTTTGCGACGTGCGGAAGGACCGTTTGCAAGTTTGCTTTAAAATTCCGCTAGTGCTACTAGTGTCTCAGAAACTAAATACTGTAAGCACTAAGCTCCGTGCGATCAATCAAGTGTGTGCGGCTGCAACGTGAAAAAAAGAAAGAAAACAAAGCAGAGATCCAGTCCGAGTTCTGATAACTATATCAAAAAGAGAAATCACAATGTCCTGTATCGAAAGCCATTTATAAACTTGCTTACAAATAATACATGCAAATATTGCATAGCCATGCCACGGCGGGCCAAACTAAAAACCTACCAATAGCTTACCTTGTATGGCTGATGTCTGTTCTAAACAAGTCGGAGTTGGCTGGGTTTTGATTTGAAGATGTTGATAATATCACTTATCAGTTAGTTCACTTTTCAAACGACAAAAGTGTTATGGTGTCCTGTCATCTTTGTCAAGATGTTTTTCTTTCTTAAATGTGTCATAAATGGCAGTTTAGCCAGTTTTGAATGACAAAAAAGGCGCTGCTAGTTGGATTCGAACAGGATATTGCTGCGAAGAAGAACATAACATTACTACTGGCGTGACGTAACTAAAGAGACAAATTAGCATATTTGTATTATTTTACGATATGATTCTTTATTGTCACTATACAAGTACAGCGAAATTTAGAGCAATCCTTCCAGTGCTTTCACATATTCTATTAGTGCAGCTAAAACATCAATATGCCATAAACAATATAACACAATACACACAAACCCAGTGCAGCTAGGCGAATAGTCACTCAATATTGCACAGAATTATTGCACAGTGAACAGTAAGAACTGCATGATATTGCACACAATAAAAGACTGTTAAGTGCTACATGATGTATCATACATAATGAAGCTGAATGTATACTAGACAGCATCCTAAGATAAACGAGAGGTATTATTAACCTGTGTGTAGAAATATAAGATGCCCCTTAGATTAGGGCGTGACTCAGTTATGTGTGTGTGTGTGTGTGTGCTTGCAGTGTTCAGTTCCCTTATGGCGCTGGGGTAAACACTGTTTTTAAGTCTGTTGTTCCGTGATTTAATGGACCTAAAGCGTCTTCCAGAAGGCAGCAATTCGAACAGATGGTGTCCAGGATGGGACCGGTCCTTTACAATGTTTCCTGCTCTACCAAGGCAGCGAAAGGGTGTAAATTTCCTTTAGGCAAGGCAGAGAGCATCCAATGATTTTTTGTGCTGAATTGATTACCCCCTGTAGGGCTTTTTGATCCGCTGCTGAGCTGCTGACGTACCAGGTAGAGATGCAGTATGTTAGTACACTTTCAATGGAGCAGCGATAGAAGGACACTAGCAGTTGCGATTGTAGCTGGTTCTTTCTGAGAATCCTCAAGAAATATAGTCGCTGTTGTGCTTTTTTGACTGCTACTAAAGTGTTTGTGCTCCAGGTGAGATCCTTAGAAATGTTCATACCCAAGAATCTAAAGGCTGGGACTCTCTCTACACAAACCCCCCTGATATGCAACGGTGTGTGTTCTGTGTGGTGTTTGCGAAAGTCAATGATGAGCTCTTTGGTTTTCGATGCATTTAGTGACAGGTTATTTACTCCGCACCATTCTGTCAGTCTCTGGATTTCATCTCGGTACGCTGATTCGTCTTCTCCTGAAATGAGTCCAACTACAGTTGTGTCATCTGCATATTTGATAATAGTGTTTGCAGGATGGATTGGGGTGCAGTCATGAGTGTAGAGGTTGTAAAGAAGCGGGCTCAGCACGCAGCCTTGTGGAGTACCTATGTTGAGGATTAATGTGGGGGAAGAATGAGGGTCCAACCTGACTCTCTGTTGGCGGTTGGTCAAGAAGTCCTTAATCCAAAGACAGATAGCAGAGGAAAAGCCTAAATACAGCAATTTAGCTACCAGCCTATCCGGGATGACAGTATTGAACGCAGAACTGTAGTCAATAAAAAGCATCCTCACATAGCTGCCTTGATGTTCCAGGTGTGACAGTGCTGTGTGCAGGCCTGTAATGATGGCATCTTCAGTGGACCTGTTGCTTCTGTATGCAAACTGATGTGGGTCGAAGGTATCTGGGAGGCTGGTTTTGATGTGCTGCTGGACCAGCCTCTCAAAGCACTTCATGATCACTGGGGTAAGTGCAACCGTGCGGTAGTCGTTAAGGTCACTGATAATTGTTTTCTTTGGTACTGGGATAACTGTTGTTGTCTTCAAGCAAGATGGCATGGTGGCAGTTGACAGGGACAGGTTGAAGATCTTTGTGAAGACTGCACAGAGATGGTCTGCGCATTCTTTGAGCATTCTTCCCGTCACTCCATCTGGTCCTGCCACCTTCCTTGTGTTAATACCCCTGAGCATACTCCTCACCCTGTGTTCCTGTATTATGAATGGGGGTGCATGTCCGTTGGGGACCAGTATGGGTGCAACCGCCTCTGTTGCCATCACTTCAAAGCGGGCAAAAAAACAGTTGAGTTGTTCTGCCAACAAGGCATTAGCATCAGTAGTTTTGTTATTAGTGCTTTTGAAGTTTGTGAGGTGTTGGATCCCCTGCCATAGTCGTGGGTGAAGTGGTCCTCAATCTTTCTTTTGTACTCTGCTTTTGCACTCTTGATTGCTCTCTTAAGGTTAGCTCTAGCTGCCTGGTAAAGGGTTTTATCTCCTAACCTGAAGGCAGCATTACGGGCATTTAAGAGGATCCTGACCTCTCTGTTCATCCAGGGCTTCTGGTTTGAATAAACCCGGATGCTTTTGTCAACAGTGACCATGTCGACACAGTACTTAATATAGCCGAGAATTGTTGATGTATACACCTCCAAATCCTGATTGTCGAATACGTCCCAGTTGGTTCTTTCAAAACAATCTTGAAGCTGGGAAGAGGCTCCTTTTGGCCATATTTTCACAATTTTGATGACGGTGGGCACTTTCCTTCTTAAAGGGGTGTATGCTGGGATTAAAAACACAGAAAGGTGGTCTGACTGACCCAAATGTGGTAGTTGAATTGCCCTGTAACCTTTCTTAATATTAGTGTACGCTTTATCCAGAGTGTTTTTCCCCCTTGTAGCACACTTGATGTGTTGATGGAATTTAGGAAGAACTGTTTTTAAATTTCCATGATTAAAATCCCCTGCTATAATATGAACAGCATCAGGATGGATATTCTGATTGGCATTTATAGCGTGCAACAAGTGACTTTGAGCCGTGTTTGCATTCGCATCTGGTGGGATATAAACAACTGTAACCATAACAGCGGTAAACTCCCGGGGCAGAAAAAAAGGCCTGCATCTGACCGTTAGATACTCCAAGTCAGGGGAACAGTGACTGTCTATGATGTCGGAGTTTGTGCACCAGTCATCGTGTATGTAACAGCAAAGCCCGCCACCCTTGGTCTTACCGGAATCTTTATTCCTGTCCCGGTGGAATGCTGTTCTCCCAGCTAGCTCCACAACGGCATCAGGTACGAGCGGGTTTAGCCATGTTTCTGTTATCAGCAGAATGCAGCAGTCCTTCATGTTGTTGTTTGTGGCGATTTGCAGCAGTAATTCATCCATTTTGTTGGCAGGCGATCTGGCGTTAGTGAGAAATACACTAGGAAGAGGTGGTTTGTGTGGGTGTTCCCTTAGCCGAGCTAGTAGGCCCGACCTGCATCCTCGCTTTTGCTTTCTGTGTCTCCTCCGCCTTCGTCGCTTGCTAGAGCCGATAATAGTCCATGAAGAGCCCGGTATCCTGGCTATCTCCTCCGGTATGTAATGTGACTCCAGAAATTCACCTGTAACTACTTGATTACAGCGAAAACCTATGTTTAAGATGTCTATCCGACTGTATCTATACTATACTTCGCCTGGCTGTTTTCAACAATTACGAGTAGACAAATAAACAAAAACCCAAACGAAAAGCACTGAATGGGAGAGCGTAAAGCCGCTGCATCTGTGCGCGCCGCCATTTTTTCACTTTTATTAATATTAGAACAAAGTTCTAATGCATGACAAAATAAATCACATTTAAAATAATTATTGAAGAATTGTTAAAAATTATATATATATATTTCCCTGGATCTGCAAGCTGTCAATGGCCCACCCGTAGCTACGCTAGTGCTTAGAAGGACAGTTCCGTACATGTCTCCACAGATCTCTGCGTAGGAACATTGCATGGCAATACATGCAATTCACATAATCATTTGGATTGTAATTTTACGTTTGAGTTTAAATTGCCCAGATCCACTGGCTAAAACACTTGCATTATGTTCATAATTTCCTTCTTATGTTCCTTGGAATGCTTCGGCAAGGCCAGAGCCCTAGCAACATCCACATTTGTATTTTCATGAATTTTTAAAGGGGTGGTTGCATGCGATTTTCACTTTTTTAACTTTAGTTAGTGTGTAATGTTGCTGCTTGAGCTTAAACAGTATCTGCAAAGTTACAGCGCTGAAAGTTCAATGCAAACGATATTGTCTTTTAAAGTTATGTCAGTTTATTGCCTACAAAAACGGCCGGTTTGGACTACAACAAGCTTCTTCCCGGGTTGGTGACATCATAAACCCTTGCTATTAACATAAACACTGCCCCCACGAACACGCAACAAAGTGGGCGAGGCCACGTCGTAGTCATTACGAAAGAGAGAGAGCTGTTGCAGAACTACAAACTACATTTGGCCATCTAACCAATCTAAGACCATTGCGTTTTTCGGAGGGATGGGCTTCACAGAAGCAGGAAGCAAATGAGCCATTCAAAGGACAGTGGCGACAGCGGTGTGGAATAAAAGTAAAATATAAGAAAAATATGCCGTTTTAAAAAAAAAAAAGTATTAAGACATGTTATACTGCGCCCCATAAACACAACCAAGCCTAGAAAAAAAACACGGAACCACCCCTTTAAGTGTCTTGTGAATTTCGATTGGGGCTTTCCACAAATATAACAGTAATTCTTATGTATTGAAGTGGATATTTCAGAGGACAGTACTGATGGACCATCCCCACATTCTGTGGTATTCTCAGCCTCTATATTTTCAACCTCTACTTTGTTGTAAACTTTGAATACCTACTCGCCTTTTCTGCATGACTTTTTCAGCTGTGCTGTGCAGACTGCATCTTCAGGTAGTGAATCTTCTTGGCAGTCTACGTTGGAGAGTGGTTTAGGACAGGAGTCCTCCAGAGGGTTCTAAGGGG
This sequence comes from Romanogobio albipinnatus, assembly GCA_023566225.1. NCBI lineage: Eukaryota > Metazoa > Chordata > Actinopteri > Cypriniformes > Gobionidae > Romanogobio > Romanogobio albipinnatus. Next base: position 7,571,932 of record CM042249.1, on the reverse strand, counting down.
TCCCCAGGATATTTCAGAGAATAAAATGACAAAGCAAAAATGGATAAAGTCTACCGAATATTCTAACGGTTTCTCTCCTTTCTTGCTGTATACATACTTTCCAGAATTGTATACGTTTGCTTTGTATCTTTAGTGAGTTTTTCTCACTATAGTCCTCTATCTCACTCACTGAGGTTGTAAGGCAGTTTTCTTAACACAGTACCTAAGCTGCTTGCATATATTTATTGTGAAAGTTGCTTATAACTGCTTATAATTTTTAATTGAAAATACATCCAACATCAAGTATAGCCAATGTAAGTTGGGAAACAATATTATATTTATAAATATATTTATAGATATATTTTTTCATGCATAAAAATAGATGATTTTAGAAAGGGGCTCATCATATTTGGGGGTCCTTGGCATCATAAAATTTGAAAACCCCTGGTTTAGGACACTCTGGTTCTGAAGACACCATGTCCGATTCCGAATCCTCTGAAAAACCACTGGGAACATAGTCCATAACTGAGTCCTCACTAAATAACTCTTCTTCAGAATTCTATAATAGAAAACAAATATTTATTAATTAAAATATAGATATTTACAAGATTAAAAAAAATATATTATTAGTGAACTATTCTTTTAAAGATGATTTGATAAAATTCACTTACTGATTTAAATGAGTCAGGGTAAGGCGTCACATTCTTGTTGTAGCAAGATTTATGCCAGAAACATGAGCAAACAGAATAATAAATATAAGTTTGGTTCCTGAGATTTGCTCTAAATTAGATGTTATCTACCAAAAGGGTTGGGAAATTAATAAATGAATAGAGCCTGAAAGGAAATGAAGAAGAAGATATGCTAGCTAAGCAATTTCTTAAGTCACCAACAGTAGATTTGCAGATAGCATTAAGTAAAGCTGAGGCTAAAACAATCATAAAGGATCAAACTCAAAATATGGCAGGAATATTGGGATATTAATGACACAGGAAGACATTTTTATAATATTCAAAGCTCTGTCGGCATGAAAAGAGAGATGAGTAAAAATAGAAGTGACGAAAGGATTATCACACATCTCAGAATAGGACACACAGGGCTTAACAAGACACTTCATCTGTTAGGTAGACATACAAATGAAATGTGTTTACATTGCAATCCAGAACCAGAATCAGTCTAACATGTGATGATGGATTTTAATGCATATGAAAAGGAAAGAAAGGAATTAAAAGAAGTACTTGACAAATTAAAAATAAATTTCACTTTAAAAAGCATCCTTGGAACAGCATTGAGGAAAATACATACACAATTAATAACATTTTTCAAAGAAACAGGTCTGATGGAGCGAGTTTAAAGTTAGGCTAATTTAATATCTTTTCTTTCTTTTTTTCCCCCTCACATCCTGTCAAATCTTCTGTTTCACACTCCTGTCCAGTAGGTGGCGGAAAAGCACCTAAAACACCAGATCAAAACTGCATCTAGAAAAAAATTGATACCACCAAGTTGTTTAAATAAATGGTTAGGGAAAATATTCAACAGAGCCATTATATTTAATAAAAGAATTAAGTCTCCAAACATTTGTTTTTTTTAGATCAACTTGATTGAATTAATGATAAATGCAGTAATCAATCGAGATCTCTTTTTGTTTAAATCTCTTCTCCTCCATCTAAATTAGTTTGGGTTCATGTTTCCTCATTTGACTGGGAACATTTTTGGGGATTTCTCAGTCGGTATTGTGTAACAAATAAAACCAAAGAAGTGTCATTTAACATTGTTGACAGGATATATCTTGAGAAAGACACATTAGATATGAGATGTCTCAATTTATAAGTGATGCTCTTTCATTTTAAGTTAATTTTTGTTTCTTGTTTCTGGTGTTTATGTGTTTTGGTAAAGCACCTAAAAGCTGGTTTGCCAACCGCCAATAAAAACATAATAATAAGAAGAAGCAGCAGAGTGTGAACGGGACTTTTATTTTGTTGTGGTTGTGTGACGTCATAAGGCCGCGCCGCGCCCTTCCATCTGTTGTGATTCGGCTGAAGAAAGGTTTGTGTTTAAAGTGTTTAAAGCGAAACAGAATGAGTTATATATTATTAAATGTAACACTGCATTGCTTTATCTAACATTTATCAGCGTTGTGTGAGTAAAGTAACATAATAAACTCATGAGTAACAGAAGGAGCGTCTCATTTTACTCTTTAACGTGAATCAGTTCAAACCACTGTCTCTCTATATAGATCAGTGGTTCAAACATGAGTTCAGTCTCTGGCGAGTGACGAGAGAACCGGAGCTTCAGACTCTCCGAGTCAATTGAACCGATTGATTCACAACAAATGATTAATTGACTCGAAGTGCTATATTTCGATTTCTACAAATCATTAAATAAATAAGCGGACTAATATATTAAGGGTCTGTATAATTTTAATTATTATATTAATCTGTAGCGTCAGTTTTGAGTGTTTTTGTCTAATCAGATCATTTAGGTCCATTAACTATCGCTCTGACTGATTAATAGAGATATCATTTGGCAGAAATAGAATTAATGAAATTACAATATTCTTTAACAGAAATATGACACTTTAAGACATAGTTCAGTAATACTCAAAAGCTAACCATCAGAATTCAACAACCAACTGTTCTAATATATTGACTCAAACCAATGTCTAAAAAGTTTTTCTTTGGTGTGATACGAGTATTATTTCAAATTAAAAAAGGAGTGAGGAGAGAAGTTGTGTTTAAAAACCAAACACTGCGTCAAAAGGAATAGCCTGTGAAAATTAGATAATCGAAAATGTGTTTTGCTAATATCAAAACGGCATCTAAAAAAAAATGGATACCACCAAGTTGTTTAAATAAATGGTTAGGGAAAATATTCAACAGAGCCATTATATTTAATAAAAAAATTAAGTCTCCAAACATTTGTTTTTTTAGATCAACTTGATTGAATTAATGATAAATGCAGTAATCAATCGATTAGATCTCTTTTTGTTTAAATCTCTTCTCCTCCATCTAAATTAGTTTGGGTTCATGTTTCCTCATTTGACTGGGAACATTTTTGGGGATTTCTCAGTCGGTATTGTGTAACAAATAAAACCAAAGAAGTGTCATTTAACATTGTTGACAGGATATATCTTGAGAAAGACACATTAGATATGAGATGTCTCAATTTATAAGTGATGCTCTTTCATTTTAAGTTAATTTTTGTTTCTTGTTTCTTTCTGTTAATTATTCTCATCTTAAACAGGACAAACACAGAAACTCCTGGTGAAGCGACTGAGATCCACGCGACACAATATTATAAAGATGACGTTTATTAAAGAGGAGAGTGAAGACGTGAAGATTGAAGAAACATTGGGAGTGAAACAAGAAGAAACCGAGGAACACACAGGTTGGTTTCATTCTCAAAGCTGAACTCAGTCATTTGAAGATATTTTTGAAGAATGTCTTATCTCAGTGGCCAGTGAACACCAAACCCCACACAAAAAAGGATTTTTGGACTGTGATTTTTACCCTTGGATTTCAAAAAGGTTTGAAGTTAGGACACCAGTGGGGTTGTCCTAAAGTTAAGACAGCTTTTAGGATTTTTTTGTTGAGTTAGGATGCTTCTGTAATACCCGTTTCCTATCCATAGTTAAGATAAGATTAAGCTCTTAAGAAAGGTCATTCTGTAATAGCCTTTGTCCTAAATGTGGTCCTAACTGAAATTTCCATGGTTACCAAACAGATAAGATAGGATTCTAGTGATACATGAGTTTCTAAGACATATATTGAATCAGTGAGAGCAATACTTTCTTTGAAAACCTATTGTATCTATTTTGGTACGTGTATTCTGCCATCTTGTGGAATTTCACTGTACTGCAGGCAGTAGAGGGGTGATTTTTGAGCTTTTCAAAATGGCGACTGCGATTGGATCAAGACAGACGCTTTCGGCAGGAAAATAAAGGCTAATTTCAAGTTGTTAAGGTAAAAAATAATATTGGATTGCGCCTGATATAATTAATTTAACACTTTCTGAATTTAAATAATGCATAATTACTTAATAATTGAATCGTTAAATTACAAGTAAATCGTGTTGGAAATTGTGTATCAAATTTGATACTGCAGGTATTAATGGTGCTACCACAATGCAAACACACACAATATTGGGATGATTCAATTAATGGTAACAATGACTGAAATGCCATATTAAAATATATATTGTGTTAAAAATGCACATATTAAATTTAAAACTGCAGGAATAAGGTTCTTTATCCCTGAATAGTAATAGATTTTTTGTATATAAGGTCTACACTGTTGTAAGCAAAACGTTTCCCAAAAGCCTGATGTATCAAATGTGATACAAAAAAATATATCATAAACAAATTTTTTTTTTTTTTGATTTTGATTCAAGGCTTAATAAACATCTAATTTCCAAATATATATAATTTTCTGCCATTTTTTTAATGTGTCAGGCTTTAAAGGGTTAAGATGTTTCTGTAATACAGCCCCCACGCATTTAAATACCCACAGCCCATCCAGCTGTTCAATTAAATTCAGTGCCTCAAGAAAGCCAGGCTGGCCGAGTAACTTGCATGCCATGGCTGAACCGCCTCAAAAAAAAAAGGTTCAGAAACGAAAATCATCAGTGTTGTGCAAGCTACTCTGAAACTGTAGCTTTACAAGCAATTTGTTGTTACATTCAAGCTACCCTTTTGAAAAAAGTATTTAACTACACTACAAGTTACTATCAAAAGTAGCTAGCTACATTGTAACTACTTTTCTTTTTTTTACAATGGCACTGTTACAAATAACTGAATAATTGTTAATGGAGAATGTTATAATATTTGGAGTTTCAAGCAGCATAATGCAATGTAATTATGATTTCAAAGTGTATGTGGTGAATTCAGGTTGATTAAGACACTTTTCCCCCAGTCATTTCAATGGCAAAAACTGTCAGCATCATTTGATTTTGTAAACTATCCGATACACACAATACTCAAAAATAGCCTATATCTCAAACTGGTTGTCAAAGTGCAAAATGGCTACATGTTTAACATCAGTGCAAGAACAAAATGTATGCGACTTAAATTAAATACTCAGGAATCAGGTTAAACTCATAGCACATGCAGTGATGAAGCACAGCATTTTGAACAGAAACGCTCTGAGACGCCAGTCAACGTTCGCTCAAATCCCGCTCAGATATGAAATTTATCTGTACTGTAGCCTACTATACTTGTAGCCATTAAACAATGTTTTTGTTTCATATTTGTTTAAATATTATAATGTTATTTTTATTATTATCTGATTATGAAAAGTGCAAAGATGCAAGTGGGTCAGAAATGATTTTGACATCTTCATTAAGTTTTGTTTTGTAGAATGCCTTTCTTTAAAGTCAATTTAGTTTTGTATAAATTGTATTTTAATTTTAACCCCTACGAGTCTGAGCTGTTTTGGGGCCCTTTAGAAGTTTTGACATGCTCTGACATTTGTGCTTTTTTCAGTTGCTTATAAACACATTAATGGCAAAAGTGTAATTACACTGTATTCAGCACAAACTGGACTACCATAATATGTGAGCAACATGTATGTGCATGCTTCTATTTTTGAGAGAATAATGTTTATGCATGGTTTTTGAGAATTGTTTTAAAATGAAGGCCTCAAAACACACAATAGATATGTGTCAACAAGAGTTTTGACTAATGGGTGTTGTTGCCTAGAGTTTTTGCTTCAAACTAAGAATCATTGAGCCTATTCATTCACATAAAACAATACACTGATTTAAAATTTGTAAGACACTTTTTTTCTTAATTTACTAGATAAGTAAAATTTTCTGGGGGAAAAAAATCAAAATGAAGTGAGTTTTTGCTTAAAACAATCTAAATTATCTGCCACCACAATTTATGATTTATTAAACCAATTTATTAAAACGCAACAATTAGATTAAAACCATGTTTTTACTCCAAACTTACTTTATATCACAAGTCAAATGTTTTAAATAACCTTCTGTGATCTCATTTGGCTTCGGATCAAAAAATCAGACAGAAAATATATAATTTTACAATATTACAATTTACAATTATAAAAGCAATGTCGAATAGCATTGCATTATAAAATGTAATCTATTATGAATACACCCAACATGGTATAATGAACACAGATAAACCATATATTGTTGCGATTGTGTGTTTATTGTCTTTAAACGTGTCTATCTGCATGTTATAGAGATCTCAGGAAGCTTTGTTTATGTCAGGGATTATGTCACATGGTATATGTTACGTCTCCCTATTAAAAAGAAATAAATGTCTAGGCGTAACAGGGTCAGTAGCGTGTTAAATAAAAAAATAACCAAATGGGTTCAGTTACTGATAAATTACGTGATAGCATGAATCAGGCAGAAACAGATTTGAACACAAGTCTTTTAGTAATTCAAAATCATAAGTGAACACCCGATTGATTTACAAAGTAATAATGATCAAGGAAAGGAATATTTACAAAATATATACACACATATAGTGAAACAAAAACACGGAACACATAAGCAAGGGACAATGAGCGGTGCTAAAGCAAAAAAAAAAAAAATCAACAAAACAAAACATCCACTAACTTATTTAAAGTTATCAACTAACTAAGAAATAAAGACAAAAGTAAACACTACACAACTAAGCTACACTAACTAACAAACATAAATACATGGAGTAGCATCCGCTCCTTACCTGGTGTGTATAGACAATTACAGAACCTAACGTGTTGTATTATGTAAGTCACGTGACATGCTTCTATCCCATCGCTCTGAGTCCGAGAAAATAGCAATAAAGTTTCAAACAGATCAGCGGTACAAACTTAAGGTTATGATCAGAAAAATAATCTTTCAAAACAAAGTATAACCAATCAAACATCAATCGGGGAGGCTAGAAACAAACAACAAGAAAACAAAACAATCAAGAGAAAACCACGCCCCCCCTCCTCTGGTCACTTCCGGGTCTTTATACAGGGAAGGCGAGCTCCAATTGGCTCTTTGGGAGGGATGTCACTCAGGAACAAATGATGATTGATGTTCAAAACAACCAATCATGAACCTAAGAATGAAGGATAGCTGAGAATAGAGAAAGAAAAAGAGAAAACAAACAACCAACATACGTTGCGGACGTAACAGTATATTTATCTTTTTCGTCTATGTCATATATGGACTACATATATACTAGACCTCCGGCCGCCAGTATGAACTGAAAACACAACAGAGTATCCAGAGCTCATAATGATTACATCTGCGCATTTTGGGTAAAGATTGAATAAATAATACTTCTCTGTATAGAAATTTGACACAGACATATGAGAATCTATCAATATTTCTCCTCATCTGCACACTTTTGAGCTAAAAGCCCTGAGGGATGTTGTTTTGTCGCGAGTCTTCATGACGAGCATAGAGGAGTTTTTTATGAATGAGAGCAGCTGATGCTCATATTACAATCAAAAGGTACCAACGCCAGTTTTCATATTCATAACTCCTGGCATATATTATCAAATTACTGTCACTATAAGACTTTGAGAATAAAACAGAGGTCAAAAATGGAAGCTTTTTAATGATGTACAGTTTATCAAGTAATTACTTGTATCTGACAGTAGTTTAGAGCTAATTTAAACAAAGAAAGCTTCAGTGCCTCCTCGCACAGGTTTTTGCTTTTAATATTCACAGATGCTAACAGAATAAACTTAGCCTACTTTAAACTCAGCGACGGAATCCGTTGCTCTCAGAAATGAACAGCTTTTCATGAGGTTATTCCAGGATTTTTCCTCAACGTGTCTCAAAACGATGTAGCTGAAGTGTAGTGCTGCACTTTATTTGAGTTGAGTTGAGTTATTTTAGTTGATATGTGGGTGTCGACTTTGGATCGCCTCAGTATTTGAATCTCAATAGAATGCGCGCTCCGTGGGTGTGGTCGCATTAGCGTATAATGAGACACTCAGGAACGACTGACATCTCTCTGTTTTCAAACAGATTACATAAACAGAATATTTGTTTTCGATTTGGTTTACATTATTTAAAACCTGACATTTCAATGTTTCTTTAGACATATATCTCATGTTTGTGTGATAAGTCTTCACTAAGCTACAGGTAGTTTTCTGAAGACCTGAATGAACGTCTTTGACAGGGAGGCTGCAGATCGCGCATCATGTTTGTTTTCTTTATTTAGCAAAAAGCTCAACATTTTGTTTTTATTGTGACTGTACACAAAAAAAACCCCAACTGATTATAATTATGTATAACACTTGCCTGAATGATAAAAAAACGACAGTTATTTGAGTCTCTTTGGCACTGATAAGGAAAAAAGCAAGTAACCCCCGACTCGAGGGGGTTAATCAATGTTTCATCAGCCAATTGCCTGGATTCAATAAATAAGAAGCAAATAAGCTATATTAGACATGGAGGCGCCGGAGCGATCTTGCATTGCACATGAACTGGAGTTTTTTTTTTTTTTAATACTATACATTTGAAATTTTAAATAAAGCAAACCCCCCACAAAAACATAACCTGACTTGTCTCGGTCCACCGCATCTTCCCTCGCCCAGCGATTGAAGTGTGTCAGAAATAGAACACTTAGTTTACCTTTTGGAAATTTGTTGTGTTGCGTCGCGTCTCGCCACAATGTAGAAAGCATTGGGTTGATGGTTGTACTCATAAAATGTATTCAAGGTTGGCAGATCTGGGTTAGTTTGCTTAACGGTGCGTTCACACCGGACGCAATTGACGCGAGTGATTTACATGTTAAGTCAATGCAGAGACACGAAATGGCATTCTGACAACAATGAGGAGAAAATCTGTATATTAATATCTGTATATTACAATAATACAATACATAAACAATAATACAAAAGTATAAGTAAAAGGTATAATAAGCTATACATGAAATAAAGCAAACAATTCAGTCAAACATTCAAAGTCAGTGCTAGTCGGCTACAACGGTAACGTAAAGTTAAATAGCCTAAAAATAGAAAAAGTAATGAAATTTCACTTTGCCCTCAGCCTAAACGATTTGCCAGGTAACAAATTATAGATCCATGAGACCAAAGATCGCCCTTTAAAAGACGAATTATAGCTGGAGACGCCACAGAGACATCAGAGCCGGCGGCAGACGTCAGAAGGACTGGCCGAGGAAAGGCTGCTCTCGCCGGCATTGACAAGCACTGAGCTCCGCTGATCCGCTGGAGCGCACAACTCCGAAAACACCAGATAAAATTTACAAATAGGCACTCTTTATATAAATAAATCACAGATTTGAGCTTTAAACAACTACATTATCGACTGAAAAAGTCTTAAAACTAAGTTTTGTCACACATTAACAATAGATTTGAACAAAAAAAGACGTGTAAACACAGCCCATGTCAGCCATTTCTCAACGAGACAAGGCGGCTGGCAGAAGCCCCTCCCATGATGCGAATTCGCGTCTGTTGTGCAGTGAATGTCACACGCGAATGAAGCGTGTAAACTCAAAATGTATAGTGCGATTTATCCGAGTCAATCGCGTCCGGTGTGAACGCCACATAAGAGGTATTCAAATCAAATCAAATCAAATCACTTTATTGTCACACAGCTATATACACAAGTGCAACAGCAGGTGAAATTCTTGGTGCAGTTCCGAGCAACATAGCAGTCACGACATGACATGTACAACATTTAAGCAACAACAGATTACACATCTGATGCGCACACAATTACTCACAGCACAGTAAACTCTACAATAAACAATAAATAATTTACACAATGTGAGTGTAGTTCTCACAGCTTTAGCCAATATACACATACTTACAATATACATATACTTTAAACAATATACACTAAACATACATTAAACAGTATACATTAAGCTATAATAATAATATACAATGTACAGTATACATTATTATTCACAGTAGAGATCCAATTATGTACAATAGGTGCTATATGATAAATGATAAATAATAAATGATACATAAATGTGTATATAATGTGTGTGTATCTACAGTGGGTTGTGCGGAGTGATATTCTGTCCAGTGTGTGTTATGATCCTGATGGATCAGGAGTTAAGTAGTCTGATTGCTTGTGGGAAGAAGCTGTTCTGAAGTCGGCTGGTGCGTGTTCTGATGCTGCGGTACCGTCTGCCTGATGGCAGCAGTGAGAGCAGCCCATGGTTCGGGTGGCTAGAGTCTCTGATGATCCTCTGAGCTCTCTTCACACACCGCCTGGCGTAAATGTCCTGGAGGGAGGGAAGCTCACCTCCGATGATGCAGCTGGCCGTGCGCACTACCCTTTGCAGGGCCTTGCGGCTGCGGGCGGTACTGTTGCCGTACCAGGTGGTGATGCAGCCAGTCAGCAGGCTCTCGATGGTGCTGCTGTAGAAGCGTGTGAGGATGTGGCGGTTCATTCCAAACCTCCTCAGCCGTCGCAGGAAGAAAAGGCGCTGATGAGCCTTCTTCACAACGGCCTCGGAGTGGACGGACCATGAGAGTTCCTCTGTGATGTGGACACCGAGGAACTTGAAGCTGCTGACTCTCTCCACCGGTGCTCCATCGATGGTGATGGGGCGGTGTTCACTCTCATTCCTCCTGAAGTCGACCACCAGCTCCTTGGTCTTGCTGACGTTGAGGGAGAGGTTGTGCTCCTGACACCACCGTGTCAGAGTGTGCACCTCCTCTCTGTAGGCCGTTTCATCATTGTCGGTGATAAGACCTACCACCGTCGTATCGTCAGCAAACTTGATGATGGTGTTGGAGCTGTGGGTTGCCACACAGTCATGTGTGTACAGGGAGTACAGGAGTGGGCTGAGAACACAACCCTGAGGGGCTCCAGTGTTGAGAGTCAGTGATGAGGAGATGTTACTGCCCATTCTGACCACCTGGCGTCTGTTTGACAGGAAGTCCAGGATCCAGCTGCATAACAGGCTGTTTAAGCCTAGAGCCCGGAGTTTAATGTCAAGTATGGAGGGCACAATGGTGTTGAATGCTGAGCTGTAGTCCACAAACAGCATTCTCACATACGTGTTCCTCTTTTCCAGGTGGGAGAGAGCAGTGTGTATAGTGGATGAAATGGCATCGTCAGTGGAGCGGTTTGTGCGGTATGCAAACTGCAGTGGGTCCAGTGAGGGGGGGAGAACAGAGCAGATGTGGTTTCTGACTATTCTTTCAAAGCATTTGCTGATGATGGGGGTCAGAGCAACAGGACGCCAGTCGTTTAAGCAGGTGGTTTTTGACTGCTTAGGTACAGGCACAATGGTGGACGTTTTGAAGTGTCATTCAGATGCATGTTGTATAATTAATATAGTTATATTAATACTGGGGATGCACTGAATCCAGGATTCGGGTTTGGATTCGGACGAATATTGGGCTTTTTGATGGGGTTCGGTTTCTGCCAAGCCTTAGAATTTTTTTTTCCTCTGAATCGAACCCTATGCTTGTACTATGATCATAAGGACGCTGCAGTTGATTACAGGAAGGTGTTTACTAGGTGGACCATTCCAATGCAGTAGGGAGTATGCTATGAGAAAGTGAAAATGGAACTCGTTAACAGAAAACGTGTTGTTTGGCAGTACTTTCAGTCAAAAGAAGGCGATTCAAGTCGAGCTACATGTTCAATTTGCAATGCTGATTTGTCTCGTGGTGGCAAGGACCCTAAACATTAGCCGCTGTTAAAACATTTGCGTATGAAATATCCAAAAGAATATGAGTTGTACTTGAAGGAATCTACAGACGGAAGGACAGTCATCCTGACATAATGTTGCCTATTCTTAATCAAAATTTAAATGAAAAATACACTGCTGTAGGGATGCTCATTCGGTTAATTTTCCCAACCGACAACCGCTGCTCATTATCCGATTATTAACAGTTAACGGATAAGATTTTAGTATTGAATTGGAATTAAATAAAACTACGATTGACAAGTTAAAAAGACAGGGTTTTTTCACAGGTTTATTTTACCATGCAAACAGCAGCATACAGATCAGATAAAATATAAATAAAAAACATAAAATAAATAGGCCTACACTTAATATTTTTCACTTAAATAATGACCAAATTAAGATGACAAAACGAAAATAATGCTTTGAAGAACCGGAATTTTTTTTTGTCAAATAAAAATAGCAGGCCTACCTCAATCCACACATTGTATGTTTTTTTTTTTTTATGTAACATGTCTAAGTGATGTGGGTTAGTCTGGAGCGCAGCCTGTTGACAGTTAAAACACCCTCGGCAGAAAACACCCTCTCAACTTTGTTTATGTTTTCGTCTGTATCCACAGGGCGAGCCTCCACTGACTGAGTGCGCACCTTTTGTGTTTTTCTGTGAAACGAAAGAGGGCGACTCGGGGTAATTGTTCTATAAACCATCAGGAAACAGTGGCGAGAAGAACATACGTGACAATGTTTACTTTAGTAAATTTGAGCAAAACCACACTACAAAAAGCTTTAAACAAGGCTTCAGATGGCACAGATGTCCCGGGAATACAGAGATAACACCTTGCTACAGTGGACAGCACCTTTAATTTACTTTCCACCAGTCAGGAGCCTGTACTACTACTGTATCTTAATACCGTGTAGCATATTTTGCAAGTAACTTCATCGCCCTTTCTGTCGAAATGGTCCCACACATTAGGCTTCTTCTTTCCCATTGCTTCAGTTTGTGAAATATGTCTGGTTAGACATGTGGTTGCACGTGTCAACGTGCTCCGTGAGAGAACAAATAATGTTACAGCATATTTTCTTTAACCATGCAACAAACAAACAAACAAAAAGCGTTAAAAAATCTTTAAACCGTTTAACTGATAGTATTAATCAGTCAAAGTTCTTACTTTCGGTTAACGGTTAAACGGTCAATATGAGCATCCCTGCACTGCTGTGGACGTTGTTTACTTCATTAATGTGTTTACAGTGATAATGGACCGAGGATGGGAGTAGGATTCGGTATTCGGTTTCGGATTCGGTATTCGGCCGAACCCCAAAAATCTGGATTCGGTGCATCCCTAATTAATACAAATAAATTATACAGTATTATATATTCATTCAAAATTTATTTTAATTTTAATTTTATTTTATTGTCATCTCACACATGGATCTGCATTCAATTAATTAGCATCAAACAAACAATATAATCCTTATTCAGTGAATAAAGATTACTTATTAAATGAAAAGGTTGAAAAAATGATTGTACAACCAAATAGGTGGCGATGTCATGTGCACTAAGTAGGTTATGTAAATCACCATTAAACAAAAGAAGAAGGAAGTAGAATGGCGTGCTTTTTCTTAGCGACTGTTTCCATGGTGAATCATTGATTCTTTATCGAGAAGATGTGTGGCGCTGCAGGCATCGGAGCAAATTTCTTTTTCAGTCTTTTCTTAGGGGTAAAAAGAAGGTGCTCCTCAGCTATTTCGAAGGACATTGTTATGGATAGGATATCAATGTCCCCCAAATAAACTCCTGGGCCTTCTGCACTCTGTCCCCGTTTTCCCCCCAAGTGCGACACCCTTGTATGTTGTATGTTGGTTTTGATCATTTACATGTCTAAATGTTTTGTTGTCTGTTGCTTTTTGCCATTTAATTGGTGTTGATTTCCATTTCTATTTTCACCTTAGACCTGATGGTGCTGAAAGAGGAGAGTGAAGTACTGAATGAAATTGAAGAGAAAGATCAATATAAGAATCATGATTTCATAAATGGAGAAAAAACTTTTAGTTGCTCACAGACTGGAAAGACATTGTCACGAAAAAGGGCTAAAAGTAAGGGAACTAGAAGTAATTTCATCTGCCAACAGTGTGGAAACAGATTCACTCTAAAAAAAGACCTTAACAGGCACATGAGAATTCACAGTGGAGGGAAGCCTTACACGTGCACCCAGTGTGGAAAGAGTTTCACTAAAAAACAACACTTTGTAGAACACACAAGGATTCACACAAGAGAGAAGCCATTCACCTGCCAACAGTGTGGAAAAAGTTTCAACCGAAAAGGAAACCTTAACAGGCACATGAGAGTTCACAATGGAGAGAAGCCTTACACTTGCCAACAGTGTGGAAAGAGTTTCGAACAACATGAAAACCTTAAAGTCCACATGAGAATTCACTCTGGAGAGAAACCTTTTACATGCCAACAGTATGGAAAGACTATTGCTGAAAAAGGAAGCCTTAACCGGCACATGAGAATTCACACGGGAGAGAAACCCTACACATGCCCTCACTGTGGAAAGAGTTTCACTACGAAACATCACTTTGTAGACCACATAAGGATTCACACTGGGGAGAAGCCGTTCACCTGCCAACAGTGTGGAAAAAGTTTCAACCGAAAAGGAAACCTTAACAGGCACATGAGAATTCACACTGGAGAGAAGCCTTACACCTGCCAACAGTGTGGAAAGAGTTTCAACCGAAAAGGAAGCTTTAACATGCACATGAGAGGTCACACTGGAGAGAAGCCTTATGTGTGCCCTCAGTGTGGAAAGAGTTTCAATCAACATGGACATCTTAAAGTCCACAAAAGAATTCACACTGGAGAGAAGCCATACACCTGCCAACAGTGTGGAAAGAGTTTCGATCAACATGAAACCTTTAAAGTCCACATGAGACTTCACTCTGGGGAGCAACCCTACACATGCCCTCAGTGTGGAAAGAGTTTCATTAAAAAACATCACTTTTTAGACCACATAAGGGTTCACACTGGAGAGAAGCCGTTCACCTGCCCACAATGTGGACAAAGTTTCAACCGAAAAGGAAACCTTAACAGGCACATGAGAGTTCACATTGGAGAGAAGCCGTTTACATGTGGTAGGAAAAGTATCACGTATAAAGTAGCCCTGAAGTACCACATGAGTATTCATGTATGAGAGAACTGGTTTTATATGTCGTCATTGTGGAATGAATTTCACAGACAGGAAAAGCCTCATGTTTGAGAGACTGTATAACGTGCTGATTATTTTTATGGTACTAAATGTCCAGTGACTCTGAGAGGAGTAAAGCCAGAGTCAAAAATCTGATTTCAGTGTATTGGTTATTAATAGCAGTCCAACTTCACTAACCAGATCAGTCACTGGTTTTGGTAGAAATTATATGTCTACATGGCAAATATTTTATTAGTAGGTTTAGTAGAGTAATAGACAACCAACAGACCCAGCAGTCATGACATGCATGCTGCTGATTTTGTGTAATTGAATCATTCATTGAAAAGGGCGTGTTCAAAAAACTAGCAGTGTGGAGTTCAATTAGAGGTTATTCTGTGAAGAAACTGATGTCAAGCACAAGTGGCCCTTATTTAAGGACAAAGGCAGCAAATGTTGTCCTGTACATTTCTCTCTGAAAATCTAAGTAAAATGGGTCGTTCCAGACATTCTTCAGAAGAACAGCCTTTGATTAAAAAGTTGATTAGAGAGGGGAAAACATAAAGAAATGCAGAAAATGATAGGCTGCTCAGCTAAAATGATATCAAATGCTTTAAAATGGCAACCAAAACCAGAAAGACGACTGATTTGGACTGATGAAAGCAAGATTGTTGTTTTTAGGTCTAGGGGCCGCAGACAGTTTGTCAGACGACTCCCAAATACTGAATTCAAGTCACAAGTACAAAGTGAAGACAGTGAAGCATGGTGGCGCAAGCATCATGATATGGGGATGTTTCTCATACTAAGGGGTTGGGCCTATTTATCGCATTCCAGGGATCATGGATCAGTATGAGTACATCAGAATACTTTAAGAGGTCATGTTGTCTTATGCCGAAAAGGAAATGCCCTTGAAATGGGTGTTTCAACAAGACAACGACCCTCAAACACACCAATACGCGAGCAGCATCTTGATTCCAGACCAACAAGATTAACGTTATGGAGTGGCCAGCCCATTAGAAAACTTGGTGACATCAAAAATACTGTTTTTGAGGCAAAACCAAGAAATGCAGAGGAATTGTGGTATGTAGTGCAATCGTCCTGGCCTGGAATACCTGTTCACAGACGCCAGAAGTTGGTCAACTCCATGCAACACAGATGTGAAGCAGTTCCCAGAAACCGTGGTTATACGACTAAATATTAGTTCAGTGATTGACAAGAAAGCTAAATCCTTAAGCATTTTTCAGTTTATACAGTAAATGCAGACACTGCTATTTTTTGAACAGCCTAATATTCCTTTTTCTTCACTTTCTGTAAAGTAATAACAAATGTGATACATTTTTCTTCATGTTTTTATTTAGAATAGAATGTGCAGTGCCCCCAATGCATTTGCGTGTATTGAAATAAAGTTATTATAAAGATTTTGAGCTTTACTCACTTTTTAAAATTAGTTTTCCCCTCTCTAATCAACTTTTTAAAGACTCATTTTACAAGAAAATTATATATGCAAGGGTATGAAAATAGCATGAGAAGGGGAAAATAGGTTTACAATGAAGAAATAGAAATAAACAAGAAAATATACTATTTACACATGTATACATTTCAAACGTGTAACAAATTGGGAAGTGGAGGAGAATTGGAGAAGGGACATGAGAGGTAAGATGAATGATCACAGATACACAAGAGTACAGTTACAAAAACCAGAAACATACTAAGCTAATCTCACACGGACTACACTGTAGTCCCTAGAAAACAAAGAGAAAGGCTATAACTCGACAACAGAAGGCCTCGCGAGTGACGTCTTGACTCCACGGTGCAGCAAACACAATGGAGACCAGGTCAGTGACATCACGGGAAACACCGGGTCAGGTAAGTGCTGTGACACTATGAAAGTGAAAATAAAAAGTAGGGAAAGCACTCAGAGAAAGAAAAGAACAAATATTAAATGGTTAGTTCACCCAAAAAAAGTCATTAATTACAGAGACAGTTGTAGAGACATGAGTGACATGAGTTGTAGAGTGCAGCGCTTGCAGGTTCTACGTCAGAACGGCAAATCTCAATTTGGCCAATGCACTTCACGTGAGCAACACACCGCATGTGTGTGATACTGAGGCAGGCCAATATTCAGCCGGCGTTCTGATGTAGAACCCGGAAGCACTGCTCTGTCTCTACAACATAAACAGAGAGTAGGAGACTGATGGGTAAGAGAAGAAATGTAATTTGTTTTGTTTTTGCACACAAAAACTATTCTTGTCGCTTCATAACATTAAGGTTGAACCACTGTAGTCACGTTGACTTTTCAGTTATCTGTGTTTTTACTACTTCTCTGGATCTTGAATGTGGTAATTATGTTGTTTTCTTTTGGAGATCAGAAACCTCTCAGATTTCATCAAATATATCTTAGGGTGTACTCACACTAGGCCACAGCACGTTTGACCCCCAAAGCCCGGTTCGTTTGACAAGTATGATCGCTCCGTTATGTACCTGGGCGAGAGAGGTGGGCCAGAGCGTGGTTCGCATGCAGTGTGAGTACTGCAAGAGCATGGAACAGCTGCTACTTTTGTGTGCGCTACTGTTATCATTATGACAGCAAACACCTTTATTACTACTTTAATAGTACACTTATCAATTAATGTAATTAATTTGCGTGTATTTGAATTTATATCGGGTCTGATTCTCACCTTATTGATGAACAGGAATTGTAGTTTGCGATTAAAGCTGCAAATTCCTCCATTAACGTCAGCTGCCTTTGTAATAATCCTCTGATACGTGCTATTGAAAATCACTGCGCGGCATTATAAATAGCCTATATTTGGCAGTATCTCGAAATTGCATTTCTTCCCATTTTCTTCCATTCAAAAAGTTGCATCGAATATGACGTAAGCGTGCTCCGTCCTGAAACGTGTCAGTGAGGGCCAACAGGGGAGTGGGGAGGGGGGACAATTGTGTTCAGGCTCAGTTCAAGGTAATCGTGCCTAGTGTGAGTACACCCTTAATTTGTGTTCTGAAGATGAATGAGTGTGGAATGACTTGAGGGTGAGTAATTAATGACATAATTTTCATTTTTGGGTGAAATAGCCCTTTAATGCATTTTGTTTGAGTTTGCGGTGCACAAACGTCCTCATTTCCACTACATGGCGTTGTGTCAGCTGGCTTGGACTGATGCCTCTCATCAGGGCAAGAGCATTCTGGACAGATAAATGAAAAATATTTAATCCCAAATAAAACATGTCCATTTATGTATTCAAAAGAAAATGCTGCATAAAGAAACAAGTTGTGGCTATGAAGCTGTGTAATGCCTTACCAGTAGTACAATAGCCCCACAACTGTTGGTTCAATTATTTACAAGGTTAAAATTAAAGGTCCCATGGCTCGGATTTCTCTAATTATTTTAATATAATTATATTTTTACAATATATATATCAGGGGTGTCCAAAGTCGGTCCTGGAGGGCCACTGTCCTGCAGAGTTTAGCTCTTACTTGCCTCAACACCTGTCTGGAAGTTTCTAGTATGCCTAATAAGACCTTGATTAGCTTGTTCAGGTGTGTTTAATTGGGGTTGGAGCTAAACTTTGCAGGACAGTGGCCCTCCAGGATCAGGATTTGACACCCCTGATATATATACACTCACCTAAAGGATTATTAGGAACACCATATTAATACTGTGTTTGACCCCCTTTCGCCTTCAGAACTGCCTTAATTCTACGTGGCATTGATTCAACAAGGTGCTGAAAGCATTCTTTAGAAATGTTGGCCCATATTGATCTTGCAGTAGATGGAGATTTGTGGGATGCACATCCAGGGCACGAAGCTCCCGTTCCACCACATCCCAAAGATGCTTTATTGGGTTGAGATCTGGTGACTTTGGGGGCCATTTTAGTACAGTGAACTCATTGTCATGTTCAAGAAACCAATTTGAAATGATTTGAGCTTTGTGACATGGTGCATTATCCTGCTGGAAGTAGCCATCAGAGGATGGGTACATGGTGGTCATAAAGGGATGGACATGGTCAGAAACAATGCTCAGGTAGGCCGTGGCATTTAAACGATGCCCAATTGGCACTAAGGGGCCTAAAGTGTGTTAAGAAAACATCCCCCACACCATTACACCACCTCCAGCCTGCACAGGCATGATGGATCCATGTTCTAATTCTGTTTACGCCAAATTCTGACTCTACCATCTGAATGTCTCAACAGAAATCAAGACTCATCAGACCAGGCAACATTTTTCCAGTCTTCAACTGTCCAATTTTGGTGAGCTTGTGCAAATTGTAGCCGCATACTGGATGTTTTTCCCTTTTAAAAATCCCAATAACTGAGCAGATTGTGAAATACTCATACCTACCAACATCCATGCCACGCTTAGTTACTATTTAAAAGAACTCATTTTATGCGCGATGTCGGTCAGTTCCTGTATGTGCATATACCAGGGATGCACCGAATCCAGATTTTTGGGGTTCGGACGAATACCGAATCCACTGGTTAAGATTCGGCCGAATCCGAAACCGAATACCGAATCCTTCTCCCATCCTCAGTCCATTATCACAGTAAACAACGTCCACAGCAGTGTAGGGATGCTATTGACCATTTAACCGTTAACCAAAAGTAAGAACTTTGACAGATTAATACTACCAGTTAAACGGTTTAAAAGTTTTTAACGCTTTTTTGTTTGTTTGTTTTTTTGATGCATGGTTAAGAAAAATATGCTGTATAGCGTTATTTGTTCACTCACAGAGCGCGTCGAAAGGTGCAACCACAAACCAGTTATATCTCGCAAAATGAAGCAATGGAAAAGCTTATTGTGTGGGACCATTTAGACAGAAAAATACAGCAATAGTACAAGCTCCTGACTGGTGGAAAGCAAATGAACGGCGCTTCCCGAGGCTGGCCACTCTAGCGAGGAGTTCTCTCTGTATTCCCGGGACATCACCCAGATAGCAAACTGACTCCTGCAGGTCCATCTGAATCCTTGTTTAAGGCTTTTAATACTGTGGTTTTGGTCAAATTTACTAAAGTAAACATTGTCGCGTATGTTCTTCTTGCCGTTGTTTCCTGATGGTTTATAGAAAAATTACCCAAAGTCATCCTCTGTCGTTTCAAAGAACAACACAGCGAAGAGCGCAGGGGGCAGAAGGATTGAGGGTGTTTTCTGCCACGGGTTTAACTGTCAACAGGCTGCGCTCCAGACTAACCCACATCACTTAGACATGTTACTTAAAAAAACAAACAAACAAACAAAAAACATACAAGGTGTGGATTGAGGTAGCCCAGGCCTTCTATTTTTATTTGAAAAAAAAAACCCCGATTCCGCTTCTTCAAAGCTTACAGATTCAGTGTATTTTCGTTTTGTCATCTTAATTTGGTAATTATTTAAGTGAAAAATATTTAGTGTAGGCCTATGTATTTTATTCTTTTAATTTATATTTTATCTGATCTACAGTGAGGAAAATAAGTATGTGAACACCCTGCTATTTTGCAAGTTCTCCCACTTAGAAATCATGGAGGGGTCTGAAATTGTCATCGTAGGTGCATGTCCACTGTGAGAGACATAATAAATAAAAAAAAATCCAGAAATCACAATGTATGATTTTTTTTACTATTTATTTGTATGATACAGCTGCAAATAAGTATTTGAACACCTGAGAAAATCAATGTTAATATTTGGTACAGTAGCCTTTGTTTGCAATTACAGAGGTCAAACGTTTCCTGTAAGTAGTTAATATACTACACCAAATGTCAAAATTTGATTGATTGACAGGTGGGCGGGGCTTCCGGTATAGGGGGGCGGGACTTCCGGTGTAGGCGGGACTTCCGGTGTAGGCGGGACATCCGGTGTAGGCGGGACTTCCTGTATAGGCGGGACTTCCTGTATAGGCGGGACTTCCTGTATAGGCGGGACTTCCTGTAAAGGCGGGACTTCCTGTATAGGCGGGACTTCCTGTAAAGGCGGGACTTCCTGTTTAATAAATCATGTGATTGACATTAGGTTTTGATGTTTTTGACAGTTGGTTTTTGACCTATTGTCATAATAAATCATATGATTGACATTAGGTTTTGATGTTTTTTGACAGTTGGTTTTTGACCTATTGTCATAATAAATCATATGATTGACAGTTGGTTTTGATGTCTTTGATGACTTTGACAGTTGGTTTTGATGTCTTTGATGACTTTGACAGTTGGTTTTGATGTCTTTGATGACTTTGACAGTTGGTTTTGATGTCTTTGATGACTTTGACAGTTGGTTTTGATGTCTTTGATGACTTTGACAGTTGGTTTTGATGGTTTATGACATTAGGTTTTTTTGTTTTGATGAATTTGACAGTTGGTTTTTTTGTTTTGAATGCGGTATAATAAATCATGTTATTGACAGAAGGTTTTATCTTTTGAAGTCGCTGTTATCAGAAAATTCCCCTCCCACCCTGCCACATCCCAGAGCAGCGTATATATATATATAAATGGGGCCAGTGTGTTCTACAGCTATCAGCAAAAAGAGAAACATGAGCTACATGAGCATGGACGGATTATCAGCTCCTGAAACCCCAGATGCGGGGTTGCGCAGCAGGACGTTCGACAGTCTGATGACCAGTCTACCTATGGCGCCGAGAAAACCTTATGGGCACGTCCGTTTGACAAGCTTTCTCCATGAACTTTCGGAATGGACTAAAGGAGAATTTATGATGAACAGCAAGCGTGTAATCGGGTACAGATTTCATAAAACAACTCAAGTTGTTATACTCTACACCACCGACAGCGCGGGCGAGTTTCACCCCGGGGAAGACGCATGTCTTGTATTTCCTAAAAAAGACTGGGCATTATTTTACAATTTTGTGTGGAAGGATCTGAAGAGCGGCGGTCAAGAACCTCTGTACGTTGGAGAGTGGGACGGGGTCACCCCGAATGTCCGGTACCGCGTGGTAGGTGACCACACTAAAAAGAACCCGGATGATTCTGTCTACATATTCTGCTGTGATGACAAGACAAAGCTCACCGAAGATCGGTCAGGGGTCGTCCTGCCTAACGAGCATAACAATCTGTATGAAATGCAATTTTTGTTCAAGTGGCAAGATCTGAGTCAGCTGGATATTATGTTTTCAATCATAAACAAGCTGTTCAAATGGTGCGAGCTGCACGACGGCTACAACAAAATTAAAGTGCAGCTGTTCCACCCTGAGAGATGTCCGCGCAGCAGTACATACGCGGGGTATTCACCCCCCATTCACTACAGACATCCGGGACCTCGACGGTCAGCCCCTCCCAGACGTCGTTTATAAACCACAGCTGAAGCGCCACAACGTCCCCGCCCCTTTACTGCATCTGACATAAAGTCAGCGGCCAAACCCTCTCAAGCAACATTTATAAACCATGGCTGAAGACGGCGCTTCAGAACCCGCTCATGTGTGCAGCTGCGGCATCTCTTTCGGCAGCATTCTCGACCCTCCTGACGACAACGCAAGCGACTATTGTCTGACTTACCCCCTTGGATCATCGGACCTTCACAAAGACTGGCAATCGCCCCTCCAAATCGACTGGGACCCGTTAATCGAATGCGACTGCGGCCACGGTCCTGCTAAAACTATCAAACGCTCCAAAGACTGGCTGGACAAATTGGGCTCGGACCTCGGATCACACAACCTGACTTACCTCCCCAGTGCTAAAGCCGGTCACGACGCTACAGACGGATGTTTCAGCGACGTCGGATTCAAAATCGTAAAAGCAGCAACCGTGGTGCTGCTGGAACATCTCATCGGTGATAAGCTGAAGGCCGACTGCGAGGGGTGTGCGATTGACCACCCCAGCCAGCTGCAACATTCCTGCCTGTTTGACCCTCCCAACTTCTACTTCGACACACACTTTGACGAGCTGTCAGGCAAGCTGTTTAAGCCCTTTTTCCATTCCATCATCGGCATTCTCCTAAACCGCTGCGGGCTAAAATCTCACCCCCAGCGTATTCAAGGGACAGTCGGGGGTATTCTGCACGAATTAAAAGACGAACCATTCATCATTGCCAAGCTAGAAGAAATCAGGTTGAAACTTCTGGACAAACCCTGCAAGGAAATAGTCTACGACGTCGTTGATCTCTGGCAAGGTCTCTCAATTGTGAATGGAGAGTGACCAACCCCCCTCCGCGATGGGTGTAGTCTGTAGTCTAAGGAGCTGTTTGGAACTCGTGTTTAAAGACCATTTCAAACATCAGATGACCGAGCTACTGGATAAGATTATTGCGGACGCTGCCCACCCTGATATCCCAGTTGGTCATGACACTACGCGTCAGGCAAATCTCAAGAAGAATATGCCGATAATGAGAGGGATGGCTAATGCATGGGACGATTTGATTGAAAAATGTGTTGATGGTCTCGATCCACCCGATGTAATGATAGAAGCTATTCTAGAAATGATGTGTGAATCACGCGCTGAGATCACAATCTCAGACGTGTTGTGTACTTGTACCTACGTGGCAGATGTATGTACCGAGTTGATAAAGAAAAAGGGTGATGATGACGACTCTGCCAAAATTACCGAAATGTATATCGATTTCATCCTAGACAAAAACATGAAGGCCTGTCGCGACTTTCTTTTCTGGTTAGACAGTCAGTAATGTCATTATCACTAACCATTTACTACATTATTATTTTTTTACTAACCATTTTTTAGCTTACTCTGTTGTATTATATCCATTTTAGCCACTGTCTATCCTGTAATGTTGTATTATATCCATTTTAGCTACTATGTATCCTGTAATGTTATTTTCCATTTTGTTTTTTACTTACTGCTACTTATTATATCCATTTTTAGTTAGATTGTGTTATATTAACATCATTATATCCTTTTTGTACTTACTGTGTATCCTGTAATGTCGTTATATCCATTTTTTTTTTTTACTCTACCTGTATTATTTCCATTTTTACTTAGATCTTGCATGTATCCTGTAACGGATTTTTTTAAATAAAAGATTGATTCAAAATACTTGTACGCGTTATTCTTTTGCGGCGGTTGAAACGACAGCATGTCGGAGCTCATGAAAAAGGCTTATTATACACCGTCCAACCCCGGCTCTCTAGGGGGTAAAAAACGATTAAAAGACGCCGTCTTAAAAGATACCGGCGTCCGTCTAAGCGATAAAGAGGTTTCAGATTGGTTGGCGGGTGAGGATGCTTACACATTACACAAAACAGCACCTATAAAATACAAACGAAATAGAGTGGTTGTGTATGGGATCGATACACAGTTCCAGGCTGATCTTGTCGACATGACTGCCTACGCCAAGGATAATGACGGTCATAAATACCTACTGACATGCATAGATGTATTTAGCAAGTTCTCATGGGTCAGAGTTTTGAAGAATAAGAGTGGCATTGAGGTCACTAAAGCGTTCCAGTCTATACTCGAAGAGGGTCGTGTACCTCAGAAATTGCAGACGGATAAGGGAAAGGAATTTTTTAACAAACATTTTCAAGATGTGATGAAAAAGCACGACATCAACCACTTCGCCACCGCTACCGATTTGAAAGCCAGCGTCGTAGAACGATTTAATAGAACATTAAAAAGCCGCATGTGGAGATTTTTAACGGCTACAAATTCCCGCCGATACATTGATGTTTTACAAGACATTATTCAAGGGTACAACAGCAGTTATCACCGAAGTATCAGAATGAGACCCGTGGACGTCGACAAAGCAAATGAGGGTCAAGTGTTTGAAAATTTGTACGGCGATATAAAGAAGAAGAAGAAGACCGTATTTAATTTCAAAGTCGGCGACGTTGTCAGGATTTCTAAAGTGAGAGGACCGTTCGCCAAAGGTTATGAGCAGAACTACACGGAAGAATTTTTCACAGTATCCTCATGTATTCCGCGTCACCCCCCGGTCTACAGACTCAAGGATTATGATGGCGATGTCATAGATGGGGTTTTTTATGAAGAAGAGTTGCAAAAAATAATTGTGAGTAAAAACAAATCTTTTAAGGTGGAAAAGATTTTAGGTCAGAAAAAACAGGGGAAATCTACGCTTGTTCTAGTGAAATGGCTAGGATGGCCTTCAAAATTTAATAGTTATATAGATAAAAAAACTCTGCTGGACTTGCAATCTCCTTAAAACGCACAGTCGTTAACGGATGAGACCATACGAGCGAAGGAGCATCATGGAGGATCACGGGTTCTACGTCACGTTGCCATGCAATGCGTCGTCGTCGGTTTATCCTGAAAATCGTATAGCCAGCTATACAACCAGGTTGGCTAAAGCTATAGACTTGAAAGGACAATGGGAAGTCGGACTCGCCGAAATCGAATATCCTAGAAGTTGGTACAACTTTAATGACGAAGATGGTCATTTCATCCTACATACGACCCCGGAACCCCCGGATAGCAATCCCTCAAATATTGGTTTTTCTATCATTACGAAATTACACATAAGCGGGGGTTACTACGCAAACATTCGCGCGATCCTCCGGGCTATAAATCAACTCATCACACCAGCGGCCGTATTGAATCACGACGAATTAAAAAACAAAGTCTTTCTGGTCGCGAAACCAAACATTTCAGTGAGTTTCCGAGGAAGACTAGCCACTATTTTAGGAATGACTAAAAAACCTCTCGGAGGTTTAAACGATCATAAAGAACCCGATTTTACTACGGACGTCATCACATACGCTCCTCATCAATCCGACATCAATGCTGGGTTCTATACAATGTACGTTTACACGGACATCATCCAATATCAAGCGGTCGGTGATTCGCACGTGCCCCTCTTGAGATGTGTACATATAACGGGTAAAGGCAACGACGCGGTCATTGCTAGATACGACAACCCCCATTACGCATCGATCAACAAGGATCACATCAGCAGCATCGTCATAGAGTTGAAGGACGATCAAAACCACGAAGTACCATTTTCTTACGGGAAAGTCATCGTAAAACTACACTTTAAACCAAAAAATATTTCTATTCTTTAAAAAAATGGTTTATTATAGACCCGGAGAGTCCAATACCGCGGACTATGTGAGCTATTACCAAAATCAGGCCGGTTCCGGTTTGCCGGGGTATTCGGGATCGGGAGTTATGTACGGTGCGGGGTTAGGAGGCCTATTCAGAGGTCTGTTCAGGATGGCCGTACCGTTGTTAAAAAGAGGATTTAGCATCGCGAAACCTCACCTAAAATCGGCTGCTAAAAATATAGTATCCGACGTCGTCTCAAACGTATTGACGCGTTCGCATAACGATAAAGCTCAAGACGGATCCGGTCTCATGGTCATGGCTCGTAAGAGAATGTCTAAGCCGCCGGGTGTGAGGAGGCGGGGCCAACGGGTGGTACAGAAGAAGAAGAAGAAAACAGTGCGCGGATCAAACAAGCGCTCACTCGTACGCAGAAAGCGTAAGAGGTCTGTTAGTCGAAACGTATCGATCAAGAGAGCCGCAAAATCCATATTCTAACATGGCACTACTCCATCGCATGTCGGGTGAATGCATCAAGTCTGAGCTGGACTTATTTTCGGTCCCGCTGACACAGACAGTTATTGAGAAAAATGGCTATTTAGAAGTAGCACCGTTATCGGCCATATCGGGCTCTGCACCATTGGAATTTTTTATCGCAGGCAACGGCGATGATTATGTGGATCTCAATAACACGATGCTCTACCTGCGGGTGAAAATCACGAAACCTAACGGGGAAGAGATTGCACACCCTGCCAAGGTGGGTCTAATCAACTACCCCGGAGCCACTATGTTTTCACAAGTCGACGTGACCCTTGGCGATCGTCTGATATCTCAGAGTTCGAGCACTTACCCTTATCGCTGTATCATCGAGAGTCTGATCAACTACGGTAAAGATACGTTGGAATCTGTCTTCAGCGCCGGATTGTTCCATAAAGACACGGCGGGTCATATGGACGTTCAAGACCCGGCAGGCCATAACGCGGGGTTGACAAAGAGATCAGGCTACACCAGCGAAAGCAAGGAGGTGGAACTACTAGCCCCCATACACAGCGATATATTCTTCCAAGAGAAACTTATGATAAATGGGGTGGATATCAAGATACGCCTAATTCAAGCAAAAGATGAATTCTGTCTGATGAGGGCCGACGATGTGGCTTACAAATTAAATATAGTGGCCGCATCCCTATTTGTCAAGAAAGTTACTGTATCACCGCCGGTGAGACTGGCTCACGCCCAGACGTTGCTCTCGACAACGGCCAAGTACCCTGTCGATAGGGTCAGTCTAAAATCGTTCTCCATACCGGCCGGCTCTCGTGTTTCGAATCAGGAAAATCTGTTTTTAGGAACACTGCCAAAGTCTATCGTCATTGCCATGGTCGACAACGACGCATTCACCGGTTCCTACGCAAAAAATCCATTCGCGTTCAAACACTACGACCTTGAATTCTTAGCCGTCTACGTTGACGGACAACAGTACCCGGCCAAGCCTCTACAGCCCAATTTCGAAGCTGGTTTGGCAGTACGCGAATATTATCAGTTGGTGATGACGACCGGGAGACATCTTAAAGACCAACCGCTCTGTTTCGGCAGGAATGATTTCCTGAACGGATACACGCTTTACGCATTTAACCTCACGCCCGACGAAGAGTGCGGTCAGCACATTTCCCTCATCAAGTCCGGGAATATCAGAGTCGAAGCTCGTTTCAGAAAACCGCTGCCGAATACCATTAATTTAATTGTTTACGCGGTATTTGACAGCATCATTGAATTGTCTAACCGCCGACAGGTACTCATAGACTACTATTGAGATGAACACGCTGCAACTCACCGCCATCATGGATAAAATTACCTGCAGGACTCATTTTCTCGGCGTTCTACCGAGCGATCAACTACCCGAAAAACCCATAAGGATCTTACCGTCGGCCTGTATCGTGAACACCGACCCTGCTAGCATGCCGGGGGAGCACTGGGTCGCCGTTTATTTAACCCAAGACGGGGGCGCGTGTTTTTTCGACAGCTTCGGCAACCCCCCCACCAGCCATCGCTTTCCAACCAGCATCAATGACTTTCTAGCAGCCAACGATGCCGACGTATTATATTCCGGCAGACGAGTCCAGGATTATTCATCGGACACCTGCGGTCAGCACTGTCTGTTTTTTCTATATCATCTAGCTAGAGGATACGGCTATGATCATGTGATGAAACTATACACCGATGATTATATTAAAAATGATAAAATGGTGTCCCTATTTGTGAAGAGATTAAGACCGTATGTTTGTATTGATACAATGTTGTCCTGCGTTCACTGCGTGCAGACATGTCTGACATATAAATAAAAATCTTGAAACCATTATATTTTTAATCGTCTTTTATTTAATCATAAGATACATATTAATGTACATACAAAATGAAAGGATTCGTTAAAATTCCAACCATTGTCTTCGATCGATAGTCGGGGATTTAAACACAGAGTCTTCGGACTCTGGAAACACCGAGCGTGATTGTCTTCGTGCCCTTTTGGAAGGTCTGACACGGGGTGGGCTGGGGGTGTCGGGTTTACTCTTTAGAGATTTAATGGTGCTCCTGACCTGTTGATTCGGCACTGTAGAAAAAGGGATGTTTAATTCGGCAAAGGCGTGTAGAAACTCTGACCATCCTACAGGTCTCCGGTTATCCCGAACCATTTGCGGTGCCGTGACATTTTTTAACAAATCGACCATGTGTGAGCCTTGTACGGCTTTACCCCTGAACACAAACTCCCCTGATTCGTTCCACGCGCTTAGTCCTTTAGCTTTAGACATCTTGTCTAATATGTATCTGCTGTTTTTCACACTTCTCGAAGGTACATTCTTCAGAACTTCATCCACCACATGCTCCTCAGCACCGTTGTCATCTTCGACGCTAGCCGCGGTCGGTACTTCATCTTTAGGAGCGGGATCGGGCAACGACTGCGTTAAAACTCCGCTCTCCCGATCGCTTTGTTTAACGATGGTCAAAAACCTGCTCAGGGTATTTGTGTAAAGTTTTGCTTTTTCGTACGGGTTCAAATCAGTGCGGAGTAAGATATTTCTCATGGCGCCGTCCAAATCGTTTTCCACGCTCTGTCGAATATTCTCGCGAACATTTTCGGTTCTCACCTTATCCAGTTGATGTTGCGGGACTAAATACATCTTCTCGGCGTACTCCATCCTATCTGTTTGCGATCAAGCTCGAAAGAAAGGGTACGGCGACGCTCAGGAGCGGTAAAAGGAATCCACCCTTCTGGTTGAAGACTCGTTTCTTTGCCGCTATGCCGATTTTTTTATTGGCTACAAATTTAATTTCGGCTTTTCTCTTTCTCAGTTTTCGGTACTGTTGTGGATTGACCGGAATCGTCCCGTAGAGGATGTTGAGCGCCACTTCACACAACGATAAAATGAATTCGTCGGACGCCGATTGTAGAATAAGACGCCTTTGTTTAGGAGATGCTTTATGTAGCATTTTTAACACCGGCAGATGTTTACAAAGTCTGGCGGACATGGTGATTTGATCACGTTCTTCTTCTTTTTTTCGGGATGTAAACCACTTGACGGTCGGAAAGCAATCCTGTTCTGAGACGGTACTGCTCGGGGGTTTTTGCTTTATAGTCTATCATTATGTAGCCGAAAGGCTGGTTGACCGCATCGTGGTAGCACTCCATAAAGTATTTTGTGTTTCCGGGGTACATTTGGCGTCCCAGCATCGCTACTTGATTGACGTCCCGAGGATTTTTAAACAGGATCATATAATTGGCGTTTAAGCTGATGGTTCGGCTGGATTTACCCTGTACAAATAAATTTTGCACTATATAAATAGCGCTGAGATTACGGTGGTGTACGTACTGCGTAAAAACCCTTTGAAGCTCCAAATTGGCGCTAGCTTGCTGCATCAAATCATCCACGATGAGAAGATTTGTTTTAGTGACAGGTAACAAATCATCATCATTCAGACTCTCTGGTATTCCTTGCACAAATTTAATGTCATACAATTTAAGTACATCGTCGTACAAAGGCTGCCAACAATCATACAACCAGACAATGTTTTCAATTTTCTTGGAAATTAAATTCAAACCTTTTTCCAACAAAAGTTTCACAAAATAAGACTTTCCAGAATTGGAAGGCCCGGAGATAACACAACTAAATGGATGTTGAAGTCTGAAATCAAAATCGGAAGCATCCATTGATCCTCTGTGCATCATCTGATCAGTAGCCATAAGGAAGCGTGGTGAAATCGGGCAAAAGTCTGCGTTTATTATACACCACCTTAAACCTTTTAACGACTGATTTGTTGTGCAATGTGAGAGTCTTTTTATCCCTCACAATGTTTTCCGTGTGAGCCAGGATGTATTCGGTACTATCATACGACGTCACATAACTATCAACCAGACCAATCAGGGTATCCAGGCGGATGGCTTGGGAATTTTTAGCATTCAGCGTTATCCCCTTAGCTTTCATGCATACTTTGCCTTTAGCGGTGCGAAAGCCATACGATTTAGGGCCGCTAGAGCAAAACTCCGTGATAAAATCCCCATCGTCTATTTCGTTCGTCAGCTCGCCCAAATAATCACCCAGAGGCGGCTCCCAGTCACCGTCCCTAGACACGAACACGACGGAGTCTGTATCAGAGTAAAGTATACGACTGCTGAGTCTGTCCATCAACTCGTACAATTCCAGTCGGGCGTGGGCCGTAGTGAACGCCCCTATAAACACGTTGACGTCGCGAGCCTTACAAACATCCTCTTTGTTGGGTTTATGCTGGACGAGAGCCACGTTGTCTGAGATGAATGAGAAATACGACAAGGTGTCGGTATTACCGAAGACAATTCTGGTGAAATCTTCGGGGTCGTTCACCAGAGTCGTTTGAGGTAAATTTGGTTTTAAAGAGAACCGCCCCCAAAGCGAATTCAGACATAGCTTTGAGATAGCTCTCTGCGCGGGGTTGTGCTTGATCTTTTCGGGGTCGAGTTGAACCCCCTCTTTTTCAAAATACTCGCGAATGTAAGTTTCTTTCTCAGCGTCCGTGACGACATTCGACGGGTACCCCGACGCTTGTTGTTTCAAACGCAAAAATGTTTTGACGTATTCGACAAACAACGTGTCTGACCGTTGTGGAAAATGCCAAACCTCGTCAATCTTGGCTACCACATAACCCTTCTCGATGGCTTTTAAAAGCTCGATGGATACCCAGGACCCGGAGAGTGATCTTTCCTCATCCGTGTGGGTACAGCTCGTGGTCTGGTTTTGATTGTGAGCGCAGGTTCGGCATAACGGAAACATGAGTTTTCCTTGACATCTGTAAGGGAGAACCGGATGCAGTAATTTGCGGGGAGGGTACACGGTCGCTTTGATGAGTCCGTAATAATTTTCAATCGGTTCAAAATCTTTGAAAATGATTTGGGGGTGTTCGATCGGGTAGCTTTTCCTAGCCTGGCAGAAGGGGTAGAGGCTGGTGAAATCGAGATACCTTATTTTCTCATCTCCGCTCACTTTGTGATAGAGTTTATAAGCGTTCGTGCGGCCGCCATACAAGGTTTCTCTTGGGTTCAGTCTCTCCGGGGCTGAATAACCGGCCATAAATTCTATCACAGAGGGATCGGTCTTTTTCATTTTGATCCATTCACATTCCCAAAGAACCTCGACTTGTAAACCGTACGCGTTCTGCAGAATTTCGATCTTATCGTCAAACTGTCTCCTGAGAACCCCATAGGGTACTCCCGACAAGGGGTGTGACTCATGGGGTGCAAAGCGGCAGCAGTGACCGTGGAAGATGCACCCCGCGTAATCTAAGCCGTGCTGCACACCGTCTTGCTGGTAGACGCCATCTAAAAAGTACTTACCGATCGATACTTCGCCGTGGTTTATGGCGTGGTGAACATCCACGTTTCGAGTCTTTTTGACATACTCGAGCCATTCGATCGAGCCACTTGAGTAGGACTTATTCTGATGGATGTACGCTTTGTTGTGCGTGAGAGCGAGGGTGTTTCTGCCGAGATAATGGGTTTTGAAGACCCCCATCGAACAGCTGGGGAGCGTCGTGAACCCAAAAGGGTCAATTTCGGTGCATTCTAGGAACGCCTGACGGTATTTCATACAGCCTTCGCGTAATAAGACGACGTCGTTAACCCCGTACGCGTACAGTTCCTGCCTGAAGTCAAACTGCTCCCCCTCAACCGTGCTGTACCATGCATCAAACTTTTCACGGTCTTTATCCGACATGTTATCGTAGTTGTAGAACTTTTTGTCGGGGTATGGTCCAACATAGTTCTCGTTTTCCACCCTGTTGAAAAGATGGGGGAAGTAGCCTTTTTCAGTCGTCGTCAAGTCTAACGCCGCGGGCATTTTGGCAAGGGCCATTGGAAAAAATGAGTAGCTATCGATGTATCGTTGGCCAAACGATTCGTCGTACATGTAAATTAATTTACAGCCTTGCATTATGACCTCAATCGCAATCCCGGCTTTGCAAAAATACTCGAGAATCAGAAAGGAGTCGAATCTGGAGGCGTAATGAGCTATGAAGCAGTAGCCAATATATCGGGGTTTTCTGAAGCGGTTGATTAGCTTAGCGATGCAGTCGGTACCCTCCGCCGTAAATTTCTCCCCTTTGAAAGTGATTGCGCAAACAAAATTAGCCACGTGTCGCCCGTTTTCGTAACACGTTTCAAAATCGTAGAAAATATATTTCTCGCATGGCTCCTTAGGCTCTAGGGGCTGTATGAAACATTGGTGCGTCCCGTGTTCCGTCAGATGTTCTCGACAGTGGACGCATTTGTCCGTCGGGCATATGTGTTTTGCTTTCTTGTCACCCGCTTTAACGTAGTAACGCAGCCCGCATAGTTTGCAGTATTTGATAATATCACAGGAGGGGGATTCTTGACCAGGAGGAGGGTTCTTTTTATGCATTTCGAAGCAATAGCTCGATTTACAGTAGCGCAAACAATCGGGACAATGTATGGTTCTTTTAGGGGACCTGTGACATTCGGCGTCAAAACAGACATTGCAGACGTGCTTGCATTGATGGTCTCTGCGGTTGCTGTAACTTTTGTAACAAAATTGACAGACGTATGGCGAACCTAAGAAGCCTGTCAGATTCATGATCATATAATAGTGATTATCATGTAGATAGAGGAACACCGTTTTGGGATGGGGTTCGTCAGAATTTTTGTACGTTTCTAAGACCATGGCATTCGATCTGTGAAATACAACGATTTTAATGCCTAGCGCTCGTTCAAACGAAGCTATGTCGCTAAGAGCGATTCGGTCTTGAATTGAGAAGCCGACGCTGTTTTGGATGACGGCAGCCAGTTTTTCTAACTCGCTCCCGGGTAGCTGGGGGTTGAGAAAACGAGCGAGACAAATAGAGAAGCACAATTGATTTGACAAATTTATGGGGCAGAACAAATTCGTCTTTTTTCTTTTGATTACCTGATCAACGGCCAGATCTGTAAGTTTACGTCGTCGACCGCCTCCTTGTCTGTTCATGGCTACGGTAGCGTCGATCTCGACGGCGTCGTCCGATAATAACAGCTGGTTGCTCTGTAAAACTCTTTCAAATTGATCCATAAGCGAATTCACATCATAATCATTACCGGGGGCGAGAACACAGCTGATGGGTGTTTGTAGAGTGGGTGCCGACATGGTCATATTGATTACGGGTGCATCGTGGCCGATTTCTCTAGCGAAGGTGACGATCTCGCTCAGCATGCGATGTAATGAAGTGTGATAAGAGGCCAAATCTGTAGAGTTAATCTCTCTCAGATTCATGCTCCTTCTCAACGACACACTGTTGAAGCGTGGTCGCGGTAAAACGTGATATCCGTTAACGAACCCGCCTTCTCGGATCAGCGTATCAATTTCCGTACGGCTTAATCGACTGTTAGGGTCAGTCTCGCGTAAAGCGTCAATATTACCTGATGTGGGCCTCGTGCTGCTGCTGGTAGATGGCTGTGGAGTATCATCAGCGTCAGGATCGCTGTCGGTACATGCAGGGAGTTGATTATTTAAAACACCACCGTATTGTACAACATGATTGTTGTCTACGGTTAGCACGTGATCGTACAAATTAATATTTGAATTTACGGCTAATTCAAAAAGATCCAAATTAGAGGGGGATTGCGAAGATTCTAGATTAAACAAATACTGTTCTAAAGAATCCGGAAGCCAACTTAGCATTTCAATTTCGTCCGGTGACAGTTCTGAGCAAAAGCTTTTTGACCCATCCATTTTAGATTTCAGACCAAAACATGAAATATTACAAAATCACAAAAAGTATATGGAATAAATCAATACATGATAGATGTAAAAAACATGCATGCATGCATACAACAAAATTACAGAGTATCTGGAATATAAAAATCAATACATGCAATACAAAAGTTTAATGGAATAAATCTATATTGAATTAACTGCAACGTTCCATCTATGATGATGAGAATAATAAACCTGGGTGTCGCGAAACTCTTGACATAATGCCTCTATTAAATTAGTATCGGCGAGTGGCTCGTCAGCCGGGCGATGCTCTGCTGACACTTCTTCAACTTCGATGTCTTCTTCTTCCAACGGAGTTTGGATCGCTTTCGTACTTGTCCAAGTGATGCGTCGAGGTGTATGCCAGCTAGTCATGTGGTCGGGGCTATAGCCCGACCCTGCTGTGTAGAAATATAACACAAAAATTGTTATGGTATGATTCAATTTGTGTTTAAATGAAAATAATAATGTAGATAGTCTCACCATAAAGAAATACGCTGTCAAGACTCGGCGCAGGACCGCTCGGCGGCGTCGGACAGAAAGTTTTCCTGTCAGGACTGTTTTCAGGACTGATTGACGGGATAAAACAAAACGTTTTTCTCTCAGGACAGGTCGGTGAGGTAGGACGATCGGTTTTTCTACCCTTCTTTCTCAAAGGTTCACCGCTGGGTCCAGCGACCTGGTCTAAAGCAGAGCCGGCAGGAACTATTTGATCCACAGCGTGCGTCGGCGTGGGGTCAGGCACGTCATCATTATTCTGTTGAGCGGTGTCAGTCAGTGGGAAGCCGGGTTGCGTGATAAACTGAATGAAATCTAAAATAAATAAATAAATAAATTTTTCATAAATGTTAAGAAAAAAAAAAAACATGATGTCGGCGATGGGTCTTGTCTTACCATCAGACGCGCTGTCTGCTTCAACCAGCTGAGGGGTCACTGTGAATGAAAAAAGAGAGACAATTAAAAAAAATTTTTTTTTTTTTTTTTTTTATTATTTATAAATTTTTTATTATTAATTTTTATTTATTTATTATTATTTAATTTTTAATTTATAAAAGAGCAGTCCTCACATGCATCAT